>JBAMAX010002140.1:0-214430 GCA_037043745.1 Chymomyza amoena
TCTTTCTATATCATATAGCTCCCATAGGAACGATCGGTCAAAAAAAAATTTTTGCTTAAAAATTCTTCTGTTTTTGGTTTTTTGTGAAGAAATCGGACTATAATACAAGCTAGTGGTACAGGGTATCCTAAAGTCGTCCGCGCCCGACTTTACGTCCGCCATTTTTTAAATAGAATATGTCATATCTTCGTGCGTTCCCTTGTTATAGGTAGATTTGTTATCCCTGAACTAATTTGCGTTGGTTTGTTTTGTCAAATTCAGTCTTTTTCAAGATTTCGTTTTCAATATTCCTCCATTATTATGTTTTTGGTGCCGAAATCCTCGATCTGACATCATAAATTTGTTTGGAAATTATTTAGACCACTTAAGCAATGTGCCAAATTTGAACAAAATCGGATGACTATATCATATAGCTCCCATAGGTCCGATCTTCCAAAAAATCGATTTTTTAACAAAATTTGTTGTGTTTCGTTTGTTTGTTAAGATATTGGGACCAAATTTGACATTCGTGAGTATTTTATAGTTCTTAAGCACTGTACTAAATTTAATCCAAATCGTTTGACTAGATCATTTAGCTCCCATAGGACCAATCGGTCCAAAAACACGTTTTTTATACAAAATTCGATGTGTTTTGTTTGTTTGTAAGGATATTTGAAATAAATTTGGCATTCATATCTTATCTTTCTATATCATATAGCTCCCATAGGAACGATCGGTCAAAAAAAAATGTTTGCTTAAAAATTCTTCTGTTTTTGGTTTTTTGTGAAGAAATCGGACTATAATACAAGCTAGTGGTACAGGGTATCCTAAAGTCGTCCGCGCCCGACTTTACGTCCGCCATTTTTTAAATAGAATATGTCATATCTTCGTGCGTTCCCTTGTTATAGGTAGATTTGTTATCCCTGAACTAATTTGCGTTGGTTTGTTTTGTCAAATTCAGTCTTTTTCAAGATTTCGTTTTCAATATTCCTCCATTATTATGTTTTTGGTGCCGAAATCCTCGATCTGACATCATAAATTTGTTTGCAATCTTGCAATCCATCCGCTCTTAGGTATTCACGATATTTATATTTCACGAACTCTCTGCTGAGTGATCTTTGTATTTATATAGCAGACATACATTAAATTATTGAATGCACAGCCACACAAAAAAAAATTTTTCGAATCTTGAGGTCAGACCATGTTTTCGGGGTCGCTGAATCCCGAAAAAATATTTTCTTTTTTGTGTGGCTGTGTTATTGACGTAAGGATAGTCATTTTGTTTTTATACCCTGTACCGTATGGTACCAAGGGTATATTAAGTTTGTGCAAGCCGAAAATGTATGTAACATATAGAAGGAGACGTCGGAGACACCCAAAAGTTACCTAAAATATGAGCAGGGTGAATAGAGAAGTCGATATACCCATGTCCGTCTGTCCGTCTGTCCGTCCGTCCGTCCGTCCGTGTGAACGCCTAGATCTCAGAGATGGTAAGAGCTAGAGTTACCAAACTCTACAACAACTTCACATTAGATCCCATATTATTCCATAGGAGGCAAGTTTATTTTATTTTTTTGATATCGGGGATAAATTATATAGCTCCCATGGAGGTGTTTGAGACGACCTCGACAAAAAAAAAAGCGTTTTAGATGAATAATTCGTTTGTTTATGAAAATATCGTAACCAAATTTGATATTCGAAAGTTTTTTATAGTTCCCAATCACTGTCCCAAATTTGATCGAAATCGGTTGACTATATCATATAGCTCCCATAGGACCGATCGGCCAAAATAACTTTTTTAAAGAAAAATTCGCTATATTTCGTTTTTTAATAAAGATATCCTAACCAGATTTGGCGTTTGGAAATTATTTAGACCACTTAAGCAATGTGCCAAATTTGAACAAAATCGGATGACTATATCATATAGCTCCCATAGGTCCGATCTTCCAAAAAATCGATTTTTTAACAAAATTTGTTGTGTTTCGTTTGTTTGTTAAGATATTGGGACCAAATTTGACATTCGTGAGTATTTTATAGTTCCTAAGCACTGTACTAAATTTAATCCAAATTGTTTGACTAGATCATATAGCTCCCATAGGACCAATCGGTCCAAAAACACGTTTTTTATACAAAATTCGATGTGATTTGTTTGTTTGTAAAGATATTTGAAATAAATTTGGCATCTCATATCTTTTAAGGTATTTAAGCACTGTGTCAAATTTTATTGAAATCGGTTGACTATATCATATAGCTCCCATAGGAACGATCGGTCAAAAAACAAATTTTTGCTTAAAAATTCTTCTGTTTTTCGTTTTTTTGTGAAGAAATCGGACTTTATTACAAGCTAGTGGTACAGGGTATCCTAAAGTCGTCCGCGCCCGACTTTACGTCCGCCATTTTTTAAACTACCTTTCTCTGAACAGTGAATGGTTTCTTATGAATTATAATAAAATTTTTAGTTAAAATGTGTAGTTAAAAAAAGCAGTTACCCATTTACAGTGTGATTTCTAGTCTCTTTTTTTTCTTCGCAAGAATAGCAACTATCTGGTCACTAGTCACTGAGACATCACGATGAATATTAAGTAACGCTAACCCATTGAGTCGTTCCTCTCCAGTCTTGTTACGTAAATACGTCTTAATTCTTCGTAAGGTATTAAGAATTGTATAAGAAGGATATTCGTTTCTTTAAAGTGTGTTTAAAAATATCAATATTCAGACTCTCCATGTTGATATACGTGTTTCTATACTCACATATCAATGTGAACAAACAACACGAACTATAATTCTTTACGTTTTTTTGTGTGACGTTTGACGAGATTCTGAAGAGCGTTCAAAGGTTTTGAAGATACACCCAAATATATCCTTTGAAACTTATTTTGTCGATTTAGCGAGTGTGCAAGTTAAGGTATCGGGTTATCCCGTTCGCGCTAAGCGCAAAAGCATTCCAATAGATTCTGCTGACATTGCGTCGGGCCGAACCTTATTGCAAATTTCGGTTGACATCATTAGTAAATAAGACTATAATGACACACGGGTCAAACTCAGAATTGAACGACGAGACCACCTTTGGGCAATATAATATTTTCTCTTTCTCCTACCGATTTACCAAATGCTTTAGCAAAGGCACAGGAGCTCGAATCAAACAACGTTAGAGCTACATTTGCCATGCAATTTAACCGTTCAAATAGATATTTCGAAAAACCAAACACAAATTTTTTAAGTTCTTTAAGTGTAGGCAACAATAATCTTCAAAGGACATCGAATTATTTCTTTCAAGGTGTGCCATTCCGCTAGCAGGTAGCTCTGCAAACATGGTTCATAAACCACGTCAGTTCAATAATTACAATAATTCATTCCGCCAACCTCACGGCAATAATAATTTTCACAATAAATTCTACGGACAGAATACGCAGCAGTATAGAACACATTTGGCCAGAAACCGAATTTCAATAATTTTCAACCGGCTGCTAAACGTCAACACCCCAGTGAACAAGCGAGCTATCAGCCACAATATAAAGCGCAGCGTATCAACAAAATTCAAGAGGGGGCGTTTTTAGGCAAAGGTACGGCCTCCCTTACATATTCCGAACACTATACTCCACGAGACGAAGAGTTCGAATTTTGCTCGACATAGGAGCCACAAACTGCTATACCCGGCCAGGCCTTCTGCCAGGACGAACAGAACTAGTTATAAAGAAAAGAATCAAAACTATTCATGGGTACTCAATTATTACCCACTACAATAAAGCCACTCTACTTGGCTTAAGGCAAAGATTCTATGAAATTGAAAATCTTGGTTCCGACCTTCTCGTTGGAATAAATTTATTAAAGAGGGCAAATGCCATAATTGATCTAAAAAAAGAAACACATAGTTATAGTGGGGGGAACGAAAAATTGTACGTTGTTGGCACAATAAAAAAAGGAGGATCTTAACAACGTTGAAAATGAATATATAGGGGTAGAACTGCTGAGATATAGAATCATCAAGAAAATAGATGATTCCCATTCGAAAATAAATATGAGAATACCCTTCAGGACAGATGTAAGAGCGGAAATCTGCACAATTGCTGAAACTCCTATATGGAGTAAGCAATATCCCTATCCTTTATCCGTGAATGATGAAATACAAAAATTGTTAGCGGACGGTATAATTCGTCCAAGCAAAAGCCCTTTTAATTCTCCAATTTGGGTGGTCCCAAAAAAGGGACTTAAAGATGATGGATCATCAAAACTAAGGATGGTCATAGATTATAAAAAATTAAATTTAGAGTCCGGCTCCCATCAGATATTGATGAAGGAGTCAGATATACAAAAAACTGCTTTCTCTGTTAACAACGGAAAGTATGAGTTTGTAAGAATGCCATTTGGCCTGAATTTGAATGCCTGCTCCAGGAATTTTTCAAGAAGCCATGGACAATATTTTAGGTTAGGTTAGGGCGGCAGTTGGGACCAACATCCCAACTCACTTAGGCCAAGGATAGGCCCTTTGTGGTACCGCTAGTGAGCCAGTTCACCACATTTCCCCACTTGTTGGGTCCGCTACGAAGGTTGAGGAAGCCATCCGGCTGCCTGAATGAACCTTAAAAGGCATTTTGGACTCTGTTCAGAGAGCTGAGATAGGTCGTTTAGAAAATATGACTGTAGGAACCTAAATCTTTTTCTGCCCAGTGCTGGGCAGTGACAGAAAAAGTGTTCCACCGTCTCTAGCTCCTCTTCATCGCCACAGCTTCTACAGAAGTCGTGATGGGGAGCATTCAAACGGGATGCGGGGTTTCCTACCAACCAGTGTCCCGTGATGGCACGAATGACAGATGAGCACTGGGCTCTATTTAGACAGCAAAGTTTTTTGGTTCTTTTACTGCAGTATGTCGGCCAGGTTTGCCGCGAGATTCTACACGTGTTCGATGTCCGATTCCACGTTTTATTTGCACAGAGAGCGAAAAGTTTCGTATTCTCAGTTTACAGCTGGCCATGGGTATACCCAGGCCCTCCTTATCTTGAAGGAGGATGCTGGTAGTTCCTTTCCTAGCCAGTTCATCCGCAATGCAGTTTCCCTCAAAGTCCCTGTGTCCTGGGACCCATATCAGGTGAATTGAAAGCTGCTCAGCCATCTCCCCTAGAGACAAGCGGCAGTCATTCACTGACTTCATACACGAAGTCATCGAGACTAGAGACTTAATAGCCGCTTGGCTGTCCGAATATATACAGATATTTTTATCTTGAACTTGTAGGTTTTTTATTGTTGTTAAAGCCTCCCGGATTGCTGTGACCTCTGCCTGAAAGACACTGCAGTGGTCCGGGAGCCTAAAATCAATTCTAATGTCGAAATCCTCGATGTAGACCCCTCCCCCTACACGGTCGTCTAGCTTGGAACCGTCCGTGTATATCTTTATCGAGCCTGCTGGGCCTGGTACCCCAGTATTCCTTTCCTCTCTGGTTGGAATATAGGCTCTGAACTTGGTTGTGACATGTTCCTGCGGTATGCAGTAGTCTGTGCTTTCGGGAATAAGTGGGTTCCCTTTCAGAATCTTTGCATGACCAAAATCTTGATCATTCCATTTTTTTTCCTCTCTCATGCGTAAAGCTGATAAGATGGCTTGTTGTTTCCCTACCTTGTTCAGTGGTAGGAGGTTTAAAATAGCATCTAAGGCTTCATTTGGTGTTGAACGTAGAGCACCACTAATTGTAAGTTCGGCTGTTCGCTGAACCTTACTTAACTTTTTAACGTTAGTCCCCTTATCTAAAGTAGGCCACAAGATCGAGACTCCATACATGAGTATGGGTCTAACAATGGCAGTATACAGCCAGTGGACTATGATTGGGCACATTCCCCATTTAAGTCCAATGGCTTTCTTGCATGTGTATAAGGCGATTGTGGCCTTTTTTCTTCGATCCTCTGTGTTTAGGTTCCAGTCTAGTTTACTGTATAGTAATAACCCGAGGTATCTGGCTGAGTCGCTAAATGGTAAGGTCGTACCGTTTAGCTTTGGATTTATGAGGGGAGGAATTTTGTACAGGGTGCGCCATTTGAATGTGGTCGATGGAAATATTGAATAACTTGAACAATTCTCAATCGATTTTGAAAAACTATTTATTTTTATAAAATTAGAAGCTTTACAATTTTTTCCATTCAGTTGCCAAAAACAACGTCAATCAAATGACCTCCTTTATTGCGGATACAAAATTCCGCTCTTTTTAGGGCGTTTTCCATGACTTTTGCCAGCATCTCGGGTGATATCGCAGTGATTTCGGCTCGAATATTGTCCTTAAGCTCGTCTAAAGTCTTCGGTTTGTTGGCATACACTTTGCTTTTTAAAAATCCTCACAAAAAAAAGTCCGGTGCCGTTAAATCGGGCGATCTCGGTGGCCAGTCAATATCCCCCCTTTCGATACCACACGTCCTGGGAACTTTTGACGCAAGAAGTTCATCGTTGATTTCGCGGTGTGACATTTCGCGCCGTCTTGTTGAAACCAAAAGCCTTTAAGACCTTTTTCACGCTTTTTTGGTAAAACAGAGTGTGCCAACATCCATCGATACCGATCCCCATTGACAGTTTCCCCAACTCTGAAGAAGAACGGACCGATGATGGTTTTTGAGCAGTCACCGGCCCAAACAGTCACTTTCTGATCATGCAGTGGAGTTTGATGGATAGTATGAGGATTTTCTTTCCCCCAAATGCGACAGTTTTGTTTATTTACAGTGCCAGATAGCGTGAAATGGGCCTCATCAGTCATTAAAATTCGCTCCCAAAAATCGGGCTCCAATTCACTCACTCGAATAACGTTATTGGCGTAAGCCACGCGTCGCGGATTGTCTGTTTCCAATAATATTTGGGTTAACTGCACTTTATATGGAAACATATCCAGATCATCTTTCAGAATCCTCCTCAAAGTAGTTCCACTGATGTTTAGTTGCTGAGACCGGCGGCGGTACGAGACAGAAGGATTCTCTGCAACACTCCGTTGAACAGCTTCAATATTTTCATTTGATCGTCGAGGACGTGGTTGATTTGAATGTGGACGGTCCGCTACAGACCCGTGATTCTCGAAATTTGAAGCTAAGCGACGAATAGTGTCACTTTTAGGCGCAGAACGAACGCGATACTTTTGACGATACGCACGCTGTGTTGCAACAACTGAACGATTACATTTAATGAACATTGTCACTATTTCCGCGCGTTCTTTGGGCGTGAATCGATTTATGGTTAAAATTGTAATGCAATAACCTTTCCAAAATGTGTTCGACGACGTCAATCGGTTGAAATCTGTCAAAGTTATTCAATATTTCCATCGACCACATTCAAATGGCGCACCCTGTACTTCCTGGTGAAGGGCATAAGCTTTGTCTTATTTGGGTTTACCCCCAATCCACTAGCCGTGGCCAATTCTGAGAGCGTGCGCAGAGAGTAGGTCATACGCTCGCAGAGAGTTTGTGGGTATCTGCCCGAGAAGGAAACTCCTACGTCATCAGCGTATGCAGCTATTTTGCATCCACCCTTATCTAGGGTACGCAGGAGTCCATTTATGGCGACATTCCAAAGGAAGGGAGACAGGACTCCGCCTTGCGGTGTTCCCCTACTTACATATCTTATTATGTTGGAAGCGCCAAGAGAGGCTTGGATGACTCTGCATTTAAGCATCTGAGTAATGAGACTGACTGTCCTTGGACATACCCTGAGTTCCCTCAGTGCGTCTATTATGGTCTCAGGTGTGATGTTATTAAAGGCACCTTCAATGTCTAGAAAGGCCACTAGTGAAAATTCTTTTTGATGAAGTGACTTCTCAATTCCAGAGATCACCGAATGTAGAGCCGTCTCAGTGGAGCTGCCTTTTTTATATGCATGCTGTGAGTCGGACATTAGAGATTGAGGAATAGTGTTCCTCATTTGTAGGCCAATTATTCTTTCCAGTGTTTTAAGAAGAAACGATGAAAGGCTAATTGGCCGAAAATCGCTTGTGAGTGTATGAGTTGCTTTCCCTGCTTTGGGAATATATACTACTCTGGATACAAGCCAAGCTTTTGGGATGATCCCTGTGGCCATGGTTCTGGTGAAAATATCTGTCAACCACTGTATGACAGATTTTCCCCCGTGTTGTAGTTGCGCTGGGATAATATTTTCTGGACCCGGCGCTTTGTATGGTTTAAAACTGTGTATGGCCCATTTAACCTTGTCATAAGTAATAATGTTTGGGACGATACCAGTTATGTTTGGCAGAGGGCTGCTCTCCGCTGGCTTATCGATAGAGCAGCCCGGAAAATGAGAGTTAGTAAGTAGTTTCAGCGATTCCTCGCTAGAAATAGTCCAGTTTCCATCGAATCCTTGAAGGTATCCAAGCGTGGATGGACATTTGGATAGCACCTTTCTGAGCCTTGCGGCATCAGTGGTGCTTTCGATTTCAGAGCAGAAGAGCTTCCAAGAAGACCGTTTAGCCTTGCGAAGCGCATTCTTATAAATTGAAAGGCTGAGTTTATACTCATTCCATGAGTTAACATCATCCTTTATCCTAGCAATATTAAAAAGCTTACGTGACTTGTGCCGGAGTTGCCCAATTTCTGATGACCACCAGGGGGGTTTGGCTTTCCCCCTTGGTGTTCTTAGTTTACAGGATTTAATGAAAGCATGATTGCATGCTTTCGTTAGGGTATCGATTTGGATGTCATTGAAATCTACCGAATTGGGTCCGCTTGGCGGATTCGGAGGGAGAATTCTACCCATAATCTCTGAAAAGAGCCCCCAGTTTGCGGACCGGGGGTTCCTGAAGCTCTCTATAGAGGTTTTTTCAAAAGAAATCCTCGTCTCTATATAACGGTGATCCGAGAAGGAGTGGTCGTTAAGGACCTTCCAGGTCTGGATCCTATTGTATAGAGAGTTGGATGCCAAGGTTATGTCTAGGACTTCTTTCCTATTTTTAATAATAAAGGTGGGGTCGTTACCTCTATTGCATATTAACATATGTGTGGACAAGATGAAATCAAAGAGTAACTCACCTCGTGCATTTATATCAGTGCTTCCCCACTGAGTGTGATGTGCGTTGGCGTCGCACCCCATAATAAGGTCGATTTCTTTGGCCTTGCTGTCTTCGAGGCTTTGTGCCAGTTGTGGTGGGGGGTCGCTCTGCTCATAAGCCATGTAGCAGGAGCTTACCCTTAGTCTGCCACATGCTGTCTCTAAGGTTGCAGCGGTGTTGTCGCCATCACTGTAATTTGATAAATATGTGCAGATGCTTTTTTGCAAGAATGCAGGTGCGAGCTTTACCTGAGTTTTTTGTTACCAAGAGCTTGTATTCTTTTGTCCTCAATCCAGAAATCTGGCCTTTGCTGAGCCATGGTTTCTGGATGAGAACGACATCTACTTCGCCTTGGCTTAGGCGAAGTAGTAGAGCAGCTGATGCTGCTGTGGAGTGGTGAAGATTAATCTGAAGAAGTCTTAACGACATCTTCTCGATTAACCTCCACCAACGTTTTATTATTTTCATCCTCATCTGTGTCTTCGAGGATTGAGTCATCTAGCTGGCTTCTTCCGAGCTCCCTGGCGAGCTCCGATGACTCTGACACATACCCGTCGAGGATGTCTTCCTCGCCACTCATCTCGTCGATGAGAGTCTCTGTCTCTTCTGGCTTTGATTCGGGTGCGGTTTGCTTGCCGCCCGAGGTGTCGTTTCGGTACACCCGAATCACAGTCTTTTTATAGCCGTATCGCACCATGCCATCGGCTTTCTCTAAGGCTTCTGCTGACTCTTTGTTTATAGTCAGCAGAACCTGTCTAGTTGGGCCTGTCGTGCCCTCTACTTTGGCAATCCGCCAGTCATCCGTTTTCAGGTGTGGGTTACACACCTGAAACAGCTTGAGGATCTTGTCTGGATCCTCTGGCTTGGCTGAGACCCACACTCTGGCTCTCGGTCTAATGGGGACCTCCGACCAGTCCACCGCCACTAGCTGAGCTCCTGGATAAACTTCTCCAAGGGCTGCTATTGCCTTCCTGCAGACCTCTGCCGAGCGGATATCCTCGCACGCAATTGCCTTTATAGTGCCTTGATGCCATCCGGCGTCATTGCAGAGTGGAGGGGGTCCTCCGCCTCTCTCCAATTCATCTAAGAACCGATCCTGCAGCTCATTTTCCACCCCTTTTCACAAGTTTCGAGGTACAAAACCCTCCTTGTTGCCCTTGTCTAGGACACCAAGGAGGATCTTATTCCTCGCAACCTCGGCAAAGGAGCGGTTGAGGTGCTGCGGTCGGGTTCTTTTTGGCGGAGGCACAGCTTCTTCTGCGGATCTCTGCCTTTTGACTTGGGCCTTAGGTTTCCCTGGGGCTGCTGGCTGGAAGCCCGGCAGGATACCTTTGGCCCAATCTACTAGTTTCTTACCCTCCGGATTGGTAAGATTTTTTTGGAGAATTTCTCCTGCCCGTCGCCTGTCATGGTAAGACGGTTTTGTTGGTGGTGGCATCTTAGGAGTAGCCGGCTCTGAAGAGTTGGCAGCCAGCCCTACCTTGGACGAAGAAGCGAAACTGGCTTGTTCCATTTTTTCGTCCGAGGGTGGGTTGGACTGCCTTCCCTCAGAATCTAGGGTAGACGGTGGGATTGCCGTCTTGCCCTTGCCGTCACAATCCGGGATGGGTAGGACACCTTCTGGTTCCTTCCTCACCGCGCTTTTTGCTACTTTTATTGGGTTGTTATACCCTATCGTATTTTGGCGAGTTACGGTCCCAGGTTTTTGGTTTTTGTTTTTATTATTGTTATTTTTATTGCTGTTCATAGTTTGGTCCCACGAGTAGTCGGGAAGGGGTGAGTCACCCGCGGCATAGCCCGGTTACCGCGGGAAGCCATTTATTAAAACTGAAGGTCGGCAGGTATCCAGAGTTCGCAAAGTAACGGCTGAGACCCCCTCAGCCATTCATCCCTCGGCCTTTGCTGTTCCACCTTGGATTTGGGGTAATTTTATAGAGTTTTCTTCTCTCAGGACAATATTTTAATATGTGGGAAAATTTAGTCATGTTTATATTGATGACATAATTGTTTTCTCAGCATCGATCGAAGAGCACGCTGCTCATCTAGGAAAGATAGTGGAAACGCTAAGGAACGCCCACATGAAAATATCCCTTGAAAAATCAAAATTTTACCAAGAAGAAGTTGAATTTTTAGGCTATACAGTAAGTTATAATGTTGTAAGAACTTACCCAGAAAAAATTAAAACAATTCAGGAATATCCATTGCCAACCTCCTTACGGCAGTTGAGAATGGCAGGCTATTATCGTAAATTTATCAAGGACTATGCTTTAGTCATTAAACCTCTTACAGTTTATTTAGCAGGAGAAAATGGCAGGAAATCCCAAAATATGTCGAAAAAAACAGAAATAATACTAGATAATAAAGCAATTGACGCCTTTAATAAAATTAAGCTACTTTTAATAGATCAAGTAAAATTAATTCAACCAGATTTTAGTGCCAAGTTTATTTTAACCACAGACGCATCCAATGTCGCGATAGGCGCGGTATTAAGCCAAAATGGGAAACCGATTACATTCATTTCTAAAACTTTAAACTCGAAAGAAAGAAATTATGCGACCAACGAAAAGGAATTATACGCCATAGTTTGGGCATTAAAAACTCTAAGGAATTATTTATATGGAGTGTCAAATTTAGAAATTCATACAGATCATCAACCTTTAACGTTTGCAGTTTTAAGCAGAAACCCAAATGCCAAAATGAAAAGATGGCACGCCTTCATTGAGGAATTTTCTCCAAAAATCATATATAAGCCAGGAACGCAAAATGTTATTCTGATGCGCTTTCTATGCAAATTTTGAACAACATATTTCCCACCGCAAAATATTGCATAACATTTCTGACAATGGGTCATTACAAAGCACCCAACACTCTATAGACAGTACCGATACATTTACTATTGCAGAATCTTCTAGACCCTTGAATGAATTTAAACAGCAGATTTTATTAAGTAAAGCAAATTTCACAATACACGAATAGATAAAAAATGTTAATAGAGTAAGATATATTATTGAATATGATACTAGGGAGAATCTCAAACCAATCCTTTTGGAATTCACTCAGCCAACATTGGCAACCCTGGAGGACCTCTATGACTTCAAGGAGACAGTCAGGAATGTTTTCACCAATAAATTTATGTATACTAAAATTTTTGCAATTTATATTTCCAATCAAGATGATCAGCAAGCAATTATTCAGCAAACACATATTCGCGCTCATAGAAGCAGCAAGGAAAATTACAAGCAAGTTTATAAGCAATATTATTGGCCTAAAATGTTAGATCACTTTAAAGAATATATAAGAAGTTGTAAAATCTGTAACGAAGATAAATATAATAGACACCCACAAAAAGTTAAAATTGGAGAGGCTCCAGAATCCTTCAATTCACTCCGACACGAATAGCAAACCCTCAGACATTTTTTTTAAAACAAAATTCCCCATAATCTAAGTAAAACGTTAAAAAGAGCTCAAAGAGATGATACAAAGGGATGCTTCCAAACCAGTCAAATCTTATCAATCAGGGCAGATAATTTACGAAAAAATAATAGGTCAACGCAATAAATTGTCACCTCGGTTCAAAAAACAAATAATAGTAGAAGACTTAGGGAATAAGGTAAAAATTAAATGTAGAAATAGGATTATACATAAGGACAATATCAAAGGATGACCATTTCTAATATCCTTACCCTCATAGCAGAAATGACGACAGTACTGCCAATACTTTTTGACATTTTTTCATTTGTCAAGCGGAAATACAAATACTTGACTACACGAATTTCAATCCATCTAGGACAAGCGCGACTACAGAACGGACAATTTAAAGTTTAAATTTTAAACTCATACACATTTTGGAACTGACCAAATACAAAACGACCATTGACGAAATAGAACTCGAAGTTAAACACAAAATTCTCCAAAACAGCACCGTATTGCCTTTCCTTCTCTATGATATGAAGTGACTAAAAGACGCTCTAAAAAGGATTAGTCCGAGGAAAAAGCGTTTAATTGATATCCTAGGGACAGCATGGAAATGGATAGCCGGTACGCCTGACCACGAAGACCACACCATACTTGTAGAAAAATCTAACGGATTATTAGGCAACAACGAACGACAGAAAATTATTAACAAAGACACTATTGACAGAATTTACTTACTGACAAACACTACTAACAATATTTTAAGAACGATACAGTCACTAGAGGAAGTAAGAAGAACAATAGAAAAGTCATTTGCTGACAAATTAAAGATCATTAACCCTTTCATGCACTTGTTGCTTCTGTACAACATTCTAATTTGAATGCGTTCATCTTCTAAACTACTAGGAATTTTTTGGTGATTTAAAGCAATAACGAAACTTGGATCTTCTGACTTTAATATTGCATTATTATTTGGCCCGATTTTTAGAGTTTGAGTATCATATTTTGGTTTTTGTTGACTTGAGTCGGACTTTTTTTGAGCAACGAAAAAATCCATCTTTTACAACATCGTGCATTAACGGAGTATTTGTATACGTCGAAAATCAGTGGGCCAACAAAAAATATACGCAAGGGTTGTTTTTGTGATCATGAGTTCAGAGAGTAAGAGAGAGAACTCGCGAAATTGTTTTCGTTACTTCCCAGCGGCGCAAAACCTCTATACGTTCTCGATTACGCGTGCATTACTTTGTCCGCAGTAATGCGCCAAAATCGCTGAAAACCTGGCATACTTTGACATAGGCATGGCCACTTCGTAAGCGCTTACAATTTGCATTACACGTAAACCAAATAGTATACCAGAGCCGAACAATCTTCGGCTCTCTTACACTTGGTTTACTTTTCAATATACTGCGGAATATGCTAGTAATGCACTTTGTTTACGATTCAATATACTACTTTTAAAATGGTATATGGGTTGGTAATGCACTTGGTTTACTTTTCAATATACAAAAGTACGAGTAGTATACATGGTTGTAATGCACGTACATTACCGCCCATAGAACGAGCAATAAAATAGTAACACAGTAAATTTTCTTTTAGTTTAAGGCTAATAGGCATTAGTGTAATACCGCGCGAAGGAAAACAAAACTCCATATAAAAAAACGAGACAGACCATAAAATCTTGAACATGTAGCTATGGAGTATCCAAATTTTTGTTTGAGGTATTCACGCTTTGTGTTGATTTTAGGACTTTACAAAAAAAGTTTTTACAAAAACAAAATGAACTGTGAAATTTAATCCCGTGTTTCAATTCTCAACTAAACTTTTCCGCAACCCAGACCATCGGTGAGCACTCAGGATGCACGCGTGCGAATTATCTTTAATACATACGAGAAAAGAGCTTTTTACAGTAAAAACTGGCGTCATACGTGTGAGCTAATTTTACAATGGAATGAAAAGCTGCAAAACATTTCAAGTTTTTGGTTTTTGTTAGTCATTAAAATGTAAGTGTCTAGCAGGCGTCACTTGCACAAGGGCAATGCTTGTCATTTTGTGAGTTTCCTCACGCTGGGCATGTTCTGGAGCAAGTCAATTAAATTCGGGATATAGAAGTATAATTGCAAGAGTTGCAAGATGCAAGAGTATAATTGCATTAATGTCATTATTTAATTATCTATATTTATATCCCCATTGTCTTTGTAATAAAAAATCTAAGACAGTCGAATCTGTTTAATACCCCGTACCTTTTTTTCTCGAAGAAACTTTTAGTCCTGCGTATTCCTTATACGAATTTACTAATTGGAACATTGTGTTTTGGGGTAAAACTATATTTATACTCACATCTGGTATTTTTTGTACATTTTTAGCTATAACTTTTGTTGTATTTGTTGGTTAAAAACTGCTACAATATACTTCGGGGGTGTAGGTGTTCGTTATTACAGACGGTTGAGTTTACGCTCTCAACAAGGGTCAATGTCATGCACAAGCAGCTTCGTAACAAGAGCATGGTGGCGCTACAGAATTTTGTGAGTGTGGTTCAGTACAAAAATCACACACACATGCATGCGTTTTGAATACACAAAAAAGGTGTGAATACCATAGGCCCATGGGATAGGGCCGACCACTCTTCTACATCGTTTTTTGCGCAGCGTGATCTTAATTTTTATCTAACTAAATAGCACCAAATCTACAACATTGCGGCTGGAGCGTTTTAAATTTGTGTAATTTTTTTTAAAAAAATGAGAGAGAGAAGTAAGCAAAAATACGAGCTAGCACACAAACTAATGCAAACACTCTTGTCACTTCCCTGCAGGAAAACATTCCAGTCGCGAACTGGTTTTCAACCACATCGTTGTGCAACTGTGTGTCCCAAACCTAGTATGCTCGCATACGAATTAACTAGTATGTTTAACATGGGGCTGTCATTGCAGGCAACCAGAATTTTCGGGTTGATGTTCAACTGGTTGCAAACTGGTTCGGCTGCATATTGAACAAAACTAGTAAGCAGCTTATTAGAATGTCGAGTCGCTTCTAAGCGAATTCACGACGAATTCAAAATTAGTCCATTTGATATAGAAAATTACTAGTTCTTTGCATTTAGTTGTAGGTTGGTAAATATGGTCTTTAATTTTACTAGTAAATTTTGTTCCGGACTGGAATATTTTGCCTAAAAATGAAACTACCTTAAATTTACAATTTGAACATTATTATTATTATACAAGTTACATAAATAAAATTATTTTTTTTTTTTTTTTTATTCCTTGATATAATATAATTGTACATCTAGTTGACAATCGCAAAAGTTAAAACTGATATCATAGCCCTCCAGTAGCACAACTTATCGCTCCTAGTCGGAGCATAGGGAGGAGAAATAAAATTAATTACTAAACAAAAATAATAACAATTTAAATTTAAAACATTAAAAATCATCTTAACATATAAACATACAATTTTACCTAAAATATTGAATACAAATAATTTTAAATACAAATTAAAAATATAAATTTATTAAATTACAAAACTAATACAATTATATAATCAAACAAAATATTACATAACAATTAATTTATAATACAACTTAAAATAAGGAAATTGTTATTGCTTAAAAATACTACAAGGTAGTTTTTGTTCATTAGTTGCCGTTCTGGGCTGTCGACTGAATTTGTATTGCTTCTGTAAAGAGAGTTTTAATTATTATTTATTTTTTTAATTTCGCAATGTATAGTGCTTTCCTTATAAAATGCCACAAAAGTTTTCGAAATTTCTTAGAGACTTTTTCCCCAAATATGTAAAACTCCATTAAAACGTCTTTGTGCTAGATCTCACACAAATATCGAAGAACGGAATGACGGACCTAATTCCTCATAGCCACCAACTAATAGATGCAAGGAATTTCTCTATAGAGCACAAAAAATAATTTTTTTGTAAATACGTAAATATTTATTTGTGTATATTTAAACAATAAAAAAACAAATTGCTAGTTTTACTTACCTTACTTTACCGTTGATATGCCTCTGTGAGCAGAATTAGATGAAATTGCTTTTTATAAATATGTATTAAAAGATTTTATGCACATGCAATACAATTGCATACATACATATGTATGTATGTATGTCTTTGCATAAACATAAAAATTAAATAACTCACTTTGTGTTATAGCAACTTTTGGTTTTACTATATTTAAATAATTCTTTTTCAATTATCGCACTGATTTGCTTTTTAAATTATTACTTAAATTATTAAAGCAATTGATTTTCAATATACAACCGATCGCACTGATTTGCACTTTGTACTGACGCCTAATTTTTGCAGCAGCTATGCATACTCAAAATTCGTCGCAGAAAAATAACAACAACCAAATAGTCACAACCCATGGTATAATAAGAATGGTTACATACTCTGAACCCACCGAATTCTTATTTTTTGTGTGGATTTTTTGTGCTGTTGTCGTGCATAAGCAAACACACATACATATGCATACAAAATTATTTTTTGTTGCTAATGCTTGCAATAAACGGTGCACAAAATAACTGCATATGCTTAAAAACAATGCGCAGACACAACCTTCCTCATAAACATTGGTAACGAAACTAAAATTAAGAATTGTCGTGGCAGTGAAATTTGAGAGTCGTCTACCGTTCTTATTATACCATGGTCACAACCAAAGAGTATGAAATCATATAGAGGGAACAATTCGCTCTGAGCTTTTATTACCGTTGAAAGATTCTGCACAGCGATCGGCTCGCCTGGTGTAAAAGCAAATTCAAAGGCCGGTAACACATGTGTTTGGTCAAGCAGCTGCTATTTAATTTTAAGAGCTAAATTGTTGCTTTTGTAACTTGCCCTGCGCGGCAAGAGAACCTTAACCTTAACCTTCTCTTATTCACTTGTAAGCTTTCGCGCATGCGTTTAAGAGTTTAAGCTTCGGTTGCTGCGCCAAAGCCTCTCCCGCAATTTGTCGCTTTACATTTGTCGGTCTACCTAAGCTGCACTTTGCACATGCAAAGGCAGTCTCTTATCTTATATCAATCGCACCTAAACCTATTTTCGTTTCGCCTCGCAAATTAACTAAAATCATTTTCGCTTATTAAATCAAACAAAATACCTACTCTCTAAGAAAACCTAAACATACATTAAATTATATTAATTACATAAAACTCGTTTGTTTTTCTAAAAAACTAAAGTGCTAATAAAAAACATTGTTAGCCCAACATTTTTGGTGACCCCGACGTGATTAAACGTATTAACACCAATATAATACAACAATGCGCGATTATAATAATATAATAATTATTAAATGATATTCAAAATTATTGTTTCAAGCTGTACGTAACTGTTAAAGTGCAAGTTTCAAATACATAATTGCATACTGTTTCTATTTACATAGCAGTTTAATAACCACATACGTACATACATATTTACATACACAGGCGTATATATTGTACATACACGCTGTCGCTTATTTACTCTGCAAGCGTTTTTGTTCTTGTGATTAAACGGTTATTGTTTCTCGCTTAGTTAAGTCTAATGAAGGTGACATTGCTTCAGCAGATCAAACTGCAAATAGGGTGGTTTTTTTGAAGCGCAAAGTGAGTGCAATATATAATAGCTTATCCACATTGAGCAATAACTTATCAAATGAGGCTATAAGTGATTTGGACATGCAAATTCTATCCGTTTAAGACAAATTGAAAAGTTGCAATCGAACTTTGATGTAGCACATGACAGTCTTGAAGAAATTGACTTTGCTGAAATCGGTAGTTAATTACGGGAAGACTTTAACGAATTAGCCGCGTCGGTCGAAGCAACAATTCGAGCCCAAATCGGAAAACACGGTTATCAAATGCCATTGTGCTCAACAATTCATGATTCTACCGCCGTTACTACATCGGTGGTTCCTGTAAGACAGCGACCTGTGCCTTCGTTACCAGCTATTAAATTGCCAACTTTTAGTGGTGGTTATACGAACTGGGCAGATTTTTATTCGATGTTTGTCACTATCAAAGGAAACAACCAGGATTTGTCAAATATCGAAAAAATGCAGCATCTTCGATCCTGTTTGCAAGGCCCTGCCTTGGACGCAGTGCGATCTTTGGAAATTTCAGAGGCTAATTATACCATCGCTTTAAATTTATTACAAAATCGATTTGATAACCGCCGTCTAGTTTTTCAGGCACACATATTAGAAATTTTGGAACTTGAGAAGGTAACAGACGGCTCTGCAAGTAAGCTGAGGGAACTTTCTGACAAATACAATGCACACATTAGAGCTCTAAAAGGTCTCGGCAACATGGAGCAAATTGGTGGCTGCTTTATCACGCAGGTGCTTTTGCAGAAGTTGGACGAAGCATCCCTAGCAAAGTGGGAGGAAAAACTGGAGGAGCCAACATTTGCTAATCTGATACCATCATCGGAACAATTTGCTACTTTTTTGGAGCAGCGATGCAGAACCCTGGAGACTATGGACTTCACTATGACTAACTATACGTCTAGTGCTCAGGTGGGAAAGAATAAAAAAACTAACTCTACCCATTCTTCACTTGTTGTAATCGATTCCTCTGGCACTGGCTGCATATTCTGTGACAAAAATGACCACATTATAAATAATTGTCCGCTTTTTGGGAATTTATCACCTGCCATACGCCTCAAGGAAGCGAAGAGGCTGTCATTATGCCTTAATTGTCTGAGAGGCCATCGACTGCCAGCCTGCAATTCTGGATGTTGCCGCAAATGTGGATCTAAACACCACACCTTGCTACATTTGGGTAACAGCAATATTCCTCAACGCTCCATCTCACCTTCAATGCAGCCAGCGGCTCCCGAGTCCGCGGCAGCTCAAAATCTTGCTCAGTCTACCTCTCTTGTTGCCCAAAATTCTAATAATGGCGTTGTGTTGTTAGCTACTGCAGTCGTATTTGTTAAAAACCGCACTGGCACCCTAGTGCCATGCCGCGCTCTCTTGGATTCTGGCTCTCAGCTTCATTTGATGACTTCCCGATTCGCTCAGCAGTTGCAGTTAAAGAAATTGAAAGCTTCCGACACAGTTTCAGGCTTAGGAGACTTACAATGTCTCACTGAAGTAACTTTTACGTTACATTCGCAAGTCTCAGAATACAGTACCAGCTTAACTGCCCTTGTTGCTCCAACTATAACAGACAGCCAACCAGGGCGCGCAGTAAATGTTACGAGTTGGAATATTCCGGCCAACATTCGTCCGTTGTTTTTCAAACCGCAGCGTGTCGACTTATTAGTTGGAGCAAGTTTGTTTTATGAATTGCTATGCGTCGGTCAAATTAAGGTTGCAGCAGGATTACCACTTTTACAAAAGACACGCCTTGGATGGGTCGTCGCAGGTGGTCGCTCGCGTGCCAGCGTAAACGCCTCCTTGCTAGGAGGCACGAATATATCTGACCATAAAGTAGATCCTGATATTCGAGCTGATGATTTGGTGCGCCAATTTTGGGAATTGGAATCCTGTGGTGATGCGGTCCCAGCAAAAACGAAGGAGGAGCTAGAATGTGAAGATCACTTTGCACGTCATTATTCTAGATTGCCTACGGGAGACTACTCAGTTCGCTTGCCTGTAAAAAAAACCGTGGACCTCCTAGGAAACTCTTACGAACAAGCCTTTCGACTATTCGTGCATCTTGAAAGAAAATTAGCGCGTCAGCCGCAGTTAAAGTCCCAATATACCGCCTTTATTAAAGAGTATGCAGATTTATCGCACATGTCTCTTGTAGATAGCGAATCCCTAAAGCTGTGCAAATTCTTTTTACCTCACCATTGCGTTATAAAGGAAGACAGTACAACAACAAAATTAAGAGTGGTTTTTGATGCTTCTGCAGCCACATCAACAGGCTACTCTCTAAATGATATTTTGATGGCAGGCCCTGTTATACAACCTAAGCTTTTCCGAACGCTTATTCGTTTTCGTTCATTTGCCGTTGCCCTTACTGGCGACATTTGTAAGATGTATCGTTGCATACGCGTCACATCTCCAGATAGTTACCTTCAATGCATATTATGGCGCGATGCACCTTCGGATGAGCTAAGGGTATTCAAACTAGACACCGTCACCTATGGCACAAAACTAGCTTCGTATTTATCAGTCAGAGCTATACATCAATTGGCATCTGATGAGGAGAGCTCCTTTCCAATCGGCGCTGAAATTCTAAGGCGTGATTTTTCCGTTGATGACCTAATTTCTGGCGGAAATACTGTAGAGGAGGCTATTGAAATTTTACACCAAATAAAGAACATTTTAGCAAAAGGCCAATTTAAATTGCGGAAATGGTGCTCCAGTCATTCTGCCGTTCTTGAAGGGATTCCGGATGGAGATAGAGAGACCTTCGTAAAATTTAATAACGGCAGCGAAATTACAAAAACTCTTGGCCTTGCTTGGGATCCTATTTCTGATAAGTTCTTATTTTCGTTTTCTTCTAATCAGCAAACTACTAAGCCGTGTAAAAGGTCAGTACTGTCTACAATAGCTCGCTTCTACGACCCACTCGGACTCATAGGGCCTGTCATCTCCAAGGCGAAAATATTCCTGCAGACTCTCGAAAAAGAAAGGGTTGACTGGGACGAGAGCTTGCCGTCATCATTGGATACTGCTTGGCGTGAGCTCTCCAGCAATCTGCATAGAACCTCTGCCGACATTTCCTCGCCTTGTTTTAACTCCAAAGATGGATGTAGAGATACACGGTTTCTGCGATGCCAGTTTTTGAAGCATATGCAGCATGCATATATGTTGTTTCGAGAGAAAACCATCCTGTCAGTCAGCTATTGTGCTCCAAATCCCGCGTTGCGCCATTGCAAGCACTAACTGTGCCAAAACTTGAGCTGTGTGGTACGGTTTTGCTAGCAACACTAATGAACGAAATATGTGGTATGAAGATTTTCAATGGCCCTTACTTTTGCTGGTCTGATTCCACAGTTTGCCTGTCATGGATTAATGCTGAATCTACCAAACTCAACGTTTTTGTGTCCAATCGAGTCTCTGCCATTCAGGAGATGACATCAACAATGAAATGGCGCCACGTGCCTACGGCAATGAACCCAGCAGATGTCCTCTCAAGAGGTTTGCTGCCTAAAGAACTTATGTCATCCACACTTTGGTTCCACGGCCCCACCTTTCTTTGTGGCAGCAAGGACGATTGGCCTTCTCACCATGAACCACAAAATCCAAGTCTCAAGCTGCGCAGAACTGCACTTCTTGTTACTTCAGTTAATTTTGACATTTTAGCTGATTTCAAATATGTAAACTCTTTCGTCACAATGCAGCACATATTTTCCTACGTCTACAAATTTATTTATCGAATTAAGCACCCTGGTTTAACTGTTTCTGACATACACCACGGAACCAACATTTTGCTTCGGCTCGTTCAAAGCACACACCTTCACGAGGACATTAAGGCACTTCGCTCTAAGGGAGTTGGTACGGCTTCCAGTTCCATAGCATCACTTTCTCCATTTCTTGATGATTTTGGCTTGCTCCGAGTTGGTGGGCGTTTAAAGAATTCAACGCTGGATTTTCAGGCCAGTCATCCAATCATTGTGCCTAGTAAACATCCAGTTACAACTGCTCTTATTGCAAATTTTCACAATCGCAATCTACACGCTGGACCGCGCGCCCTTCTCGCTCTAATTCGACAGGCTTACTGGCCCATTGGTGGCAGGAAAAAGGTTGTCAATCGATGCATTCGCTGTTATCGTGCCAAACCACGCCTTATGGAACACATTATGGGTGATCTACCAAAGGAGCGTTTGAGTGGCTCTCGAGCATTTGAAGTCGCAGGCGTAGACTACTGCGCACCATTTTTCTACAAAGCTGATGTTCGAAACAAAGCACCTATTAAATGCTACATCAGTGTTTTTATCTGCTTTGCAGTTAAAGCGGTTCATCTGGAGCTAGTAAAGGATCTTTCATCTGCCTCATTCTTGAATGCTTGAAAGCGGTTCATCCTAACTCGAGGCAAACCCAGTCAGATTTGGTCTGACAATGCTACCAATTTTGTTGGCGCCAGAAACGAGCTGCTGGAATTAAGGCGTCTGTTCCTAAGCGACCAACATACTAGCGACCTTCATAAATTCTGCTTGGATGAAGCCATTGATTGGAAATTTATTCCGCCTCGCTCTCCGCACTTTGGCGGCCTTTGGGAGGCGGCGGTAAAAACCGCCAAGCACCACTTCTACAGATCAGTCGTAGCTTCTGTCCTCAATTTTGATGAACTCCGCACTCTCGTCTGCCACATAGCGGCAATAATCTATTCACGACCATTACTTCCCATTTCAGAAGATCCAGCTGACTTAGATGTGCTGACGCCCTCGCATTTTTTAACAGGCGGCCCCAGCGCATCCTTTGCTGAACCTGATCTAACTCGTCTAAACCTTAATCGACTAGATGGCTGGCAGCGTGTGACTTACATACAGCAAGTTTTCTGGTCTCGATGGCGGGAGGAGTATCTGTCTCTCCTGCAGCAACGCAGTAAATGGCGTACTCCGAAACAAGGATTGCTCATCAATGATGTTGTCCTCATCAAGGATGAGAGTCTTCCACCCATGAAATGGCCTCTTGGAAGAGTGGTAGAACTCATTCCTGGAAAGGATGGTGTCGCTCGCGTGGCTATCTTGGAGACCACCTCTGGATTGACCAAGAGAGCTATAAATAAACGATGTCTACTTCCCCTTAAGGATTCTGTTGAAAGCAATGCTTCCAACGGGGGAGTATGTTTGGTCAAGCAGCTGCTATTTAATTTTAAGAGCTAAATTGTTGCTTTTGTAACTTGCCCTGCGCGGCAAGAGAACCTTAACCTTAACCTTCTCTTATTCACTTGTAAGCTTTCGCGCATGCGTTTAAGAGTTTAAGCTTCGGCTGCTGCGCCAAAGCCTCTCCCGCAATTTGTCGCTTTACATTTGTCGGTCTACCTAAGCTGCACTTTGCACATGCAAAGGCAGTCTCTTATCTTATATCAATCGCACCTAAACCTATTTTCGTTTCGCCTCGCAAATTAACTAAAATCATTTTCGCTTATTAAATCAAACAAAATACCTACTCGCTAAGAAAACCTAAACATACATTAAATTATATTAATTACATAAAACTCGTTTGTTTTTCTAAAAAACTAAAGTGCTAATAAAAAACATTGTTAGCCCAACAACATGCATACACAAGCGCTCGGTGTGCCTAAGCATTGGATCGGGCTGTGTTAACATTCTGTTTAACAGTTTTTATAGAAACTGGCTCGTGTAAAGTAACAGCCAAGGCATTCATTTTCGTTTGGTATTATGCGTTTGGTATTATCGTCAATAGTAAAGGCGCAGGCAAGCATACATATGTATATGTATGTAGGTGTAGTAGGTACATATATTTTAACATTTTGCCCAATTAACAGCATATATAAAGGAAACTATTGATACGAAGTTAATGTTGATTATATTTGTGCAAATGCTAGAGATTTCAATCTAAAAGATTAAAAATGCAATAAAAAATAAACTTGTACAATATATATGCAGCTTTTACAAGGGGAAAAAAATCAAATTTTATGTTATGTTATTATTAAAAATATACAAATTTATTCCTTAATATTCAAAAGAGGATTTAGTTTTTCATCATAGAAAATTGTGGCCATTATTTTATAATGGTTCCATTACTAAAACTATTTATCATCAAGTCTGCCAGCCCAGACGTTCCGGACATTAAAGGTACTCGACGTAGTATCCTGAGTATCCGCTCAAGTCGCCGGAAGATGCATCGTATTTGTATATTAATGTAAGTTACAAACTAAGAAATAAAAAATTGTCTTAATAAAGAAAATTCAAAACATTAAAATGGAAAATCCAAAAAAAAATGCATGTAAAAAAGGAAGAATATGCGAAAAAGGGTATTTTGCTATCGATTCTCATACTGATTAAGGGTTTTTCGGCGTATACACACAAACTGCATTCGCATTCCCGCGCGCAAAATGTTTTGTGATCTTGTTTACTGGATGGCGGAGCAAACGGGAAAGTCTAAAAATAGCAGGCATTTCACTGCGCTGGCAATTGATTTCGGCTCTGAACTTCATTTTTGGCTCTCGGCGATGTTCATATTTTCAGCCTCGTAGCCTTTTCACACTGGGTACATTGAAGCGAAACGCATGGGAAAATGTGAAGATGTGAAATAGTGATTCACACACATCTAATATCTAACATCTTCTAGCATCTGTCATATTGACAGGCTGACACGTAAAATCAGCAAATTATGATAATATATTACTAGTTATTAAAATTAACTATTACTAAGCAAGGGTCTTATAAATTTTTGTTGATAGCATTAATTAATTGGGAGTATTAATTAGGACGACGAGCTGGTGCCAACTCGCACATACGCATATACTATACATACATTGACATATATGCAAGCGCCAGGAGCTGTTTCAGGGTTGCCAGTATTGGCTATTTATAGCCAAAGTGGCTATATTTGATCAGCTGTGGCTAGAAAAAATATCATTCTATTTTAATGGCTATTTTCTCAAAATCTTGGCTACTTTCTGGCTATTATTCTGATTTCCCGCGCGTTTCGTCACTTATCAACTCTCTTCGCATATATACAAAAATATACATCATATATACATATGTACTGTAGTACATACATATAATGTCAGTTCAGTGGTCTCTCTTCTCTACTCTACTCTAGCATTTTGGGAGAGGGGAGAGGTGCAGACGTGCTACACGTGCGTGTAGGCGCGCGTGTGATTTCCTTTGCGCGTGTGGGTGCGCGTGTACATTTACTTTGTTCGTGTTCGTACGTAAACATTGCAAGCGGGTCCGGGTGGACAAAATTTTCGTCGTATTCCCAAAATTAAAGTAATTACCACCAATAACTACGCAAAACATAATTACTAACAAGTATGTATGTAAAAAATTTTATTACATAACTTAATATCCACAGTATTGCGTAAAAAGTACTCAACTATCAAAAAAGGGTTAGAAAATAAATATGAGAGTTAATTTTCGATTCATAATTTGGCTATTTACTTTTAGCTATTTTATATAGGAAGTTGGCTACTTTTGGCTATATTCCGTCCGCCAGATGGCTATACTGCCGTAACTTTTACTGGCAACCCTGAGCTGTTTGTATGTTTGTTGGAGTTGTGCTGAAGTACTTTGAGTCCATTAGACCTCTTCAATGCCTGAAAGCCACAGGTTTAAAAATAATAGCAAAGCCAAAAATTAAAAAATGTATATATTTGCAGTTTATATACTACACTCCCGATCAATGAAATAGACTCAGTGGTTTTTTGTTCTTTCTGGATTCTCTCCTTTATGCCGTTAGCTCTCACCATAATTGTTGAATTTTTTAGAATTTTGTATTTGGACATAAGAAAGAGCACAAGAAATTTAACATTTATGGTTTACTTAAATTTTTCTTTGGGCTATGCGAAAACTAGAGCTTTTTAGGCAGTCATTAGAGTAGACTCAGTCAATGAGTCGCGGAAAAATTTTAGCTGCTGATAAATTTTTTTACAATATTCAAGTCAGTGTAATCAAGAAATGAGACGTATATCTGGTAACTATCCGGTATCCGGCCGAATTAAAAAAAAATCAGGATAAAAAAATATATTTTTCGAAATGTCCTCTCGAAATGTTACGTTTGATTTCTTGTAAATTCTGTCATATATATCAGGAATGATTTGTTGGGTAATATAATTGCCAAATTTATAGCGGGGTAAAGCTTGTTCTAAGATTCTGGTAAATCCGGTTCTTTCCATTATGGAGAATGGCTCGTTGTCGAGTGCAATCATTTAAGCTACTGCATAAATAATGATACTTTCTGGCTTTAGTATCATTTATATCCCTGAGCAATTTTCTTTCGTAAGATTCTGTCTGAAACACACCTTACAAATAAGTATAATTTCCAAATACTCCTTCCAAATACTCCTTCCAAATACTCCTTCTATAATACAAACCACCCAGATGGTAAAGGTCATGGAGGAACTGGAATTCTGATCAGAAATCGCATTAAACATTTCCTTGTAATAAAACTTCAACAAATTATCTACAAGCCACATCCATAAATGTACAATTGGACAGCGGTAATGTAACTCTTGCCACTGTATATTCTCCTCTTCGCTTCACACTAACAGAAGACAAATTTTTGGACTTCTATAATTCATTAGGCAGACGCTTCATAGCTGCAGGAGATTACAATGCCAAGCACACCCACTGGGGTTCTCGTCTAGTGACCCCTAAGAGAAAACAGCTGTAAACCGCAATCATAAAAGTAAAAAATAAGCTAGATTACGTTTCCGCTGATAAACGTACGTCATCTGATAAGCGCTGAAAGCCTTTCGGATTAATCTTCGGATCACTCGCCTGTACTCTTTAAGCTTCCGGAACCCGAAGAGCAGACCTGCCGGATAAGTTCTATAATAACCGACTGGCTGAAATTCAAAAAATATGTGAGTTCACCCATTCAGTTGGACCCATAGCTAAACGATATTGAAAGCTTCACTTACGAACTAGAATCGGTTCTTGTTGCTGCAGCCCGCATCTCAACCCCCAAAACGAAAAATGCACCCTACCAGCAAAAAAAAAAACGAATGTGGAAATAGAGCAGCTCGTTTTACAAAAGCGCCGCTCAAGACCGGAGTGGTAATCTAACAGGTCACCAAGTGCAAAGCAGGCTTAAAGACGCCACACGAAAGCTTACAGAAGCATTAAAACAAGAGCGGGATCTACTGCATCGCCGCTACATAGTAAAACTATCACCGTCTAGCTCAAAGCATCCTTAATGAAAGCACATCTAACACTAAGCTCACCAAAAGAAACTGTAATGCCAATAAGGAACTCCGTAAGTGCATGGGCCCAAAGCGATAGTGACCGTGCCAAAACGTGTTAAAGCCAAACCCAGCGACGAGCTCGTTAGCTCTGCCACCCCTATCAGAAGAAACTCAACTATCGCAAGAACCTATTCAATTTCGACCGAAAGAGCTAGCCAAAATCATAAAAAAGCAACTCAAGCCGAAGAAGTCCCCAGCATACGAATTAATAACACCAAAAATGCTTATTGAACTCCCTCATTGTGCCATTTTCACTATCTGTCAGCTGTTCAACGCGATTACTGGACTTGGGCACTTCCCAGAGAGATGGAAAAAGTCGATCATCATAATGATACCCAAGCCTGGTAAAAGCCATACCATTCCATATCAGGAACTTCATAATAAAATTCCAGCACATCAGTTCTGTTCCCGTGCATGGAACAACCATTGAGCAGGTCAATCGAATAACATCGGAAATTCGACCCGCGTTTGAACATCGTGAGTACTGCTCTGCAATATATTTCTCTCAAGCTTTCGACAGAGTTTGGCTTAATGGTCTAACGTACAAAATTAAAACCGTGATTCCTACCAACATGCACAGTCTTCTAAAATCTTATCTCTACAAGAGGGTATTCTCTGTAAGATGCAACACCGCCATTTCTGACGACCACATCATCGAAGCTGGAGTACCCCAAAGCAGCGTACTTGGACCAACTCTGTATCTTCTCTATACCGTGGACATCCCCACTAGCAGACAATTGTTAATTGTTCACAGTCGCTCTAAATGCGCTCTGCACGCGACAACGCAGCTTGTAACCGTGGAGAAATGGTTATCAGACTGGCGAATTAAAATAAATGAACAAAAATATAAATCAAAAATATTGCCCCCACTTACACTAAATAACACTATACTTCCGAAAGCAAACGAAGTAACGTACTTGGGCTACACCTCGACAGACGTCTCACATGGTTGCCAAAAAAACACACTTAAAGCTGAAGGCCCGCAAACTTCATACTCCGAAACAAATTAATTAATAGGTAGGTGCGTTACGATATTTTACTCGATAAAAAAATAATTACAATTAGATTATTATTATTAGATACATACCTGCTTTTTCCCCTTCGCCTCCACGAGAAATGTTTACATTGCATAATAAGCAAACAGCTAACTTATTATTTTCACCTTTTATATCAAAGTATTCCCATAAAGGCGATTTTTCTTTACCGATGCCATTTCTCGTTGGAAGAGTTTGTACCACTTGTAAACATTTTTTTTTATTTTTTACACAAAATTTGATGTTAATCCGTTGATCCATATTTTTCGATAGCAAAAAATCGCCGAGCACGCAAAACACCTTTACGCCTCTCACAACCAAACAAAAAATTCCATTCACTTGAAATTTGGTACAGATGTACGGGAAGAGTGTACCAACACAACAAAACAAAAAAATCGATAATAGTTTCCTTACTTTTTGAACACTCCTCGTATTATGAAAGTTTATAATTCTTGCCATCTTTTGACAAAAAAAAAATGTTCTTTCATACATTTCAAAAAAAAAAAATAATAAATTGGTGTTTTTTTTTTTTTAATTGTTCCACCGAATCGATTTGATTCATATTCGCATATTTTAAGAAAAATTAAGAAAATTTCATTTTTTTTAAGAAAATGTGTTGATTAAAAAAAAATATTTTTTTAAATGCTAGATGCATAGATTAAAAAAAATGTGCTTCAAAAATATTTAGTAATATAGTCAAACAAAATCGAAACACACGTTTTTTTAAATTTTTTATGCAGGAATTTTACGAAGACCTTTTTTTTTACATTATGCATTGAGCTTCATAATTAATTTTCAAAAATCGCTGGGTGCTGTTTTCACTACCTTATCCAGCTGACCCTTTGGTGGTTAGTTTTTTAGAGTTTCTCACATCTGTATCAGATTTTATCAAAATTGGTTGACTATATCAAATAGCCCCTATAAGTTTTTGGTGAAAATTTCATTGTATTTTGTGTGTTTATGAAGGTATCATAATCAAATTTGGTGTTAGATAGTTTTTTGTAGATTCAAAGCAAAGAAATATCTTTTGGAGTTCGTAAGTAATTTCCTGAGAGCCATCCGAGCCCGCACGCCATCTTTTTCTCGGAAGTTACGTTGCTGTACGCGCCTATCTCAATGCAATTAATTATGTTGACTGCATTTTTATATATATGTAATATGATTATATTATATATATATATATATATATATATATATATTATATTATATAATTATATAATTCGGCCGTGATTTGTTAAGGATCGTTAAAAAACATATTGTTTATTTTTGGTAGATTTATAAACTAAAATACAAGTTTGTGTTCACATATTTCACAAAATTGATACAGAAATGATTTGAAATATACAAAAGCATTTTGTTATTACCTTTATTTAAGTGCTAATAAGTTATTACATATACTTAAAATATACTTATCTAATCTGAAATGTTTTCTGACAAGCTGTGTAAATCGGAATAATTAATTATTGCGCGATGAAGGAACTCGTATTGTGCCTGAAATAAGAAAAGAATAAGAATGTTAAATATCCTATAATATCATTATTCACAACCCTACAGTATTTAATTAAATTGTTGGTAAATATTTAGTCATCAATTTTCAATAATAAGGGAAAAATGGGTAATTCGAAAATAAATTAATCGTTGGGGTTCAGTTGTTCAACACACAGCCAGATGAAAATAAAAGTGTCAGTAGCCTTTTCACACTGGGCACATTTAAGCGGAACGCATGGGAAAATGTAAAGGTGTGAAATAGTGATTAGATATTACTAAGCAAGGGATTTATGCATTTTTGTTGAAAACATTAATTAACTGGGAGTGTAATGAGGACGACGAGCTGGAGCTAACTCGCACATACGCATAAACATACATATACATTGATTTACATATACGAGGTGTGATCAAAACGTATCACAAATTTTTGAATTTTCGCGGGTTACGTATATTCGAATTTCGATTTTTTTATTGCGTTATGTTGGTACTCATGTCTCTCACTTATGCCGACAAGCTCGGCCATTTTGAATGTTCACTTAATTGTTGACAGCTACTTGGCGAGTTTTGGCTTGTCTTTGATTTTCTTTTTTTTTCGTACTTTTATTATTCAAAAATCTGCTATACTTTTTGAACACACCTCGTATGCAAGCGCCACGAGCTGTTTGTTGGTGTTATGTTTAAGTACTTTGATTCCATTAGACCTCACAAATGCTTAAAAGCCACTGGTTTAAAAATATTAGTGAAGTCATAAGTTAAAAAATGTATGTATATACAGTACGCGAAAAAGGTTAAAGCCACTTGGTTTTTTTAATAAAACTCGAAAAGTTTCAAATATTTTTGGATTACGTTTTACATATTGATTAAGTAACTATTTTAACGTATATAAAAAATGAAATTTTTTTTAATATGCATGTTTAAACATTTTTTTTATGTTTGTTTAGAATTTTTGGTATTTTTTGGTGCGAAATAAGGTTAAAGCCACTTGACGTTTACTACATGAAAACAAATGTTATTTACATTTTTATTCTTTGTGTTTCTCATATTTCGCTGTTATGCACCTTCTTGATTCTGTAAGTGCAATTTCACAATATCTATTACGCAGTAGTCATCCAAACATTGCTCAATTTACTATGGGTGCCCTTAAACAATTAACAGAGGCCGAAAAAGCCAAAATTTCCACTCTAAAAGATTATAATAAAATGTCAAATCGTCAAATAGGAAAGGAAATTGGTCGCAGCAAAGATGTAGTTGGAAATTTTCTAAGAAATCGCCAAAATTATGGTAAAAACTACATAACAGGGCGACCATCGACGATTACAAGTGCCCAAAAGCGACGTTTAATCCGAAGTGCTGGCCACAGTTTTAAATCTGCTGGCCAATTAAGAAGTGAAAATGAAATACCAGTTGGTGTTCGCCGTGTTCAACAAATTTTAAGCGGTTCAAAACACTTGAAATACAAAAAAATTAACCGCAAGCCAATGCTGTCAAATGACAATATAGCAGCTCGTCAGAAATTCGCCTTGGACCACCTGCGCTGGACAAACCAATGGCAAAAAATAATTTTTTATGACGAGAAAAAGTTTAATTGGGATGGCCCAGACGGACTTTCTAAATATTGGCACGATTTGCGTACCGAACCGAAAACATTGTTTTCACGCCATTCTGGCGGTGGATCGGTTATGGTTTGGGGTGGCATTGGGTACCTTAAAAAGATGCCCTTATCATTCATTTCCACAAGAATGAATGCAGAACAATACCAGCAAATGGTTCGACCCTATTTTCCGCCATATGGCTTGGAGTGCGCTGGAATGGACTGGAAATTGCAGCAAGATAATGCACCGATTCATGCGGCCAGATCGACAACAGCCTTTTTTCGTGAGAATGGAGTCCAACTTTTTAACAATTGACCTTCTAAATCGCCAGATATGAACATAATCGAGAATGTCTGGGTCTTTTGACACGTGTAGTGTACGGAAATGGCCGGCAATACAATAACAAAGATGAACTTAAGGTGGCCATCGAGGCGGCTTGGAAAAACATCTCTCATGTCCAAATAAAAGCACTATATGACAGTCTACCACATCGAATGCGTGCTTTGTATGACGCTAAAGGTAAACATACGAAATATTAAAAAGATGTTTAGCAAAAATTGGATTTTCGTTTAAAAATAACTGAGTGGCTTTAACCTTATTTCGCACCAAAAAGTAGCAATAAATCAAAAAAACTTAAAAAAATGGATTTAAACCATGTGAATTTTGAAAATTTTTTTTTGTTTATACGTTAAAATAATTACTTAATAAATATGTGAAACGTCATCCAAAAATATTTGAAACTTTTCGAGTTTTATTGAAAAAACCAAGTGGCTTTAACCTTTTTTCACGTACTGTATATGCAGCTTATGTATTATTTGTTTAATAACATGGGTGCTACATTAAAATAAAGTCACCAGCAGTTCTTTACTACCATAATTATTAAGTTAGTTATCAAAATTAAAATGCAGATTTTCATATGTTAATCACCGCCGAATCATCGCCCATATATTTTAATGACCCAAGATTTGTTATGGTATGTACATATATTAAATTGTAACAAGTAAAATATGAGGCTTTGGCGCCTTCTTACGAATTCAAGGCTGCCAATCTTTTTGTGGACATTGTTTACAGTTTCGGGGCGAATTTAGTGCTGCACAGAAAAATAGTCGAATAATTTTTCATCGGGACGCAATAAGATAGGAACATTTCCACAAGATGTCGGTGTCGGGAGCAGCAGTTTCCCAATAAAATTAATGTCATAATATAGACTCTTAAGCTCTTAACTAATTACTGTATTACTCTTAAGTTACAATATGCATAACTGTTTCTCTCTATGCATATTGGAGCTTTCTATGTTTCTTTCTATGCTATGTACGATTCTTGGCAGCTCTGCGGCCATTGCCTTGCCGTCAGCGCTGCAAGATCAATTAGTCTCTGTTAATCTATCTTAGCATATGGTTGCATTACTCGTTACCGTCGCTGTAACCTATACCAAACGGTTGCGTGACAATATATTAAAGTTTATAACGTTTATAAATTTTACGTGTGTCATTTCGCTAAAAACCAATTAGCTAAAAAATATTAGCTAATCTAACATTTGGACTTCCCGGCGAGATGGTTAAAATTTACATATATTTGTGCTGAACGTGCGGGAAGAGCAGCACAAAGTAAAACTAAAACATAATTGCCGCGTAAAAACTGCATTAGAGTGGTCCCTAATTGTGTTTAAACTAAAAAAGTGTGCAAAGCAACTAACTATATTCTGCAAGTATTTACGTAAATGTACTATGCAAATAAATTGCAACATTGCTAACCGTTCATAGTGCATTATTAAATACCTATTGACCGCGTGTTCAAGTTCTCTAACACTTGCCGTGTCTTGTTGTTTTTGCATCTCGGGTCAGTGACACTTATTAGCTGCCTAAAATATTCACTTTGCACATATTTTTTCATTTTTCTTTTACACTTGTACCGCTTTATTCGCGCTTAAAATATAAAACAGTTACGCAGTGCACAGCTCTATTGCATTTTAGGGTTGTCGAGCGGATAAAATATATCAAATTTAAATTCGCAACATATAAAGCAATTAAATTTGGTAAATCATGCCAAGTGATTTAGAAAGTGTTGTGATGCCTACAAATAGTGAGTCACTTGCGAAAAGTGCTCAGTTTCTGAAAAGGAAATCTGAGTCTATCTATAAAAGTGCGAAAAAACTCCATGTTTCTCTATCTGCTGACCAAATTCAAGAACTTTGCCTTGCCGAATTAACTGTACGCCTGAAATTAATCGAGCAATATCAAAATTCATTTAACTTGGCTCATAACAGTTTAGAAGAGCTCGATTATAACGAAATCGGTAGTGACCTGCGTGATAATTTCGACGAGTTGCTACTGTCTTTAGAATCTCGACTAAGAGTGCAGCTTCATCAACACTTCGTCATGATGACAGCTTGGAGCAGCGAAATGCCACATCTTTCCGTGTACATAGAAATCTTCCAGAGCTAAAGCTACCTACATTTTCTGGTGGATGCACAGAGTATGCAGACTTCTTTGCCATGTTTAATTCTGTGGTCGACAAGGATGAAGGTTTGGATGACATAGAGAAGTTACAGCATCTTCGTTCGTGTCTTGCTGGAGGCGGCACACGTCAAGGAGATACTTGGGCTAAAGAGAGTGGATTCTTCATCGGCTGCAAAACTTCGTGAGTTCGTTGATAAGGTCAATTCGCACATCCGAGCCCTGCAAACTTTGGGCGATTCAAAACAAATTTTGGGCTGTATGCTTACATATCTGCTGCTACAAAAATTGGATTATGAAACGCAAACTGGCTGGGAGGAGAATGCATCTCGGGATAAAATTCCGTCTGCTGAGGATTTCTTCGAATACTTGGAAAGACGCTGTGAAAGGTTGGAAAACGTGCAACATGCTATGGCCACTCACGCGCCAAGCACTCAGGTGGGAAAAGCCATTACTAACTTCAGTAGAAAAACCCTTGTAGCTGCACAAACTAACCACAATTGCTGTTCATTTTGTGACAATATGGGCCATGGAATTTGCTCATGTAGAAGATTTGCGAATTTATCCACTACCATACGCTTTGAGGAAGTGAAAAAACTGGGGCTCTGCATCAACTGCCTAAAGAAAGGGCATAGTGCGGACTCCTGCCGCTAAAGCCTCTGTCGTAAATGTGGCAATAAACACCACACTCTTCTTCATTTCGATACTCAGCATGTTCCATCTCAACTATCACCAGTTTCTTCATCATCATCGCAAGATTCTTCTATATCTCAGTCATCCACCTCTCTAGCCGCTCAAGTTCTTCTACCTGATGTTGTGCTTTTAGCTACTGCAGTCATACTCATAAAAAATCGTTCTGGCTCATTAGTTCCTTGCCGTGCCATATTAGATGGAGGCTCACAGCTGTATCTTGTAACTTCTCGCTTCGCTCATGAGCTACAATTAAAGAGAACACGCTCAGCAACCACAGTTTCGGGTCTTGGTGACACGCATGTCCCAACTGAGGGCTTAATCGTCAACATTTCTATGCAGTCATGAGATTCGGAGTATACAGCAAACATTAGAGCTGTTATTACTCAAACCATCACGCATAATCAGCCTAGCTTCCCTATTGATACTGCAGATTGGAATATACCTGCAAACGTGCAGTTAGCCGATCCTGCGTTCAACATGCCACAGCGCGTAGACCTTCTTATTGGTGCTAGCCTATTCTTCGACTTGCTATGCGTCGGTCAAATCAAGCTCGCTCCAGGCTATCCACTACTGCAGAAGACTCGTCTTGGTTGGGTCGTTACAGGTGGCGGTGATGAATCCAAAAACACTGCACTTTTAACCGCACATAAATGTAATGAAGATTACAATGCCGAAATGGATTTCCGTCTTGATGACTTAGTTCGCCGATTTTGGGAAGTAGAGAGCTGCGAGCAAGCTGTGGCAAAACTAAGTAAGGAAGAACAAGATTGCGAGAATCATTTCTGCGACAACTTTGTACGCCTCTCATCTGGTGAATACGAAGTTCGATTGCCGCTGAAACCCAGCGCTACATCTCTTGGAGAGTCATACAAGCAAGCATATCATCGATTTCTCAATTTGGAACGCAAACTACAGCGCCAACCAAATCTTAAAAATCTATATTCATCTTTTATTAAAGAATACTTAGATCTTAACCACATGTCGCTCGTCAGTCCTGAGCTGGTTCGTGGCTGCAAGTATTTTCTGCCTCACCATTGCGTATTAAAGGAGGATAGCACAACAACAAAACTTCGTGTTGTTTTTGATGGCTCTGCTGCGACTTCTTCTGGATATTCTCTCAATGAGGTGATGATGGCAGGACCTGTCATACAGCCTAAACTCTTCCACATTTTACTTCGCTTCCGTTCTTACCAATTTGCTCTCACAGGTGATATTTGCAAAATGTACCGCTGCGTCAAAGTTGCATCCCCTGATAGCTATTATCAATGCATCCTGTGGCGCGACTCACCCGATAAAGATGTGAGTGTATACAAATTGGATACTGTGACCTATGGAACTGAGGCTGCTTCATTTTTATCTGTTCGCACGATGCACCAGCTGGCTATTGACGAACGAGATTCCTTTCCTGATGGCTCAGTTGCCGTGCAACAAGATTTTTACGTAGATGATTTCATTTCTGGAGGCCATTCAGTGCAAGAAACCATAAATAAAATGCATCAGACTGCAGGCATACTTTCTAGAGGCAACTTCAAACTCCGTAAATGGTGCTCCAGCCATCCAGAAGTACTTTAAGACGTTGCTGAGGGCGACAAGGAAAAGTTTCTAAAATTCGACGATGGTAGCGACATAACAAAAACTCTTGGTTTAGCTTGGGATCCTGCTTCGGATCAGCTTTTGTTTTCGTTTTCATCCTTAGAGACATGCTCCAAGCCTTGCAGACGTTCAGTCTTAGCAACCATAGCTCGATTCTACGACCCCCTTGGTCTTCTTGGTCCAGTCATAACTAAATCAAAGATATTTCTCCAACAGCTCTGCAAGGATAAGCTGACGTGGGATGAGAGTCTGCCTCTGTCTCGATACACTGCTTGGCAGGAATTATGCCGCAGCTTTCAAAGTGTTCAGCGCATTTCGTTCCCGAGATTCGTCCTCGACGCCAAATCACATTATGAAATACACGGATTTTGTGATGCTAGCGAGGAAGCATATGGTGCCTGCATTTACGTGGTGTCCAAAAATCATGCATCAAAAAGCCATCTGTTGTGCTCGAAATCGAGAGTTGCGCCTCTGAAGACGCAATCAATACCAAAGCTCGAGTTGTGTGGTGCTGTGTTGCTTGCTAAGCTCATGAATGAAATCCGAAAGCTGGGCATATTCGTTGGCCAGTTTCACTGCTGGTCGGATTCATCCGTTGCACTTTCTTGGATTCACGATGAGCCATACAAGTTTAACGTTTTTGTGGCAAATCGCGTCACATCCATACAGGAACTGACCGCCGATATGGAATGGCATCATGTTCCTACTGCTTCAAATCCTGCTGACATCCTTTCGAGAGGCGCATTCCCAGAACTTCTTTCCCAATCCGAAATGTGGTTTCATGGCCCGACATACTTAGTTGACAATCGTGATACATGGCCAACACGTATATGCCCAGATGTGCCAACGCTAGAGCTGCGCAAAAGTGTGCTTATTATCCAATCCCCACATGTCGACCTTTCTACTGGATGCAAATATCTAAATTCATTTGCCTCGATGCAGCGAACGTTTGCATACATCATGGACTCAACACAACTGATGTTCATAATGGCACATTGCTACTTATGCGAGCTATCCAACTAGCCAATCTTCAGGATGATGTAAAAGAACTTCGATCCAACGGCTTTGTCCGAAAGTCTATCGCCATCGCTTCTCTTGCAACATTTATTGACAAGTTTGGTCTCATACGAGTTGGTGGGCGACTCTCAAATTCAACGCTTCCATATGAATCTCGTCACCCAATAATACTGCCACGTCGACATCCAATTGCACTGGCTATCATTGCGCATCTTCATAAGACGAACCCGCGTGCACTATTAGCTAAATTTCGTCTTCAATACTGGCCAATTGGTGGTCTACGAACTGTTTCAGGAGCCCTCAAGAATTGTGTTACATGTTTCAAAGCCAAGCCAAGCTTTCTTGAACCGATATGGCAAATCTTCCTAAAGAGCGTCTTCTGGGTGTTCGTGCATTTGCTGTGTCTGGTGTTGATTACTGTGGACCTTTTTTCTACAAATCCGAAGTCCGAACAAGGCCTTCCATCAAGTGCTACATCTGCATATTCATCTGTTTTACGAGCAAGGCAGTACATATGGAGCTTGTCATGGACTTAACTACCGCATGATTCCTAAGCGCTCTTAAAAGATTTATCGCGACTCGTGGAAAACCTAGCCAATTGTGGTCGGACAACACGACAAATTTTGTTGGAGCAAAAAATGAGCTGTCAGACCTCAAAGCACTCCTTCTTAGCGACCCTCATATGGAAGCAGTTCATCGGTTTTGCCTTACTGACAGTATCGACTGGAAATTCATTCCACCTCGATCACCGCATTTTGGAGGATTATGGGAGGCAGCAGTTAAGACAGCCAAGCATCACTTCATTCGATCTGTTGGCTGCTCCGTCCTTACCTTTGATGAGCTTCGCACCCTAGTCTGCCAAATATCTGCGATAATTAACTCTCGTCCATTGCTCTTACTTTCAGAAAATCCAGAAGATTTAGATGTGTTAACTCCTGCTCATTTGTTGTATGGTGGTCCCCAAACGGCCTTAATCGAGCCAGATCTGACAAAACTCAACTACAATCGTTTGGATGGCTGGCAACGTGTCACACAGTTGCAACAAATTTTCTGGGCACGATGGCGCGAGGAATACCTCACTCTACTGCAGCAGCGGTGCAAGTGGCGTAGTCCTGATCGACGACTGAAGGTCGTGCTTGTCAAGGATGACAATTTGCCGCCTATGCGGTGGCCCCTGGCCAGAGTAATCTCACTCATACTTGGTCAAGATGGCGAGTGCCGTGTTGCAGAGCTAAAGACCGCTGTGGGCAACACTCGAATAGCTATAACCAAGTTGTGCCTGCTGCCCCTTAGTGATGATGTTGAAACACAAGCTTCCAACGGGGGGAGTATGTCGGGAGCAGCAGCTTCCCAATAAAATTAATGTCATAATATAGACTCTTAAGCTCTTAACTAATTACTGTATTACTCTTAAGTTACAATATGCATAACTGTTTCTCTCTATGCATATTGGAGCTTTCTATGTTTCTTTCTATGCTATGTACGATTCTTGGCAGCGCTGCGGCCCTTGCCTTGCCGTCAGCGCTCCAAGATCAATTAGTCTCTGTTAATCTATCTTAGCATATGGTTGCATTACTCGTTACCGTCGCTGTAACCTATACCAAACGGTTGCGTGACAATATATTAAAGTTTATAACGTTTATAAATTTTACGTGTTTCATTTCGCTAAAAACCAATTAGCTAAAAAATTAGCTAATCTAACAGTCGGAATGATGCAATTTTCGGAACGGCAACTCATACGCAACATCTTCGGCAAAAGAATTTAGATGTTAAATGTGCCCCAGTGTGAATAGGCTATAACCCAGTATGTATCATCATGTGACCGAATTGTATGTACATTAGAGTGGGTCAATTTTTTTCGTTATAAAGGCTCACTGTGATTTTGATTCTTTCGAGTCTGCCACTTTTTCAAAATAGGTTTTTTTTTTTAATATTCCAAGATCGACTTAGACATTGCATTGAAATGACCAAAAAACGCTTTTTCTCTAGCCAAATGTGTATTTCGAGGTTTTTGGGGTCGAGAAATCCATTTTTGACATTTATTTTTAATTTTGAGCACTGCTCTAGTGTACTTAAAAAAAATGTTTTTTTTTAATTGACAAAATTTTGCGGAAATTGACAAAAATTTCACTTTATCCTAATACTTAAGCACTGTAAATAATATTATGAACAATTTTAAACTATGTTTTATATTTTTTTACCAAATTATATATCTCCAATAGGGCCGATCGGACAAAAAAGCGTTTTTTTTAACAAAATTCGTTGTTTCATTTGTTTGTTAATAGATTGGACCCACATTTGGAACTAAGAAGCTTTTTAGGTTACCCAAGCACTGTACCAAATTTGATAAAAATCGGTTGATTATATCATATAGCTCCCGTAGGACCAATCAGTCAAAAAATCGGTTTTTTAACCAAATTCATTGTGTTTCGTCTGTTTCTAAAGATATTTGACGCAGTTCAAATGCTTAAGATGGTTAAAATGGAGAAGATACATACAGTATGCCAAGAAAGTGTTTTTACAAGAGCAAAAAACATCAAATTTTATGTTTGGTAGCAAAAATATATATTTTTTGATAATTTTTTAGTAAAACAAAGTATGTAGTATGGTTAGTAATTTAATCCAATGCATAAAAAGGATGAAATAAGACTAAAAACTAAAATCACACAGTTTCAGGGGTGTCAAAAAAGTGTTTTTACACTTCTTGTTTAACTAAAATTACCAAGTAATACTAAGTAAATTAAAGGATTTTAATATTTTGTGTGCATATATGTACCAGATTTAAGGGCAAATCTATTATCGGTCGCAAAGATATGTGATCATGGCTTTAATGTACTGTTCAAAAAGGATGGGGCCGTAGTTAAAAGGGAATCAAATGGCCAAATTGTGTTTACTGCGGTTCGTGATCCAAAATTTCTACCACATAGAGGAAACAACTGAAAATAGTAAAACAGATGTCACAAAGCAAAACAGTATTAAAGAATGGCATGAGCGACTAGGCAATCTAAATGAAATAGATTTAAAAGACTTTATAAGTAAAGGTAGAATTCAAGGAGCAGATGTTAACATGAATGAACAGTTACCATTATGCGAAGTATGCATCAAGGGGAAGCAAACCCAGAAACCGTTCAAAACATCGAATTCAAACACAAGCGAATTGCTGGAATTAATGCATAGCGATGTACTACTATGCCCAAAAACAGGTAAGAATTTTTCGATATAAATTACGCGGGTAAATATTTTCCCTAAAATTTTTTTTATTTAAGTTGGTACAACTGTTACTGACTCCCATGCCAAATTATATGTTAAAATATTCATTAGTGTTTGAGCTACGTTTTTGTTTTTGTGCGACACAAAAAGTGAATTTAGCGATTTTTACAATGTTTGAAATTATTCAACAAAAAAGTGCGATCAAATTTTGTTTTCTGAATGGAATAAATGGTGAGTTAAAAATGTTGAAGAAGGCTTACGGGGGCCGAGCTCTATCAAAATCAACAACATATAATTGGTATAAATTGATCAAAGAAAATAGAGAACGCGTTGAAGACGAAGGGCGCCCTGGTCGACCATCGACCTCAACTGCCGATGCTCACATCCAAAAAGTAAAACAATTAGTGCTTGAAAACCGTCGATTAACTATAAGAGACATTGCTGATGAAATTGGCGTATCAAAAGAATCAATTAATATAATTTTGAAAAATATTTTGGGCCTCAAAAGTGTCAAGTCTCGATTGGTACCAAAAATGATTTTCTCGAAAAACAGCACTGATTCTTCGTGACATTTTCGCTAAAAATTCAATCAATATCGTTCCGCAACTTTATTCACCTGATTTGGCTCCGTGTGACTTCTGGCTATTTCCAAAACTCAAAAGAACACTTTGAGAAACCGTTTTGAGTCGATTGAAGACATTCAACATAAACCGGCGCGTGCTCCGAAGGCTATACCGGAAGAAGACTTTTTGACATGCTTCGAGGACTGGAAAAAGCGGTAGCATAAGTGTATTATATCCGGAGGGAACTATTTTGAAGGGAACGATAATGATTTCGATGAATTAATAAAGATTTTTTGATTCATGCCTACTAGTTTTTGGGCACAGTAGTATGTGGCCCAATGCGTGTGCCCAGTCATGGAGGTAGCCGCTACTTCGTGTCGTTCATTGATGATAACTCAAAGTGGTGCGAGATCTACACAATGAAGAGCAAATCAGAAATTTTCGAGAAGTTTAAATACTTTAAAAGCTACGTTGAGCGCAAAACTGGAAAACAAGTGAAGAAGCTGAGATCCGACAATGGCACAGAATACACAAATAATAAGTTCAAAAATTATTTAATGGCGGCAGGAATAAAACACGAGTTCTCAGTAGAATACACTCCACAGCAGAATGGAGTGCCGAGCGCAAAAACAGGACTTTGGCGGAAATGGCCCGATGCATGATGATACAAGCATCTTTATCTCCAAGTTACTGGGCAGAGGCTATTAACACGGCCAATTACATAAGAAACAGATGTCCATCCAGCAGCCTATGTGGCGAAACTCCATTCAAGTTTTCGAATAAACGTGTTCCAATAGTTACACATTTGCGAACGTTTGGCCAAGTTGCATAATGTTTCAACAAGCGACCAAAGAATAAGTTTAGTTCAAAGTCTAATCTAATCTAATAAACTATTTTTATTGGTTATTACAGCGACGTGATGTTGTGTTCACAAATATTTTTGGCAAACAAGAACAATTCGAGAGTTTGCAGAGCAACAACATACCATAGAACCACGATACGTTCCTGATGATCAGGAGGGCAGTCAACAAGAAGATAACTGCCATGATGAGATGTCGTCTGAAGAGCCAGCTCCTCCGGTGCTCGTAGCACGTAGACCGGGAAGACCTAGATTGCTGCGAACTGATAAACCAGGTAGACCGAAGTTGGTTTAAAATAAAGTACCTGTGAGGCGCAAAGTTCCGAGACTGAAAGAGAGCCTGAAGAGTTTTATGAGGCAGTATCACTAATCGGCGAAGATAACAAAATTTCGGTAGACGTAGCACTCAAAGGTCCATATGGGCCAGAATGGAAAAAGGCACTAATAAATGAGTACGAGGCACTACAAAAGAATTGTACATGGGAATTCGTCAAGCGGCAGAAAACCAAAAGGTAATTGACACGAAGTGGGTTTCTTAAAACAAAGTATCACCAAAATGGAGAGGTAAGCTGTCGTAAGGCACGCTTTGTAGCTAAAGGTTTTACACAAAGAGAGGGGATTGATTATAATGAAACATTCTCGCTAGTTGCAAGAATAGGATCAATACGAGCTCTGATTGCGATTGCAGTCGAAAAACAGTTGGATGTGTTCTAATTCGATTTTAACAGCGCATATCTAAATGGAGATATTGAAGAAGAAATTTACATCAGCACGCCACCAGACTTTGAGAAGATATTGACAGGCAAAGAAAAGAAAAAATACGGCCTGGACAAAGTTTGTATGCTAAAGAAGGCTTTATATGGTATAAAGCAGAGTGGCCGCCAGTGGTATACAAAGCTTAGCAATAAACTGATTGAAATGGATCTGAAGCCACTTTCAGCCGATTCATGCGTATATTTGAAAAAAAAAAGATTTTAATGATTTCTTTGTATGTCGATGACCTTATAATAGCAACAAATGACCAAAATATGCTCAGCCAATTGAAATCTGAACTGACTAGCAATTTCGAAATGAAAGATCTAGGAAGGCTGTCATATTGTCTAGGTATCGATTTTCATCAAAATACAGAAAAGGACGAATTTTCTGTGTCAGCAAAAATACATCAAAGACCTGTTAAAACAATTCAATATTGAAGACTGTAAACCAGTTACTACGCCAATTAACCAGAGCGAGAAACAGTCTACAGAAATGTGTCCAAAGACCGAAGAGGAGAAAGAAGAAGCCTCTAAACTACCATATCAAAAATTGGTAGGCGCCTTGATGTAGTTAGCAGTGTGCACGCGTCCTGATATTGCACATGCCGTGAGTGTACTGAGTCAGTACAATGCTAATTATGGAAAACAGCATTGGAACGCGGCCAAAAGGGTATTACGATACATAAAAGGAAATCAAGATTCTGGTTTGGTTTTCAGTAAAAGTGGAAAAGCATTGGTTGGTTACGCTGATGCTGATTGGGCTGCAAACATAAATGATCGCTGATCGTTTACCAGACTTGCTTTCAAGTTGGGAAATGCTTCGATTTCATGTAAATGCCGTAAACAAAGAACTTTTGCACTGTCAAGCACAGAAGCGGAATATATGGCTACATCCGAGTGCGAAAAAAAGCCATACATCTTAGAAGTTTCCTGAATGAAGTGGTGGGCCAACTTTCAACTACTACGAGGGGTATTTAAAAAGGAAGTTTCCCTAATTTTAAAAAAAAGTACAACAAAATTTTTAGGTTACAAAATGAATATTTATTAATTATTTGACTCACAAACTATTTTTCTACATACTCACCTTCGACTTGAATACATTTTTCGTATCTGTTATAGAGTTTATAAAAACCTTCTTTTAAAAAAAATGGCGGACGTAAAGTCGGGCGCGGACGACTTTAGGATACCCTGTACCACTAGCTTGTAATAAAGTCCGATTTCTTCACAAAAAACCAAAAACAGAAGAATTTTTAAGCAAAAATTTTTTTTTGACCGATCGTTCCTATGGGAGCTATATGATATAGTCAACCGATTTCAATAAAATTTGACACAGTGCTTAAATACCTTAAAAAGATATGAATGCCAAATTTATTTCAAATATCTTTACAAACAAACAAAACACATCGAATTTTGTATAAAAAACGTGTTTTTGGACAGATTGGTCCTATGGGAGCTATATGATCTAGTCAAACAATTTGGATTAAATTTAGTACAGTGCTTAGGAACTATAAAATACTCACGAATGTCAAATTTGGTCCCAATATCTTAACAAACAAACGAAACACAACAAATTTTGTTAAAAAATCGATTTTTTGGATGATCGGCCCTATGGGAGCTATATGATATAGTCAACCGATTTTGTTCAAATTTGGCACATTGCTTAAGTGGTCTAAATAATTTCAAAACGCCAAATCTGGTTAGGATATCTTTATTAAAAAACGAAATATAGCGAATTTTTTTTTTTAAAGTTATTTTGGCCGATCGGTCCTATGGGAGCTATATGATATAGTCAACCGATTTCGATCAAATTTGGTACAGTGTTTGGGAACTATAAAAAACTTTCCAATACCAAATTTGGTTACGATATCTTCATAAACAAACGAATTATTCATCTAAAACGCTTTTTTTTGTCGAGGTCGTCGCAAACACCCCCATGGGAGCTATATAATTTATCCCCGATATCAAAAAAATAAAATAAACTTGCCTCCTATGGAATAATATGGGATCTAATGTGAAAGTTTGGTAACTCTAGCTCTTACCATCTCTGAGATCTAGGCGTTCACACGGACGGACAGAAGGACATGGGTATATCGACTTCTCTATTCACCCTGATCATATTTTAGGTAACTTTGGGGTGTCTCCGACGTCTCCTTCTATATGTTACATACATTTTCGGCTTGCACAAACTTAATATACCCTTGGTACGGTACAGGGTATAATAATCGGACAATTTCTCATCGGGACGCAATAAGATAGGAGCATTTGCACAAGATGTTGGAATGATATTGAAACTTTCGGAACGGCAGATTCATACGTAGCATCTGAGACATCAGATGCCAGATGTCAGATGCGCCCCAGTGTAAATAGGCTCGCGTCGTCCACACACAAGTTTAATACAACATTATAATTGCCAACTATTATTAAGCACAAATACAATACACAAAGTTAATACCAACACTTATGATTAACAGAGTGCAAGATAGTGAGAAGTGAGAGTAAGAGAATATGTTATGTTTATGTTAATGCTTTGCTATGTCAAAGAGTACTAAAACATAAAGGCGAAAATTCCCTCTTGAGTGTAAATCTTGGAATAATCGCGCGCCACGTAGCGGTCGAAAACAACAATGTTTGCATATGCTTTTACACCAAGCGTCGCCAACTCGGCGCGCGATCGTTCAACGGGAAAAAAAAACTTTTTGATTTATTTCGCCTCTATACATTTTAGTACTCTCTGGCTATGTGTTGATGTTTACAGTTATATGTTCTATGTTACTTTGAGTGATATTTTATTTCTGCAATAAATTTATATAAGTTTGACCGAATAGTGCATGTATCTTCTCCATTTTAACGATCTTAAGCATTTGAACTTTGTCGTGTATGAAAGTGTTTTATTTTATAAATACTTTCGAATTTCAGAAATATTGTAAATAATGCTGTCAAAAACACGTCATAATAGCAATGGTGTTTGAAAGTGATAAAAAAATGTAATCGAATTTTTCACCAAGCACGCTTTTTTGACCGAATGGTCCTATGGAAGCTATATAATATAGTCAACCGATTTTGATCAAATTTGGTACAGTGCTTGGGTACTCTAAAAATCGTCTAAATCCCAAATTTGGGTCAAATATCTTTACAAACAAACGAAACAACGAATTTGGTTCAAAAATCGATTTTTTGACTGATTGGTCCCATGGGAGCTATATGATATAGTCAGGGCCATAGAGAGAATATCCGAGAAAGTGTGAGATCAACATAAAAGAAGTATAGAAAGGATTTCTGAGAGAATTGATGATTTGATAAAGATCTAAAAAAAAACGCAAACTATTAACTAACCTTACATATGTTTCACAATAACCGTTTATAATATCCTCTAAGTCGAGTTTTCTTGCTACTATAGCTGAGACTCGATTCTGAGTTGAACAAGAACGATGATAGTTTTTTATTCTTGATAGCGAGCCCGGCAGACGTCATCCTGGCCAAACTTTTTGAATACTCTTAAAGTGTATAAACATCGTAAGATTCTTTAGTTGGTTTATCCAGACAATCATAAGATTTTTGGATTAGTTGATGTTCATGACTCTCTAGCCGTATGGACGAAATTAAGTAGGGGTAAGTGGGGTATCGTGGGCCAATGGGAATCGTGTGCCATGTATGGTATGTCGGTGGTATGTCAAACTAGATACATCAACGTAACTGTCAATCTCGTCTCTTAACCTAAGCATATTTTTACATTGGTATTTGAGCTGTGGATGCGTATTGTTTGCTACATACGATACTCGCCCGACGAAAAGTGGCCCATTATTCCCCACAAGCTATGGTTTACAAAATGACGGCATGTGAGTGACATGTTGCCATTTCATGCAAAATTCCTTTTTTATGCTAATACCTAATTTGTCATTCTTTATAATTCTAATAAAATTTTGCATCAAAATTGTGTGATTTGATTTTATAACTGGGTGGTCCACGATTCCCCAAAATTTTTGAAAATATCAAAAACCTTGATTTTTTTCAAACAAAAAAAAGTTTGAGAAAAAAGATTTATAAAAAAAACTGTTGTGGTCAAAAGTTACGTTTGTCCTTCTAGAATATCATGCCATTTTGAAATGTTCAATTTTAATAAATAAAATAATAAATAATAACGTGGCCCACGATACTCCACTCTCCCCTATTCTTAAGAGAGCTCGCATCTCTAATAAATTATTGCCCCACACAAACTGCATTTCATTGTTGAACAATATTCTACTATGCTATGTTCACGATATTCACAAAAATGCGTGTATCCCATGAACAAATACGCAGAATCACATCGCAATAGGCTTTAAACCTCCGTATTGACAATTTCTAACACACGCAAAAATCATATTTGAAATTCTTCAACGCGTTTTTGAGAACACCTGTAACACGTAAAACATTAACATTAGTTTATCTGACAATGTTCACAATGCCACCCAAAAAAAATAAAAATAAAATTGTCGAAAAATTAAAAAAAAAAATTTGTGGTGGCAACCCCCTCCTTGCAAATTGCTCAAAACTTTTTGTGCTATAAACCTTCTGCACACTATAAAAATCAAAATAAAAAAAAAATTTGCCAAATTCGACCAGCCGTTTGAACCCGGCAGACGTCTACCTGCTTAAACTTTTTGAATACTTTTAAACATCGTAAGATACCATGATGCCCTGTGATCAATCTTAGAATTTTTCACTGCCTACTGACTTGCTATATAATTTCAATATTAAATTTACTATCGTTGGTCCATTAGTCGGAACCATTGATCCAGCTTGGTTTTAGCACTGAGTAATACAGAAGGATTTTATTGTGTAACCTAAAGGCTACTTGCTTTGAGTTTCCGATGCGTCTTTTTTGCATCTCCTCGTATGTGCTTTCGCCAATTAAGTCGCCTACCCCGGTATGTTACTTCATCTTGAGGAATGCATTCGTTGTTCAAAAGCAGGGAGGGCACCTTTTTTGTTGTGCGTAAACGTAACTTACTTACGTTTAAGTTTGTTTACTTGTATGCGCCAGTCTGCAAGTCACCTTTCCACTGTTACATCTCAAGTTATAGAAATACGACTTAAGCAGTTTGCGCGTATTTTGTGGGAGAAGCTTTGTTATTTTGTACATAAGTCCGTCCAGCCCGACTCGGTCAAATGCTTGTACGAAATACTAATGTGGAATTGGTGCGATAATGTTGAAGGGCTTTGAGGTGTGAGCTGATGCGCAGCAGAAAGAGTTTATCAAACAGTTTCGAAAGACATTCTACATTAAACAGATATTAAAATTTGTACTGCGTAAGGTCACTATTATTGGATCACTCCAAAGCACTTTCGAATTTTTGAAGTAAAACTTATAATGCGACATTGTGATGGCACCATTGTGAACTTCGATGTTGAGTAACTTTGAAATTTTGTAAACTCGAAAAGTGTTAGTTTTTCTCAATGACCCAGCACATATGGATGTGTGTAAACGGAAGAATTGTTTTTATATGCATTGCGTGAATACAACAAAGAATTTTTGTGACTCCCTCTGGTCTGTTCAATTGTCTGGTCAGTGGATTTTTGATCTCCATTTGGCAAGGATCGCATTAGTTGTGCAACCACCATACGTTATATGGTTATAGTCATAAACATATTTTTCAATATCGGGTTATATTATATTAAGTTTCATACTTTTTCGATGTTTTATACTTTTTTGATAGCTCATAAATAGCATGTTTTTAAAATTTTTTTTTTTTACGACTTTTCAATTTCATGCAGTTGTGAGGTTTCAAATAGCATTTGTAGTAACACGTGCAAGTAGCAAGTAATTGTTCTAGCAGTTTCGAATGTCAACTTTAAATAAAAATTTAAAAAAGATTAATTAACACACACTAGTCGACGATGAAATATCTCTAGAGATGAGATTTATATTTTATGTTAGGGCAATGTTTCAGCATTCAAAATTCGTTTTTATTATCATCCTCCCATAGGTCGTTTTTGTTTTTATGACTATTTTAGTGAAAAAGGACATTTTTCAAATTACGTTTGCACATATGAGGTTATAAAAACTGTACTAATTTAAAACTCGAAAAACACAACATTTTTTGACTTTTCGTACAAATATCGCTATTTCATTCAAAAAAAATGGCGGACGTAAAGTCGGGCGCGGACGACTTTAGGATACCCTGTACCACTAGCTTGTAATAAAGTCCGATTTCTTCACAAAAAACCAAAAACAGAAGAATTTTTAAGCAAAAAATTTTTTTTTGACCGATCGTTCCTATGGGAGCTATATGAAATAGTCAACCGATTTCAATAAAATTTGACACAGTGCTTAAATACCTTAAAAAAGATATGAATGCCAAATTTATTTCAAATATCTTTATAAACAAACAAAACACATCGAATTTTGTATAAAAAACGTTTTTGGGCCGATTGGTCCTATGGGAGCTATATGATCTAGTCAAACGATTTGGATTAAATTTAGTACAGTGCTTAGGAACTATAAAATACTCACGAATGTCAAATTTGGTCCCAATATCTTAACAAACAAACGAAACACAACAAATTTTGTTAAAAAATCGATTTTTTGGAAGATCGGACCTATGGGAGCTATATGATATAGTCAACCGATTTTGTTCAAATTTGGCACATTTCTTAAGTGGCTTAAAAAATTTCCAAACGCCAAATCTGGTTGGGATATCTTTATTAAAAAACGAAATATAGCGAATTTTTCTTTAAAAAAGTTATTTTGGCCGATCGGTCCTATGGGAGCTATATGATATAGTCAACCGATTTCGATCAAATTTGGTACAGTGATTGGGAACTATAAAAAACTTTCGAATACCAAATTTGGTTACGATATCTTCATAAACAAACGAATTATTCATCTAAAACGCTTTTTTTTTTGTCGAGGTCGTCGCAAACACCCCCATGGGAGCTATATAATTTATCCCCGATATCAAAAAAATAAAATAAACTTGCCTCCTATGGAATAATATGGGATCTAATGTGAAAGTTTGGTAACTCTAGCTCTTACCATCTCTGAGATCTAGGCGTTCACACGGACGGACAGACGGACGGACGGACAGACGGACATGGGTATATCGACTTCTCTATTCACCCTGATCATATTTTAGGTAACTTTGGGGTGTCTCCGACGTCTCCTTCTATATGTTACATACATTTTCGGCTTGCACAAACTTAATATACCCTTGGTACCATACGGTACAGGGTATAAAAAGTCCGACACTTAAAAAGTTAGAAATTTTATGTTACTGGTCGTGATATGTAGATACGATATCTTTATAGTGTCATCTTTTTAAGATGCAAAATTACTGATTAATTGAAGCAGAAGGAAGTACAGCGATCTGTCAGACATGACAAGGGAAAATTCTTTAATGACGTTGCCACCCGAGCAGAAGTCGCCAAGATAAGAACAGATCCTCCCAGCCTATGCGAAATATCCGCGGTCATAAAGCAATTGTCTTCGGGTCACTGATGTTGATCTGTCATCAAAGCAGTCTGGGAGCGAAAAGCTTTCCCTGACGAATGGAAGAATGGAATTATTGTCAAACTTCCCAAGAAAGGTGATTTAAAAAACTGTAACGACTCGAGAGGCATTTGCGTTCTTCCGGCAATAGCAAAGATCATTGCACGAATTATTCTCGGTCGCCTAAAGAAGCATCTTAAAATGTCCATAGGAGAGTACCAACCAGGTGCAGATCATATCAACAAGCTCAGATAATTATCGAACAGACTGTAGAGTATCCATCAAAATTTCACCTTCTCTTTGTTGATTTTCAAAAGGCGTTTAATTGCGTAAATTTTGAGTTTATTTGGTCAGCCCTGCGCAAAGAGTGCCGCGCAAATTAATTGTAATGATTAAGGAGCGCTATAACAGCGCTAAATGTTTTGTTCTGCATAAAGGCACAGTGCGAGAATGTATATTGTCACCTATACTGTTCCTTCTTGTTATCAGTGATGTCGTAAAACTCTTTCAACGACGACCGCCGCTGCAAGTTTGTACAGTGGCAAATAAACAACAGGTACCTTAATCATTTCGCGTACGCTGATGATATTTGCTTGCTGTCGGGAAACACCACCGACCTGATGATAATGGCACAGTTACTCATCGCTAACTCTAAACCTTCCTAACTTAAAATCAATGCTGCTAAATCGCAAGTACTGAGCCAACAGTTCGAAGTGGTCGACAAGTTCTGCCATCTCGGCTGCATGATCACGGCAGATGGTGGTGCTAAGTTAGATGTTGAAAACCGAATTAACAAGGCTAGAGAAGCTTACAGCATTCTCGCCCCCATTTGGCAAAGCAACATCATCAGCTTGCACACTAAAATCCGCATCTTCAACTCCAACGTGAAATCGGTTCTTCGTTACGGTTGCAATACGTGGAAGGAAACTATTTCACTGTCCAAACGATTGGAAACGTTTGTTAACCGCTGCCTTATGCGTTTCTTAGCATTGTTTGGCCGAACACCATCTCTAACGAGGAGTTGCTCTCCAGAGCAAGACAAATCGATATTGCGACCGAAATAAGGTGAAAGTGGAAGTGCTTCGGCCTCACGCTCCGCCAAAACGACGGCTACATCGCAAAGCAAGCAATGCACTTGAATCCCTTTCAGCAAGCAGGGCGCATAGTTGGAAGACCACGTACCACCTGGAGGAGATAAAAGGGAGCTGAAATGAAATCTCTGGGGTTGAGCTGTAACGAATTAAGAAATATAGCCCATATTCATGTTCGATGGAAGACGGCAATTGAAGACGCCATATGCTCCAATATGAGATAAAGGATTTTATATATGTGACCTAAGTGCCATTCTTGTCAAGTTATTAATTGTTCAGAGCCTGGAACTTCAATAGCATCACTGTGCATAAGAATGTTTTAGAGGACCTCGAAAAAATACCAAAAGTTTAAGATGGATAATTCGTTTGTTTATAAAGATATCGTAACCAAATTTGGCACTCAGCAGTTTTGTAGAGCACCCAAGCAAAGAATCAAATTTTAAACCATAGAACCAATCAGCCATGTTTATACCCTGTATGGTACACAAAGGGTATATTAAGTTTGTGCAAGTCGAAAATCTATGTAATTTACAGAAGAAGTCGTCGGAGAACCACCAAAGTTAGCTCAAGTAAAGTATGATCAGGGTGACTAGAGAAGTCGATATATCCATGTCCGCCTTTCCGTATAGACGCCTAGATCTCAGAGTTAGTAAGAGCTTGAGTAACCAAACTTTCACATTAGATCCCTTATAATTCCATAGGAGACAAGTTTATTTTACTGTTTTGATATCAGGGTTACATTACATAGCTCCCATAGGAGTGTTTTACTATATTTTTATAGGGGTTACATTATATAGCTCCCATAGGGCGAGCTCGAAAAAAACAAAAAGTTCTAGATATTTCGTTTGTTTATGAAGCTTTTGTAACCAAATTTGGTAATCGGTTGGTTGAGATCCCCAGCCCTGTACCAAATTTTGTCAAAATCGTTCGACCATATTAAATAGCTCCCGTTGTGCTTCGTTTGTTTATGAAGATATCGTGTAGCTCCCTACGGGATCGGCCAAAAAGACGTTGTTTAAAAATTTGGAACCAAATTTGGCATTGAGAAGTAATTTAGAGTACCCAAGCACTGACTAAATTTTATCAAAATCGATATTTTAGTTCCAAACGTTCCTAGATCTCAGATATGATAAGAGCTAGAGTAACCAAACTTTCACATTAGATCCCATATTATTCCATTGGAGACAAGTTTATTTTATTGTTTTGATATCGGGGTTACATTATATAGCTCCCATAGAGTTGTTTCAGAGGACCTCAAAAAATTAAAAAGTTTTAAATGGATTTAGTTTATGAAAATATGGTAAATATTTTATCAAAATCGGTTGACTATATCATTTGGCCCCCATAGGACGGATCGGCCAAAAAATCTATTTTTGTACAAAATTCGGTATGATTCGTTTGCTTATAAAGGTATCGTAAACAAATTTTACAATCGGAAGATTTTTTTAGGTCTCAAGCACTGTACCAAATTTTATCAAAATCGGTTAACTATATCATAGAGCTCCCATAGGTCGAATCGGCCAAAAAATTCTATTTTGGTCAAAAATTCGGTATGATTCGTTTGTTTATAAGATATCGTAAACACATTTGGCAATCGGAAGTTTTTCTTAGGTCTCAAGCACTATACCAAATTTTATAAAAATCGGTTGACTATATCAAATAGCTCCCAAAGGAACGATCGACCAAAAAAACATTTGTGGTTCCAAAATTCGTTTGCTTTTGGTGGTTTATGGTGGTATTGTAACCTAATGTCTTTTAGTGTATTTAAGCCATATATAGTACCGGATTTTGTTGCAAGCTAAGTGTATCCCAAAGTCGTCCGCGTCCGACTTTAACGTTAGCCATATTTTTCGTTGTTTTTTATTAAGTTATATGTAATTATGACTTCAATATTGTTTGCACTTACATATGAATTAATAAGTCCCAATCTCTGAGATCGTATTTTCCTTACTGTCGAGCATATGTCCACAGTTCTTTCTGCTTTGAGATGGTGTACTAAAATGCACATTGCTACGAAAATTGAGCTTCGATCCGTTCCCAAACTGAAAAGAAATTCAGAGGCAATAATTAAACAAACAGAAAAGCAAATGGTCAAGACAAATCGATTAAAAGAAAAAATGTGATATCCAGTACCTTGTTACTTAAAAAAATAAATTGTAGTCCTGCATATTCATTCTAAAAAATTTCCAATTGGAACAATTTTACTTTGGTGGAAAACGATTTTTATACCCGTTACAACCGTTTATCGGCCTTGGGCGCGGAAATAATCTACGCCAGCAGTTTCTGTCCTATGCTTAAAGGCGCCAGTTGCAATCCAAGGGCTAGGAAGATCCTCCGTTAACTGATCTTCCTATCGCAGAGGCGGGCATCCCTGTCGTCGTTGGCTTTCTAGTGATTTCCGCTCAAATACCTTTTTGGCTGCAAAATCGTCATATTGGATGATAAAGTGCCCAAATAATTTTGTGCGTAAAAAAGTTGATGTTTTACCCTGTATGTATGTATGTAACATATAGAAGGAGTCGTCGGAGATATCTGAAAGTTACCAAGGGTGACTAGATAAGTCGATATACCCATGTCCGTCTGATGATCTGTCCAAATTTTGCCAAAATCTAGTTGACTTATCATATAGGACCGATCGGCCAAATAATCGATTTTTACACAAAACTCTGTATGTTTCGTTTGTTTATAAAGATATCGTAGCCAAGTTTAGCACTCGGATATTTTTTTAGGTCCCAAGCACTTTACCAATTTGGTCGGTCGATTTTTTTTCGATTTTTTATGAAAATATCGCAACCAAAGTCCAAAATCGTCAGCTCCTGAGTTTAACATACGCCATCTTTATTTTTCAAACATATATTCGAAATAATATTCATTAATATGGAAAACAAAATTTGTTTCCGATTGATATACTATATGTGTAAAATTACAAGGCGTTAAACTGGAAATTTGTTGATGATTTGTGTGCATACTGTAAATTTGGCCGAACTTGGTATATCCATTTACTGAATGAGCAAATTAACTTATAATACTATGTACATATATTGTTTATATTTTAAAGCGTAAATATTACCTGCAATGAACGGCTAGAGGAGATCGACAGCCATTACTCTTTCGGCTGTTGTAATGGTAATAAGCTTGATCTACTAGTTCAATAATTCCACGACACACTTCAGGAACTTCTCCTTCAACAGTCGGCCAACCATTGTACTGGTACTGAGTTACTTTTAAGGTATCGTCGATTTTACAGTTGGTGACATGAAATTCTCTTCGAGTATAGTAGGGACAATTTTCACTCTGAACATATTTTACAAGAATATGATCATACTGAATTTCATCATCTGCCCAGTAACGAGGGCACTTTCGCAAACCTTCGCCAATCTAAAATGAAAAAAATAATTAATTGTATAGCTTAATTTGCTGTCATATTTGAACTCTTCATAGCTTCATAACACAAGATACACCAAACAACATTTGATTGCCTAATTTATTAACGATATCTTTGTACTCTGAAAACTTTTTATGGGACCTTAAACAAAAGTAAACCAAAATAGGAGTAAAATGAAAGTGCCTTCAAATTTTTATACCCTTTATCTATAGGTAAAAAGTTTTATGCAATGTTTATAAAGGACAGAAGGAGGCGTAGCAGATGTGAAGCACTTTATATCAAAATGCTTATCATAATCTCGGGTAGCGATTCAGCGATGTCCGTCTGATCTATGTGAGCTATATTATATACTCAACCGATTTTGATTAAATTTGGTACTAAAGAACTATAAAACAACTTCTGAATGCCAATTTTGGTCCAAATATCTTCACAAATAAACGAAACACAATAAATTTTGTTCAAAATTTATTTTTTTGACTAATTTGTCCTATAGGAACTATATGACATAGTCGACCGATTTCGATAAAATTTGGTACAAATCTTGGATACTCTAAAAACTTGCCAAATCTGGGTACAATATCTTTATTAACAAACGAAATATATATATAGCGAGTTTGTATAAAAAAAGTTAAAAAGTATCGGCCCTATAGGAACTACATATATGATATAGTCAAACAAATTTTATTAAATTTGGCACAGTTCTTTGGTTTTCTAAAAAAGATTTGAATGCCAAATTGGGTTCAAATATCTTTACAAACAAAACAGTGAATTTCGTTTAAAAATGGCGTACGTAAAGTCGGGCTCGGACGACTTTGGGATACCCTGTACCACTAGCTTGCATTAAAATCCGGTATGTCGCTTAAAAACATGAAAGACGTTTGATTGCCAAATTAGGTTCACAAGAACCCGAAGAATTTTTAAGCAACAATTTTTTTGTTGACTGATCTTTCCTATGGGATCTAATTGATATATTCAGGCAGTTAGCCATTAGCCTATGTAGGAGGAATCACGCAGTAGTATTAGTAGCTCTGTGCCGTAACTGCTACGCTAATGAAAGCTCAACTATAACCTCCACGTGGTAACTACCGGTAGCATACTTCTCTGTAAGGTAATGTCTCTGCTGAGAGTGTGGCCAATAACATATAGTTGGGCTAGGAGAGAAAACTCTACACAAACCCCAATCCAAGGTGGAGCAGCGTATGCCGGCGGATGAATGGCTAGACGGTATCTAGTTAATAATATGCAAACTTGGGGCGCCCAGGCAAGTCCCCATTAAAATAAGTGCCTTACTGCGTCACCGGGGCTCTGGCGTAGCGTACCGAATATCCCCTTTACTCGTGGGAACAAAATGGGTTCATAAATTAAAACACAAACAATGGCGAGAGCGGCCACAACAGCTCACCACAAGAGGCCACAACACCTCAACAAATAGAGGAACAGCAGCCTTCAATTGGGATGAGCCAAGAAGCTGTCCCTTAAAGCCAAAGCACACCAACACCAACCGAGAAACCTAAACCTCCGCTAGGCTGAGCGGGCAAAAAGAGGGTTCAGTGCCTCATAAAGCAAGGTATTGACCGAAAAAAGGCATATACTAAAGCAATGGAACCACTTGCGGTGGTTGCGAATACAACACACCTGACCCAAAACGACAGAGGGCGGCAGAAGTCACACCTCCAGAGGCAACTAATAACAAAAGGGTTAAAGGGGATCGACCCTGGACCGCCGCAGCAGCACCAACACAAGCACCTAAGCCATCAAAAGCGGTGGAATTGCCCAAATATGCCAGCACCACATCCAAGAAGAGGCAGCCCACTGCCTTCTATAAGGATATGGTGACTGGTATCAAAATGACAATTTTGGCATGGTATTATTCCAATACGCCGTTGACAACGGAGGAGATAGACTCCATTCAGAACATGATCCAGGATAAAATTATCGCAGGGAAAGAACAGGCCACAAAACCTGCTTTCCTGGTCCTGCACTGCAAAGATGGCGCCTCAAGGGAATGGCTTGAAACGACCATCACGACGTCAACGCCATGGAAATGTGCCTCACTATAGGCCACGGAGGAACCAAAATTCCTCACTCAAAGATCGCAGTGGGGAAACGCCCATAACCTGGAAAACTCAAATACTTCAGATTTGGACAGGCAACTCAATGCAGATGCATTGGCAGACAAAATGGATGCAGTGGAGTTGGAAGAAGAGGACGAAAGCACTCCTTCCAGCCCTGACCTGACAAACACAACACCTCATGTGTTGGATGCTCATGCATCCAGGCAAATCTTCACCATGCTAAGGCTGCAACAGAAGAACTCAGCAGAAGGTTTGCCGGAGGATGCATCAACATAGGGGTAGTTTTAGAGCACTCGATTAATAGAGGCAGAATAGCAGGCCTCAAAATACCCAACTTTAGGTAATCTATGACGTGGGTGCAGTCAAACCAAGGGCTTGTCATTGATTCCAATATTCAATTTTTTCAATTCACAAAATTTATGAATGGGAAAAACATAAAAAGTCCCTAACACTATATAACAAAGAATTAAGGAAATCAAAATGGAACTCATGGAAATACTTCTGTGAAGAGCTTAATGATGTCCCGAACACTGCAGTATACAAAAATCACTGTCAAAAGGGGTAACTAATCCAATTGGCACACTAAAGGCACCGGACGGTACCTTTACATACTCTTTCAATTATACACTAGAGCTTCTCCTAAAAACTCATTTCCCTGATTGTCGGCTTAACGCAACCAATGACAACGCTCAAGGGGCATTAACCAACAACAGTCACAGGGCAATAAACTCCACTATTATCAAGATAGTCAACTTCGAAAGGGTAGAATGGGCAATAAACTCGTTCCAACCCTTTAAATCACCAGGACCGGATGGTATATTCCCAGCCCTAATCACTATAGGAACTGTGGGACGTATTATGTATTACGTATTATGGTTCAAATATTCAGATCTAGATTAACATTTATGTCCCTAAGATATGGAGAGAAGTTGAGGTAATTTAACTTAGGGAGGAAATAATCCTCCGATTCTCCCAAATCATACAGACCGATCAGCCTAACGTCTTTCTTGCTAAAAACCATCGAAAATATTAAAGACTGCTACCTAAGAAAAGAGGTTATTTCTAATACTCCACTCAATTTGCCTATCAAAAAGGCAAGTCAACAGGCACAGCACTTCACACAATTGTTCGAGTTATAGAAAAGGCGCTAAGCGTAAGGGAAGTTGCATTTATGCACATTGAGGGGGCTTTCGATAACGCGAAATATGCATCAATAGAACTTGCACTATCAAGCAGAGGAGTACATCCAGCGATAGTAAAATAGGTAAGCAATATGCTAAACCAAAGACAGATCACAACATCACTCGGACAAATTGAACTTAGCGTTAAAGCTGTAAATGGATGTCCGCAGGGGCGAGTACTCTCACCTCTGCTATGGTCCTTGATAGCTGATACCCTAATTCAGACCCTAAACAATCAAGGGGAACAAAACAATCGAATATGCAAGACATATCCGTAATTATCACAGGAAAATTAGGGACTTGATGCAAGACGCCTTACACATAACTTGGGAATGGTGTAAGAAAGAGAAACTGCCAATCAATCCTACAAAAATCACCATTGTCCCATTTACAAGAAAAATTGAGTTTCATATCCCCGCATTAATAATAAAGGACAAGGTAAAATATCTAGGAAATATCCTGGATAAAAAATTCACTTGGGGCGCACACCTTGATTCCGTAATCACAAAAGCCAAAACAAACCTTTGGACTAGGGAACAACTTCTGGGTAAGTCCTAGGGTCTGAGCCCCAAATCAACGTTCTGGATCTACACCCAAATGGTCAGACCCATCATACTATATAGGGCATTGGAATGGTGGGAGAAAGCCAAACAAGCCACAGCTATATTAAAACTGAGTAAACTACAGAGGCTAGTCTGCCTAAACATCACAGGGGCAATGAGAACTACCCCAACTGCTGGCATAGAAGCATTACTGAACTTATGAACGAATGGAGACTAACAATAAGTGATCAAACTAACTCTAGTTAAGCTTCTTGCCATTTCTGGATGTGCTCGTTTCGAATATACCATGGTGCCACAGTGTAGTTCTTAAGATCTTGGATTGAGCTCGCTGTATGATATCTATGTTGCTGCTGCTTGCGATCCCCCATAGCTGAGAGACATAGGTCCACAGGTGGACGCCAAGATAAGTTACTTGATCAGCTTGTGGAATTTGCGTGGTGTTCTGTACCTAAGGCGGGCAAGTTCGTCTGTTTAGAGTGAACGTTACTTGTTTGCATTTTTGCTCATTTATTGCGATACGCCAATCTGATAGCCATTTCGCTATGGCCTCCAGATTAACAAAAAGATTTGCGAATGTGGAGGTTGTCAGTTGCAGGCATTGTGGAATGTCTGCAGTGTATAAGACATATAATGTTGCCTTGTGGCACTCCCGCTTTTTTTTAACGTTGCATATCAATGAGATGCCTCTGTTGTATAGGTATGACTCAAAAAGCATGTGGGTATTCGCAGGGAGCAACAATTTGATTTTGTACATGAGGCCGTCAAACCAAACTCGGTCGAATGCTTGGGTGCAATATTCCCGACGTTCAAACGCAGTACGGATCTCAGAGGTTATGCGGTTTACCGACTCGATAGTTCTTTGGCTTTCTCGAAAACCAAACTGATGAGCTGGAATTATGTTGTAAGTTCTCAGATGAGGTGCGATGCGCATCAAAAGCAGCTTTTCAAATAATTTTGACATGCACGATAGCAAAACTGGCCTGTACGACGATGGCTGTGACTTGTATTTACCTGGCTTCGGTATCATTATCAATAAGGGAGTTCGATGGTCATATTTGGCGTTATTTGATCGCAGCCTGGAGATTTATTAGGTTTAATTTGCTTTTTGATGACTACAGCGATTTCGTTTAGTCAGTGCTTCAGGGCGCCACTTGGTATAGGCGGTAGTACGAATGAGTTAGTCGCCGGATTTGGCTGGAACACATTTTGTAGGTGGGTGGAGAAAGTGCTCGACATGACTTCATCATTACGTGCCCACTGACCTGAGGAGTTTCTTAATCGCATGACTGTCTGGGTTGGAGTGCTTAGGTTTGAGTGTGGCCTCCATAGTGGATATTTTGTACTCGTTGGCGAGAATTCCTCCGATTCGACCGGAGTTGGGAATGCTCTTTTTCGAGCTTCAGCGGCTTAGTGAGTTCTTTAAGTTTTAGCTTAGCAGATGGCGATCTGTGGGACTGCCACTCACGTCGCATTTGTGAGTTGTTCAATATGTAAGCTTGGTGTAATATGGGTGAATTTGGCAGGTACCTGCCTCGGAGTTAATATACGTGCCGCTGCAACCAATGTGGCCTCCAGTACTTCTAATGTTCAGTCAGTATCTGCTTCAACGTTGAGCCGTGGTCTTAGCTCAATATGTGAACTTACATATTTTTTATATTTTAGCCAGTTGGTTCTGTAAGTCGTAAGCCTAGTAGGATGCTCGATATGAAGCGGGTGTTGTTGAAGGTTTATAAGTACAGGTGAGTGGTCCGATGATAGGTCTATAAGTGATTTGGTATTTACCAAATTTCGTGGCACACGACTGCAAAGTCGATTAGATTTCTTGAGTCTTCTGGCCAATATGTAGGCCAACCCGAAGAGATACAATAATCCAGCTTGTTGCTCGGCTTAATTATTGTGTTGTACAATTGTTTGTTGAGTTATAGAAGTTTATGTACTGGCTATGTTATGGAAAACCGAGGGGGGGAATTGACGACAGCAACTGTAATATTACCGCTCCCAATTTGAATATTTTCAGCTGTAGCTTGCAATTAATTTGTTGAAAACCTACTCAGGAGATGGTATTTGATGCGTCTGGATGATTAGTAGCGTAAAACACAAATCCTGGTATTTGGAAATTGTTTTTATTTGTGAGGTGTGTCTCTGAGAACAGCATTATGTCGATATGTTTGTCTAATAGGAAATGAGAAAGTTCTAGTTTGTGCCGTGAGACGCTGTTCGCATTCCAAAGCAAAGCGAGCATTTGTATTAGAGTATTTTGGTTTCGTATTAAGTCTTGCATAGTTTTTTGCATAAATGTTGTTGGTAGAGTCGTGTAGCTCGCCACAAGCTTCGCAGACAACACGCAGGGTGCAGTAGGACTTGGTGTGGCCATATTCTTGGCAGTTGGTGCATTGTACCGGACCCTTGCGCTTGTGCGGCTCTTCCACAGTGATCCTGCGGTGCAATAGAACCTGCAGACTGTATTGGGTGCACTTCGTTCGTTTTCAAAGATTGGCTTTGTGGTTCAAGCTCGACTTTGAAAAGAGGTTGCGGAATTTTGTTTTTATTTAAAATGTTTGCAATTTTTTTCACGCTAAAGTCTGTCACTTTTAGTGCATCTGCAATTTTATTTACAATAGCATTAGAGCTCTTCCGAATATATATTGGTGAAGACTTTGATTCTACCCGTTAACTGTGCCATGATGGTCGCTTGAATTCACGGCAAGCACTGCAAATCTTTTGTTACTCAGTGGTTCATTTGTGTCATCGCTTGGATTGCTACGATTGATCTTCGGCTTATTTCCCTTGTTAGTTTGTGGTCTACGCTTGCGCTTTATTTGAATGTAGCGGTCCCTGCCAGTCTGCATGGACGAACTTGCAATTTTATTTTCATTTTGAACAAGCATTTTGTTGTTTTTAATTGCGCTTGCAGTGATTGTGCTCTTGTGAGTAGTACAGAGTAAAAAGACCGCTGTTGCAGTCGGCTGCGCACGTGGCTCTTTTGCTTCCGAAAATTGCTGATTGGACGATATTGCTGTTGGAGTCGTTGACACAGTTGCCGCAGCTTTAGTTGTTGCCATTGAATTTGTCACTGAGACCACAGTGCTTGTTGTTGCCGCGGCTAACTCATAAACATTTGTCCTTGTTAGGCGCTTACCAAATTTGGTGGGGAGAAAGGTCTCTAAAGAGTAGGCAGAGCCATGGAGAAAGAGGAGCGCATTGGCTGTGTACTTAGCAAAGATGGTGAGCAAGATCGCGGTCTTTGGTTGTCGGTGGGCATAAGAGTTTGCCCTGTTGTCGATATTGATGTGGGTTCATGATACGAAAAGTAAGAGTGAAACACGTTTCTCTTATTTTCAGACATTTTTTGTTCGTTTAGTTGAGGTTGACACATTTTTCTGCGTATTTAAAACCACTTTTGTTTTTAATAAGTTCAAAACTTATTAATTTTTGGTAATTTTCTGGGGATTCAAGGTATGTGCATGCGTCTCTAAAAGCCTCTCCATACAAACGTCAACCTCGGCCTTCACTCGGCGTTCCCTGTTTTAAACATATGAGGCAATGGCGACCGAGCATTCAGCGGGATAACTGTTCCTTTCCATCTGGTTCTCGGGGGAAATACCTAGATCCATTAACGTGCTTTGGGCAAGTTCGGAGGCCTGGAGTACATTGGCGTACAATTATTTATTTATTTTATTAAAGGTAGCAATCCTACCAACGAACTAGGATGCTTCGGTCTAATCAGCCGTCGCGTCAGAAACTCAACTGATTCGAGTATCTACAAGATTACAAGCCTCGGAACGGAATGCAAATACGATGATGAAACCTTGCAATGTTAAACCGACAAGATTTGGACAATGGAATGTGCGCACGCTTTTTATAGCTGGAAAATTTGCTCAGCTCTCTGCTAATTGCGAAAGACTAAAAATTGACTTGATGGGCGTAAGTGAAGTTCGGTGGAACGGCAGCAGTGAAGTAGGCAATAATAGAGGTGGCAAATTTTTGTTCTCCGGCATGCCAGACGATGGCGATGCACATATTAGAGGCGTCGGTATCTACCTTAGCAAACGTCTTAAAAATACATTGATGTCGTGGAAAGCTGTATCTGAGCGTATTATTTCTGTACGTCTCAGAGCCAAAAACCAAAATGTTACAGTAGTACAATGTTATGCACCTTCGGAAGATGCTGAAAATGTAGAAAAAGATCGATTTTACAGTATCCTTCAGAATACACTACAAAGTGTAAACAAGAAGAACATCATAATCCTAATGGGAGACTTTAATGCACAAATCGTTTCAGAAAACTTAGGTTTTGAGCAAATTATGGGAACCCATGCGTTAGGCACTTGCAACGAAAATGGCGAGCTCTTTTTAGAGCTTTGTCTGAATAACGATTTAAAAATTGGCGGCTCAATGTTTCCCCATAAGAGAAATCACAAAATCACTTGGCAATCGCCAAATGGTTTCACAACAACACAAATAGACCACATATGTGTATCTCGTAAATGGGGTAATTCGATACACGATGTTCGGAATAAACGTAGCGCAGAAATTGGAAGCGACCATTACTTAGTGATAGCTGAAATTTGCTTACGGTGGTGCCCAAAAAATCGCCGGCAGAATACCCGTCGATTTAGCAAAACTTCAGTGTGGTACCACCAACCCATCTTTTGAACATCAAATAGCTTCCACCCCAACCGCTAACACTGGCAGTATTGACGCATTATGGGAGGACTTGAAAAATACCATAAACGATACGTGCATAGAAGTATTAGGATACGCGAGAACAGAGAAAAAGGAATGGCTATCTCAATTATTTTGGGATCTGATTGAATTAAGAAACCAAACTAAAGCAAGTATATTAGGGGCAGCTAGCGAAACCCGCAAAGCTGAATTGCAAAGTGAATTCAGACGCCTTTCTAGGATGATAAAATATCAAGCGAAACGCGATAAACAGAGCTTCTACGAGAAATTAGGGGCAGCGGCACAGGTTGCTGCTGATAAAGGTGACCTTAAAGAACTATTTAAACTGAGTCGCGATAAAGCTGGTAACAAAAATCTCAGCGCAATGCCTGTTGAAGATGAGAATGGTTGTCTGGTAAGAAATGCAGACGAACAGATGGCAGTCTGGAAGAGATATTTTAATAGAACGCTTAACATAATTCACAATGAAAACAATGTCGAGCTGCTACACATTAGACGGCGCAATCCCAGCAGATCTATTGACTGTAGGCCGCCCAGTGTCAAAGAAATACGTGCGGCGCTTCTATCGCTAAAATTGGGTAAATCAGCAGGAATCGACAACCTTCCAGCTGAAGTGTTTAAGGCAATCCCGGAAACAATGTCTCTAAAGCTGCATCACTTATTCGCTGAGGTGTGGAGCACCGAGCATATGCCGACAGAGTGGAAAGAAGCTGTCATCGTTAAAGTCCCAAAAAAGGGCGACAGGAAAAAATGCTCTAATTGGAGAGGCATATCGCTGTTGCCGACAATCAACAAAATTTTCATAAAAATAATTTTGAATTGTATCGCTGAACCACTGAACAATTTAATTCGACGAAATCAATCCGGGTAAACACTATACGAATAATTATTGGGCAATCGTTAGAGCTTAACTCCACCTTGCATCTCACATTCATCGATTTTGAAAAGGCTTTCGATGCTCTTAAACGTGAATTTGTGTGGAATGCTCTGGAAACTAGAGGTATACCGTCAAAAATTGTTAATATAATTAAAGACAGTTATGATGTGCCGGGTGTTACACAATGGCGCACTAAGTGACCCATTCGCATCATCCAGTGGCGTGAGACAGGGGTGTGCTCTTTCCCCGCTTCTGTTCATAACGGCACTGGATGTGGTATTCGAAACCCTGGATACTGAAAGATTTGGTATCAATTGGGGAATAAGAGATTAGTTATCCGACCTATTGTACGCCGACGACGTGGTTTTCATGACGAACACGCACGCGAATATGCAAGCTCAAATTACTAATGTAGCGGTAGAATGCACTAAAGTTGGTCTAAAGATTAATACCGCTAAGACCAAATCTATGCGCATCAATACCAGAAATGATGCCCTAATAGTAATAAACGATATGAATATTGAAAACGTAGAAAAATTTTAATATTTAGGCAGCGTAATAACAACAGATGGGGACACTAAAGAAGATGTAGCCAACAGGCTACGTAAAGCAAGATGTGCATTCGCTAGCCTTAAAAACATTTGGCGTTCGAAAACTATACATATGATGACCAAAATAACAATATTTAACGCTTGCGTCAAAAGCGTGCTGTTATACGGCTCTGAATCGTGGTTTATTACTACCGCAATTACACAAAAACTGCAAACCTACGTGAACAGATGTCTCCGGCAGATACTTAGAATCTGGTGGCCAAGGACGATTCGTAACGAACGGTTGTGGGAAATAACTAAACAACAGCCAATCGACAAACAAATATTGAGGCGAAAATATGGTTGGCTGGGACACACCCTACGTAAACCTATCGACGAAATGGCGCATAGAGTATTAGAATGGAGCCCCCAGGGTAGAAGAAACCGATGTTAGAAATCTCATGTTAGCGTATGTTCGCCAATTTTTTATTTTTTTATTGTCACTTAATTCTTTTTATTTTGCTGTTTTTCCATAGCACATGCGAGCCCATGGGAAAAACAATTCCACACAGTTCTACCGTTCTTTATATTTGAATTATTCATCTTAAACTTTTTTTTTCGAGGTTGATCCCTCTGGAAGCTACATAATTTAACCCTTTGCTCTCGAGCCTAAAAAGCAAAAGTAGCAACCAGCTACTCGAGAGCTTTTTTGTAAAAAGTGAATGCATTAATGTTTAAGAAAAATGCGGTCGCTGCAGTTAAACAAATCAATTTATTTTTACATATATTGTAATAAAGCATATTGTAGCTTATATTCAAGACTAAAAGTAAGAAATAATTATCAAACATAAACATTATCTAAGAATCAAAAGTGCTGAGTGAGATAAATAAGCGTGTCGCAAATGCGGCGACATTCGAGTTATTCTTAACATATGTAATGTCGCAAATGCGGCGACATTCGAGTGGAAAGGGTTAATCGCGATATCAAAAAAATAAAATAAACTTGTCTCCTAAGGAATAATATGGGATCTAATGTGAAAGTTTGGTTACTCTTCCCATGTTACCATCTCTGAGATCTACGCATTCAAACGGACAGACGGACGTGGGTATATCGACTTCTCTAGTCACCCTGATCATTTTTTAGGTAACTTTGGGGTGTCTCCGGCGACTCCTTTATGTGACATAACCCCCCTTTGTACCATACGGTACAGGGTATAAAAGCATTTTTTTTTTTTGGATCGATTGTTCTCATGGGAGCTAGCAGGTGTGTTCAAAAAGTATTGCAGATTTTTGAATTTTCGCGGGTTACGTATACTCGAATTCCGATTTTTTTGTGGCGTTATATTGGTACTCATGTCTCTCACTTATGCCGACAAGCTCGGCCATTTTGAATGTTCACATAATTGTTGCCAGCTGCTTTGCTTGCACGTGTTTTGACTCGTCTTCGATTTTTTTTTTCGTCCTTTCATGGGCCTCTTCAGTTTAGGGAACAAGAAAAAGTCACAGGGGGCCAGATCTGGGGAATACGGTGGCTGCGGCATAATTAGTGTGTTGTTTTTGGCCAAAAAGTCGCACACAAGCAACGATGTGTGAGCAGGGGCGTTATCGTGGTGCAAAAGCCAATTTTGGTTCTTCCACAAATCGGGGCATTTCTGGCGGATTGCTTCGCCCAAATTGCGCATAACGTGCAGGTTATATTCCTTATTGACCGTTCTACCTTGTAGCAAGAACTCATGATGCACCACTCCCCTTCAATCGAAGAAAACTGTAAGCAACACTTTCACATTCGACCGAACTTGGCGCGCTTTTTTTGGATCATACTTTAAGAACTTTGGGGGTGTCTCCGACGACTTCTTCTATGTATTACATACATTTTTGGCTACGGTACAGGGTATAAAAAGAGAGTGTGAGAAAATCCAACCACAACTTACACAAGGTAGAGTAATGCTGCCGGTGCCAATTTCAGTGAGAGCAAGAAAAAGCGAGAGAGTGACAACGCATACATATTAAAATAATATCCGTAAAGTCAAGCTACCTCAAGTGCAACGAAACTAAAGGTTAGTAACTTCAGTAACTTTATACATGCTACCATGTATAAGTATACCATGGGCAGAGCTGAGAAAAAAGAGGACGGACGAAAAATGAGAGCTTGTTAGTGAACGATACATTGCGCAAATAAATTGTGTTGCAAAATGTGATAATTTCTCTATGATCCTTTATTCTCGTCGCCCAGATGGTGACGAACACTTTAGAGGCGTAGGAATTCTTATGTCTACAAAGATAGTCAAAGCTTTGAACTCATTCTCCTATCAGCGAGAAGCTGATAGCGATAAAGCTTTAAACCAGAGCCCGCAAGCTAATAACACTAGTCGACAATGGGCAAATGCAAACCGACAACTGATTATTGCCAAACTTAAATATTAATTAATTGTTCTGCACTGAAAATATACGAACCAGCATTTTTAACTATACAAAACATCCATACAAAAACAAAAAAGAACTTTAATTTCACTCACTCGGATTCGCCGAAATTAATATATAAATTATAGCACATTTTGGCAGTACATAGGATAATGGTATAACTCAAAAATTTATAATATAAATTAAATTTTGATAATTTTTAACCCCCGACGCAAAAAGAGGGGTGTTATAAGTTTGACGTGTCTGTCTGTCTGTTTGTTTGTCTGTCTGTCTATGGCATCGTAGCTCCCGAACGCATGCAGTGATTTCAATTTAGTTTTTTTTTGTATTAAAGGTGACTTATGTGCGAGTGTTGTTAGACATGTTTGATGAAAATCGGTTGAGCCGTTTAAAAGTTGTGGGGAGTAAAAGTGGGGAGAAAAACATCAACTTTGTCCGATTGGCTTAAAATTTGGTCCTATTGTAGCTGACGACGTCACTGATTCGAATCTGAGGTTATTTTTGCTCTACCTCTTCTCGTTTAGAAGTAATGGCCATTTGAACTTAAAAACATAAACTTTGTCCGATTGGCTTAAAATTTGGTCCTATTAAAGCTGACGACGCCACTGATTCGAATCTGAGGTTATTTTTGCTCTATCTCTTCGCGTTTAGAAGTTATGGCCATTTGAAGCTAAAAATACAGCAAATCTATTAAATATGATAATGATGCTTGTCAACAAATTATGCTAATGGGCTTGCCAATCATTTAATGTCTGTCTGTCTGTCTGTCTATGGTATCATAACTCCCGAACGCATGCAGTTATTTCATGTTTGATGAAAATCGGTTAAGCCGTTTAAAAGTTGTGTGGAGTGAAAGTGGGGAGATTAACAGAATGTCTGCAAATATACAGCTTTTTCAACTGTCGTCCTTTGCAACTTATGTGCTGTAACCGCCCAACATCAAATGATAGGAAACATTGTTCGTAAAACTTCATAAAACGCCATATATATTTCGTCTATCACAAGTCCACCAAAAACTTCTTGAGATATTTTTAATTCTTATAAACGTAGATGAATACTTCGTAAAACTTCATAAAACACCATCGATATTTCGTCCATCACAATTCCACCAAAAACTTCTTGAGATATTTTTAACTCCTGTAAACGTAGATGAATACTTCGTAAAACTTCATAAGACACCATCGATATTTCGTCCATCACAAGTCCACCAAAAACTTCTTGAGATATTTTAATTCTTGTAAACGTAGATGAATACTTCGTAAAACTTCATAAAACACCATCGATATTTCGTCTATCACAAGCCACCAAAAGCTTCATGAGATATTTTTAATTCTTGTAAACGTAGATGAATACTTCGTAAGACTTCATAAAACACCATATATATAGTTGATGAATACTTCGTAAAACTTCATAAAACACCATCGATATTTCGTCTATCACAAGTCCACCAAAAACTTCTTGAGATATTTTTAATTCTTGTAAACGTAGATGAATACTTCGTAAAACTCCATAAAACACCATATATATAGTTGATGAATACTTCGTAAAACTTCATAAAACACCATCGATATTTCGTCTATCACAAGTCCACCAAAAACGTCTTGAGATATTTTAAATTCTTGTAAACGTAGATGAATATTTCGTCTATAGCAAGCCACCAAAAACTTCTTGAGATATTTTTAATTCATGTAAACGTCTTGAGATATTTTTAATTCTTGTAAACGTAGATGAATATTTCGTCTATATCAAGCCACCAAAAACTTCTTGAGATATTTTTAATTCATATATAGTCTATATATATCTATATCTATGTAAACGTAGATGAATATATTTCGTCTATAGCAAGCCACCAAAATCTTCTTGAGATATTATAATATACTAAAGTCTAACTTAACCTAACCTACCTATAAAAAGTATGAAATAACAAATTAAATTAAAAATTTAAAAAACCCCCGATACAAGAACTTAAGTAATTTTCATTTAAAAAGTAAAAAATAATAAAAGAAACTTAATGTTAAAGTATCTAAGAATCTATTAATAATTCTAAAAAAATACGTCGCGTTGGGGGACCGCTCCTAACTAACAATTTAAATACAAATAGTCTAATTAAGTAACAAAGATTAACTTAAAAACAAAATTAAGAAAATACTTCAAAAACTTTAATAGAATTACTTCAAAAAATTTACATGTAAGATACGACCGTCAACGACGTCTGCCCTCGCGTGTCCCCCAACGCGACGTATTTTTTAGAATTATTAATAGATTCTTAGATACTTTAACATTAAGTTTCTTTTATTATTTTTTACTTTTTAAATGAAAATTACTTAAGTTCTTGTATCGGGGGTTTTTTAAATTTTTAATTTAATTTTTTATACAAAGTATATGTAGCTCAAATTACACACTCTCTGCTATTGGTGATATCACCAATGATTGTAACCAGTGAATTCACCAAGAAGTGGTAGTGCAGAAGGTAATGCAGTTTTTTGTTCAAATTTTCGTCTTACTTGTTTATCCGTCTTAGAAAAAAGAACATATTTGCAAATTTGTTTTCATTTAAGAGGTGTGTTTTTTGCCGGGTGCAGAAGATGCTCTTTGGTTTTTGAATGTGCCTCAAGTTTGGAATGCAAGTCAAAGTTGCATTTGCCATCGGCATTTTAATAAAAATAATTTTTATGGACAAGTCCACTTGTGGCAAATAAGTTTTACCGCTAAGCAGATCATCATGTTTCGCTCAACCAAGTGAAGGGCGCTGTCTACGCCCCTACCTCTCGGACATATTAGATAAGGAGATTATTGAGGAGTTGCGTTCCCAAAAAGTTACAAACATTTTTAAATTTATTAAAAAAAACTGACAGCGGCACCAAGCCTACCGGAGTCATTCTACTCATTTTCGATCTTAACCACCTTCCCAGCAAAATTGACATTGCCTGGCACTCGGTTAAAGTACGGGAAAACATACCCAACCCAATGAGATGCTTGGCCACACAGCTAACCACTGTAAAAACCAACCACTCTGCCGACTGTACAGAGACCAAATGTGTTAATTGCTCAAAGGAACACCCTTCCTCGTCACACCAATGCCCTAAGTATCAACAGCAAAGAGAAATACTTAAAATTAAATCCTCAAAGAAGTGCGTAATGCGCGAAGCAAAAACAATATTCAATGCAATGACTTCCAAACAGAGCGGCTCTGCTTCGTACTCTTCGGTTGCAAACGCTGGAAACAACAGTAACGATATTTCTCCAGAAGTCACAAAGAACAATCTCCAACTCCAACACAGCCAAGGGCGAAAATACTTCAGCTAACACATCAAAAGCTAAATATAGCACTCCATCTCTCTTCTCTTTTCAGCGAAAACAAGTTGTACAAAACAAAATCGACACTTTCGATGTTGATCTCGGCCGCCTTCTGCTGAAACAATTCAACTACTAAAAAAATAAAAGAAACACCAACAACCTCTACACATTATAATCAAAATTCTCCAATAATGATGATGATTCTATGGATGATTGCGATATATGTATAAAATTTTAAAAAACACATATTCAATCCATATAATATCCCTTTTTACTTCTAAATCAATGACTCTTTTATTTTTAAAATGGAATATAAACGGGTATTTCAACTACTACCTAGAATTATTCTTTTTAATAAAAGACCTAAGTCCCGATATTATATGTTTACAAGAGACACATTTAAAACCAAACGAAACTAATATCACAACACCCAAACCTTTTATTGGTTACTTTTTTAATAACGCATCTAATTTCAATGCAAAGCATGGAGTTGGTATTCTTATTCGTCAGAACATTCCTCACAAGACGGTCAATTTAATTCCTAGGACCTACATTACAATATTCAACTCTTATTTTTCCCCTAACCAATCCTTTTCCACAAATGATTAAATTGATATTGTTAAATTATCTCAAATACCTGTTATCTACCACTTTAATGCCTGGAGCCCGTTATGGGGATCCGACTGTCGAAACTGTAAAGCTTATCAAGTTGAAAAAGTTATAAAATAAAACAATTTAGCTATTTGAAATGACGGTTCTGCAACACATCACTCCACGCACAACTCTTTTACCCACATTGATTTAACTTTGATTTCAGCTTGTTTACTTCCGTTCTGCAAATGGTCGATTGGCAAAAACTAACACGGTAGCGATCATTTTCCCATAACAATTGACTTTCAGAACTTATCTTAAACCGCCTAATATTAAGTTCATAACGGATCGTGCCAATTGGAATGGCTTTTTTGCTGCCCATATTACAAGGGCAATCAAAGTATCGGCTAACGTGGCCATTTTGCAAACGAATCCCAAAAAAATATATATAAAAGAAAACCCGTTTGGTTCAACTCCAACCTTCAGTAACTGCTTACAAAAAAGCAAGAGCCTTGTTTAAATTGGAAGCTAAACGGGAATCGTTTGAAAATTACACCTCTAATATAAATCCTCTCTCAACAACTAAGAAAATATGGACAGACATAAACAAATTAATTGGTATCTTTCCGGCCCCTTTTAAAACTTGAAAGATAGTAATTTCTCCTTGGAATACAATTTGCATAAAGAAAGATTCCTATCACTGGAATATAAACCAACGCATAGTTCTGCTGGCGCCAAATACCTCGAATCAGATTTTACTTATATTAAGCTTGAACAAGCTTGAGCTCTTCAGCATGCAAAAGGAAAATCTCCTGGCAACAAACGCATGACTTACCCAATGCTCCGGCTGCTGCCAAAAGCCAAAAATAGATTATTAGAAATTTACAACAAAATGCTCAAAACGTGCATATACCCTCATGTTTGGAGAACTGCCACTATTACCAATCCAAAACATTATCGGTAAATATGTACCGTATTTAAAAAAAAGCAACACTGTAAAAACCTTAGAGATAATTTAAATAAGCGCCTTAATATTATAAAATTCCTAACTTCCAAACGATCTCATATCCATCCAACCTCTCTTATACATGCTACTATGGCCTTACTTTTAACAAAAATTGAGTATGGGTTGCCAATATATGGATGGTGCGCCTCCAGCCACATGAAGATATTTTTTCAGCCTTATCACGCAGCGGTGCGACTAAGCATTAGCGCCTTCCCAAAGGCACCAACCAAATGTCTACTTGCCGAATCAAGACTTCCAGATATTCTAACGAGAGTTGCTCAAACGACTTTTGAGCTTATCCCAAAAATTTTATGTTCTACAAATCCAATACTGCTCAACGACTTCCAGACCGCTTTTAATCACCGGAGAAAATTTAAAGTTATATCCACAATTCGGAGATATGTGAGTTTCAGCAAAAAACATGGACTTGAAACCCCCTAACGTTGGAATAGAGTCAGCCCATCACCTCCTTGGCTGATACAGAACGACGTCGTTAATACATCTCTTCACACATTCAATAAAGCCGTAACAAACAGAGCAGTTTTCCAGAAATTGTTCGCCGCCGAATTAGAGAATTGCCCCAACTGAAAATGTCATTATACCGACGGTTTGCGATGGTCGACCCTTATGGTTATATTGATTCTTGGGGACTTCTTCCTGTGTACTTCACTATTTTTAACGCTGAAACCACAGCTATTTTAAAAGCTAAATATATTTAGAAGTTAAAGGAAAACATGTCATTTGCAGCGATAGTTTACCCACCCTGCAAGCGGTCAAAAATCCCTACAACTGCAACAACTTGATATGCGAAATCCGACATCTATGTTTTCAACATGCTACAAAATTAAATCTACTTTGGATGCCAGGGCACATGGAAATAAACGGAAACGAACTCGCTGATTCGGCTGGCAAACATGCAGGGCGATCCCCTTGCATAAGGGTTATCCCCCCGTCAAACAATACTTTTAGCGAAATATTAAAAATATTTTGAAAACAACCGAATTGTCAGAATGGCTTTAGTTTTAGAACTGGTATAAGCAATTTAACCCAATCAAAGATGCAATACTACACCCAGTCTCTCGTCATAGAAGGATATGCAATATAATTACTCGTCTTAGAACCGGTCACCTAAGTCTGATCCACAACTTTCTACTACTAAAAAATGGCGGACGTAAAGTCGGGCGCGGACGACTTTAGGATACCCTGTACCACTAGCTTGTAATAAAGTCCGATTTCTTCACAAAAAACCAAAAACAGAAGAATTTTTAAGCAAAAATTTTTTTTTGACCGATCGTTCCTATGGGAGCTATATGATATAATCCACCGATTTCAATAATATTTGACACAGTGCTTAAATACCTTAAAAAAGATCTGAATGCCAAATTTATTTCAAATATCTTTACAAACAAACAAAACACATCGAATTTTGTATAAAAAACGTGTTTTTGGACCGATTGGTCCTATGGGAGCTATATGATCTAGTCAAACGATTTGGATTAAATTTGGTACAGTGCTTAGGAACTACAAAATACTCACGAATGTCAAATTTGGTCCCAATATCTTAACAAACAAACGAAACACAACAAATTTTGTTAAAAAATCGATTTTTTGGAAGATCGGACCTATGGGAGCTATATGATATAGTCAACCGATTTTGTTCAAATTTGGCACATTGCTTAAGTGGCCTAAAAAATTTCCAAACGCCAAATCTGGTTAGGATATCTTTATTAAAAATCGAAATATACCGAATTTTTCTTTAAAAAATTTATTTTGGCCGATCGGTCCTATGGGAGCTATGAGATATAGTCAACCGATTTCGATCAAATTTGGTACAGTGATTGGGAACTATAAAAAACTTTCCAATACCAAATTTCGTTACGATATCTTCATAAACAAACGAATTATTCATCTAAAACGCTTTTTTTTTGTCGAGGTCGTCTCAAACACCCCCATGGGAGCTATATAATTTATCCCCGATATCAAAAAAATAAAATAAACTTGCCTCCTATGGAATAATATGGGATCTAATGTGAACGTTTGGTAACTCTAGCTCTTACCATCTCTGAGATCTAGGCGTTCACACGGACGGACAGACGGACAGACGGACATGGGTATATCGACTTCTCTATTCACCCTGATCATATTTTAGGTAACTTTGGGGCGTCTCCGACGTCTCCTTCTATATGTTACATACATTTTCGGCTTGCACAAACTTAATATACCCTTGGACCATACGGTACAGGGTATAAAAATGAAAATAAGCCAACCTGCACCAAATGCGGGGGAGAACTATCAGTCAAACACATATTGGACGACTGCACGCAACTCCAAAACATTCGATTTTCTTTCTTTGGTCAATTTCAACCATCTCAACTACTCATACACCCAACTCCTAGTAATACTAATCTAATATTTAAGTTCCTTCAAAAAATAAACTTACTAAGCTCTGTTTAATATGTAACAGACGAGTCGATGGCCGTACCAGCTAGCTAGCACTCTTTTTTTAGTTAGTTATTATATTATAATTATTTTTTTATGTATAATAATTAACATGTATAAATAAATAAAATAAAATGCATATTCCTGCTAAGAACTTGCCAATTGGAATTACATTTTTTTTTTTTGTAAAATAGTTATATTTATAGTTATAAGTTCCGTAAATTTTTACCAATTCAATTGTAATGAAACTCGAAAGAACGTCAAAAAAAACTATTTAAAGAATGTGGGGTAAGTTTCAAGTTAATATGTTGAGGTGTGTGGGAGATAACACGGTAAATCTGATGCTGATTCTGTTCCTGTTGCCTTTTTTGATAGGTTGCGGAAACAGAATGACCTTATTTGCCATTGTTCATATACTCACATAGTGAAATTCGTGAGCTTCTTCTGAAAATGCAAAATCAAACATGACTCATTGCAGCGTATAATGCTGCAAAATATATTTTTGATGCCGATTTGGAAATTTTTACGTTTGTATCTGTTGTAAACAACAAAAACAAGCCATTAGTATTTGTTCCTGTTTCTGTTGCCAAACATTATATGGAATTGTTTCTGTCACCAGCGACAGAAAAATCACTGGATTCTGCATCTGCTGTATGTGACAACACAGCTTCATATGATATAGCTATATGATATATTCAACCGATTTTGATCAAATTTGGCTCAGTACTTGGCAAACTCTGAAAAACTTACGAATGCCAAATTAGGTTACGATGTCACTTTTTGATTTTTGACCGATCTGTCCTATAAGAGCTATGCGATATACTCAACCGATTTCGATCAAATTTGGTACAGTGATTTGGTTACGATATCTTCACGTGCAAACGAAACGCAAAGAATTTTTCGCGAAATAGCGTTATTTTCACCGATTTGACCTATATGTGACCTATATCTACAATATAAGCAAACAAATTTTGTTCAAACATAAACTTTTTTATCATACGGTACAGGGTATAAAATGTAAAATCTTAATGACCTACTATTAGAATTGCGCAATATATGTAACTGACAGAAGGAGGCGAAGCAGACCCCAAGTTCTTACCAAAATGGATAACATAGCCTCGGGTAGCGGTTGTCCCATGTCAGTTGGTTTGTCTGTATGAACGCCTAGATCTCGAAAACTATAAAAGGTAGAGCTAGTGTGCATATTTCCTTTGCAGACTAATTTTGGTAAATCGTTTCGATATCTTCTTTAAATATTTTGATGAGAGTTGGACTCTATAGATCTTATAATATATAAGATTCTCTAGTTTACAACATCATGAATAAAAATTTATATACCTTAAGATGTCTGACGTACCTCTTTTTACCTGTTACATAAATTTGCACGAAACCTTTGTGACTTTGTTTTTCAATTAAAATTTATATATGTAGATGGCCTCACAGGAGGAATTATAATAATTAACGTTCTCCCTATTTAATTTATTAACGACGCATTACGGGAGCATCATATAGATATGTAAATAAACTTAGCATTTAAAGTTTGTTAAAAGCGATTTTAATCAGCAATACACTTGCAACAACTCAATTTTATACTTAAGATACGTTGCGTGAGTGTATTGCGAAAATTTTGCATGCATGAATATAGGCTTTTTGGACAAAAAAGTTAAAATCTTAGCCAATAAGCAATTTTTTTCTATATTTTCGATACCAATTTACTTCACTGCTTAATTTTCATGCGTTGCATGCAAACGATGTGCAACTACCAGCAAGTTATCGCCATCTGCCGTTCAATATGGTTATAGATAGGCGCTACGCTTGCATGCATTTGAAAGCGCGGGAAAACTTTAAAGAGTTCCAACTTGGGAACTACTAGAGATAATTACGTGATTGAAAATACAGTTTAATGTTTTTTTTTTTTAAGATCTACACACCAAAAAAAATGCAAACTCATAAATACGAAGCAGTGAAGTAACTTCATATGGAAAATCGTCAAATCATTCAATTAATTCAATTTTGAACATTTTTTGCCTCGGTCATTTTTGTGTACGACTTATTGGAATCGAGATAAACATGTGCTAAAATAACTGAAAACCCTACAGGGGAAGGTCACCACTTTGGTTTTAGACTTTTTGGATGATCCTTAACACATTAAGCAGGAAATATTCCAGCATGCATTTTTTACCTGGTCAACCCATTTTTTGTATATTTTTACTGTACTATCTGACGAAGAGTTATAACAAAATTTTTAATTGTGGACTCTCCAATTGCCACAGCTCTAATTTCAAAAGGTTTTAAGATATTATTCGTTCCCCCAAAATTTTATAGCAGATTCCAGAATCCATGGTGTTATACCAAAAAAAAAAAAAAATAAACAAAAAATGCAAACTGGACGATTGTGTACAATTATTATGGGAACGCGGTTAACAAAAAGAAAAATAAATATCGATTGCATTTAATACTTGAACTTTGATCGCTTCCTTCGTGACAAACAAAATACAACATTGAAGAGAGTAAAATTTGTAAATAAATCACTTACTTCCGATATCATAACTAATGTTGAAACACTTTGTTCAGAAATCATCCGCCAAAAATCTCCAATTGTATTTTCCAGTGGATCTTGAGCGATAATATATGTTTCTGTATCGTCATAACCCTCGATGAACGAAGCATTAATGTATGTAGAATTTTCCTTTACAGGTATTGGGCTTAAAATAACCTATTGAAATAAACAAGACAAATATGCATTTATTATAATGTGTGCTTAAAATATATTATCTATTTGACTTTTTTTTAATTCACTGCTTTTAGAGTAATTAGGAATTATAAAGTAATCGAAGTAAATAGTACACAGTGATAAAATAATAAGAAATATAGTTGAAGGCCGTTGTTGCTTTGGCTCTAAACAATTTTTGTATCCTAGAATTGATTCTAAGGTACAATATTAAAAATAAATAATAAGAAATATCTAAATTTTAAAGTAGGTTTATACATTGTGTGGAACCATGTATTAAAATTTACTTGTCTGTTTTGTTCCACAAAGTACAAAAAACTTTAATCAAAGTAAAAATATAGTGGTTTGTTATAAAATAAACTTTTAATAAAATACCAAATAGAACCTTATAAGTGAGTTGGTATATTGTGTAAAATAATAAATATGCTGGACAGGGTAAGGCCAAAAATGCTCACTGATAAATGGACATGAGGACATTTTTTTTTTAAATTCTTAACGTTTTTATTGCATCTTCACCTTTTTTTTTAAGGGACTAGCAATAGGGTCAGAATTTCTCAAGTGGACCAAAAATTACCAAAGTTCATATTTTGTTATGAAATTTTGCCAGCATCGAGTTTGATGATTCAGATGTACATTCTGAAATTTTTTTTTGAAAAATTTTGAATGATTGATTTTTTATGAACAATTAAAAAATTAAAAAAATTTATGCAGCGATGAGATAAGACACGTTTTTCTCCGAAAGTTAAAGTCCGTTTAAAACAATTTTTTAACTACAGATTGACAAGAGATTAGACTATCGAAATACATTTTTTTTAACTGCATATATATGTTTTGATGCTTGTAAAAAAAATTTTTTATAAACAATTGAAAATTTAAACAATTTCTGAAACATTGAGATCAAATATTTTAATTTTTATTTATGTAATAAACGTTTCAGAAATTATGTACGCAAAAATATGCGAACATTCTCAAAAGGATCGAGCACAGTAAATTTTTATGTGTCGGAATACGAGTTAATTGCAAGCATTAGCAACAAAAAATCATTTTTTGTGTATGTGCTTGTGCACGACAACAGCAACGAGGGTGGTTTTTTCCGCTTGTCGCGCACAAGCACATGCACAAAAAATGATTTTTTGTTGCTAATGCTTGCAATTAACGCGTATTCCGACCATTGCTGCCAATTTAGCTTTTTTCCCGTCAAATCTGGCTTTTTTCGAAGCCCGATTGCGGGAAAAATTTTTGAATTGCGGGAAGCGGGAATTCTGGCTTTTTTAAAAATGAATTTGGCTTTTTTTTGGCTTTTTTTAACGCTGCCACCAATTTCATGAAAACATGTAGCAGCACGGTTGCCACTTGCAAAAAAAAAAGTTTTGTATCAAAATATACCATTTTCGATAAATCTGTGAAAAAAGTATACCAGTTTTGGTAGAAATATACCAAATGTGTGTAATAGTGGCATATCATATATATCATACGTTTATATCGATATTTCACAATATCACCACCACTACTAAGAATGCAGAATCCGATATGTACCAAGGGTAAGATTTTGAAAATAGAATCAAATCTTTAAATATCGATGCAGGCCTTGAAATAGAAATTCGAACTTGCTGCTCTAATTTTGTGATTCAGCTTATCAAGCAGCTAAAGCAGACGTAACCAATTTGTCAGATTCTTCTACCGACCGTTAAATAATTTTGATTTTATTTTCAGGCTCCCTGACAATTTTAAAATTTTAAAAAACACCGACGTTTTTTCCGTCGACAAAATTCTGTCTACTAAAAAAAAGGAATTACAGAAATGTTAGAACACCTCCAAGTAGACAGAATAGCAGACATTGAGCGGCAGTACAATGATATTAGTCTGGTTAAGGGGGTCTTACTATGTAATACCTCATTTCCGAGTGCTATATTCAAAAATTGATTACTAGAAAACTACAAATGATTTCGGGAAGCAGTTTTTTGTATTGTTATCTATCATTCATTATTAAACTTTAAATAGTTTTTTTGGTTTTACATAAAAATGACGTCCTCGTCAAAAATGTCCAGGGCGCACGGTGTGAACGATTTTGACCGATCAGATTATCAGAAACCAAAAAACTTTTAAAATTAATTTTTCTCATCCACTTGGCTATGGATAGACATGAATTTTTTCAAAAATTCTTATAATAATAGAATTTAAAAAAAAAAATAATTTTTTTTTGCACTTTTTCTGCCTTTCAAGCCTGTTAAAAATTTTTGGACAAGAATTTCAAAAAAAGCTCGTGTCTATCTGTTGCGACATGTTTTCTGATGATAAAAATGTTTAGTATGACAAGATCGGTCAGGCAGATTTATGGAAAACGTTCACCCCACCTCTAAAAAGACGACTTTCGGAAAAACACGTTTAAAGATTGACAACGTAATAAAATATATACAGCAGAAACACGAAAAACGACCGCGCGTGACCGTGAAAAATGCTCTGTCACTGCCAAATGAGCCCGTCCACAGTTAAATCCTTTTACCAGTTTTTTTCTAACACTATTTAGATGAACAAAATGTAAAAAAAAAAATCTATTTTTGAAACAGTTACATAGTAAGACCCCCTTAAGTGGGAAAACGTCAATGACAGAACAAAGTTTTGGAATGAAGTTTCTCAGTACAAGGATTCTGGTGGCAACCGCAGATTCCTTGAACTGGCAGCTGTTGCACTGCAAATGTTTTCATTGCCATGGTCCAACGGGGAGGTTGAGCGCGTATTTAGCCAACTTAACTTGGTAAAATCCAAGTTAAGGAACTTAATGAGCCTAAGCACAATAAACAGCATTCTTAGCATAAGGTAATATTTTATAGTGAGTCAATTGATGATATCGATTTATATATTATTTATTTTAATATAACACATAGATATGGTTTGCGAAGACTGGGCAAATGCTGCTATGACTATAAAGTCCTTTCAAATTATCTTTGCATGATCGGTACGAACATGTCGTACAATTGTGAAACCGATGCTAGTCGCGAAGAATTAGACGACGTGCTGAAAATCTTATAAATAAAACAAAGCAAAAAAAAAAACTAACCATAAAAACCGCTTTTTTTACGCTTTATTCAGAAATTTTTCAGCTTTTTTTGCCTTTGCTTCCATCCAGAAGCAGCTTTTTTTTCTGGAAAAAAATTGGCAGCACTGATTCCGACACATAAAAATTTACTGTGCTCGATCCTTTTGAGAATGTTCGCATATTTTTGCGTACATAATTTCTGAAACGTTTATTACATAAATAAAAATTAAAATATTTGATCTCAATGTTTCAGAAATTGTTTAAATTTTCAATTGTTTATAAAAAAATTTTTTTACAAGCATCAAATGCAAAAATGTATTTCGATAGTCTAATCTCTTGTCAATCTGTAGTTAAAAAATTGTTTCAAACGGACTTTAACTTTCGGAGAAAAACGTGTCTTATCTCATCGCTGCATAAATTTTTTTAATTTTTTAATTGTTCATAAAAAATCAATCATTCAAAATTTTTCAAAAAAAAATTTCAGAATGTACATCTGAATCATCAAACTCGATGCTGGCAAAATTTCATAACAAAATATGAACTTTGGTAATTTTTTGGTCCACTTGAGAAATTCTGACCCAATAGTTAAATAAATTTTATTCTAATTTTATTGTTTTTCTGTGACAAGCAAGGATACTAATTGGTCTGCATGTAATAACTGCATTTAATCTTTTCCCGGCACAGAAATCATTACTATGATTGACCTCTTCTATTTTTGTAAGTCTTGTTGGAAGCTCCATGATAATTTTCGCATTCAAACCCAGGAGTCAACAGTTTAGGAAGCAAATATATTTATTTATGACTCCAAGTTTACTCTTTTACTCTACCTTATTAATTATACCATGGTGTAGGAGCCTACTACAAGAGTTGATGCTTTGGGCTGGTGGGAGAGAGTTGATTGATGTACTAAGAGAATTCGTGTAGCTACTTTTGGTCTGTGCTTTCAGTTGTTAATCTATTTGACTGCTACTCCAGTCGCAGTCGTCGCTTTTCCAGGACCAGTTGTTTGATTTCTACTGTGGTTTGGTATAACATATTTGTCTTCTAATGTTGAGACCCTTACGGCTGTTACTATTACAGACGTGTGTCTGATGAACGGGCACCCTAATTGTGCGAACTGAGCCAAAAATAAAAACTGGTTGATGAACCGAACTAGATAGTTGTAGAAGAAAAAAACAAAATTCTTATAGAGAATAGAAATTCTTAGAAATGGCATACAATTTTAGATTGGAGGTTATTTCTAAAAAAGCTGAAGCAGATAGAAACCTGATTTCTGAAAATAAAAACTAAGCGGTCTTGGATGTCTTACAAGAAATTGTGGACAGCGATGCAAGCAAATTACAATTTCAAAAAGAGGATGCGCTGCTTTGGATCAGCTAAACACATCTGTTTAAAAAATACAAAATGGAAACGATTCAGCAGACACCAGCGAACACGCGTGCAACATTCAACAAATGCTTTCGGAATCGAGGTCAAGTTTTTGGTGAGCAAAAAAATTCTTCTGAACACTTCGGCGTCCCAAGATCCATCTTTCCCACCAACAGGCTCCGGCAAATCGTACAACTAGTACAACCTGCAGCTGATTTGCTAGACATTATTTGCCAGGAGACGTTGGGAAATAAGCATATTGAGTTTGATGGTTCTTTTTCGCTGCAGAGGCGTTATTGAAAGGCGCAAGTCATTACAAAAAGAATGTAGATTTTTTGAAGATGAAGATGTTTATCGACTAAACAGGGCCTTAAAGCGAGACACGCGAAAGGATTTCTATTTTTTCATGTCCACACGCCATTCAAAATTTTAAGAAATACTGGTTTAAGAAATTAGGCGCTGAACGTTTAGAAAAAATTTTTATGCTGCAAACACAAATTACATTATGAGGCAAAATGATTACAAATAACGTATTGCGCATCAAGAATTTTGCCATTGCTTTTCGAGCATTTTACCCTTTTTAAAATCAACAATTTTGAGCAGCGCTCTCTTATTTTGTAGATAACTTAACACTTCCCAGCGGCGCATAGCCGCTGCTATCTGCCGAAATACTGCATTACCTCCGCAGAAAACGTAATTGATTACAAGCGCCGCGTTTCGTTTGAGGGATTGTAAGCGGAGGCAAATTTAAAAGCCGAGTCGCCTTACCTCCTCTTTGTTGCCTACCCCCTCATCAAGCAATTGAAGCTGTGCCGAAAGTGATCTGCATTACAACTGCGGAAAAAGTAATGCACAAATAGAAACTCGTACTGCCCTACCTTAGTAACACAAAATTTTGTTATTTTGCTTGCATGCTAACTAACAAGCATAGTTCGGCATTTCTTCTGTCAAACCATTCGCATATACCTTTTTTTTCTGTTGCTTATTCCTATTGTTTTGCAAAAAACACTTGATTTATTTGTTACAGCGTCGCGTCACTTGCTTTTTATATTCAGTGAGCTACGGACCAACGCAGATATTATTAAATTTGAGAAAATTAACAAAAGAGGATATTCCAGTAGAGAATAATACATTCCCTATCTGCACCATCGAAAATTTAAAAACACCAGAGCCTTTGATAAATTCCAATAAGGAGAAATATGCAAGTTTACTACATTTTTGTTTAATTTAATTTATAAATAATGATTCAATTCTTTCTTTTTTAAACAAAGGTGAATTTAATTAAAACAATTATAAAAGGAGACGTAGTTAAAAATTTTGATTTCATAATAACTGAGTTCAACTACGATGGAGTAAATGAAAAGTGTGGATTTAAGCAGTTCCATGTGTTGAACAATGCGCTTTACGGTATGTATTAATTTTTACAAATAACTTACTTAATAAAAAACAAAATAAATGTATTTTTCTTTACAGACAGTTTAAAATGTGATGGATTTAATAAGCGCCAGTATGTTCAATTAATTCGCCAGGCCTTTAGGACCCACAAAGGGCGAATCGCTAAACGAAAATTTGATGGGAAACCCAAAGAAAATAATAATAATTTATAAACAAAATAATTGTAAACTAAATATTAATAAAATAAGTTAAGGCTTAGAGGCAATAGTATAATACCGACCGAAAGAAAACAAAACTTCATATAAAAAAATCGCTTAGAATTTGTACAGCGTGTTTTTATATGGAGTTTTGTTTTCCTTCGCTCGGTTTTACACTAATGCCTATTAGCCTTAAACTAAAAGAAAATTTACTGAATTACTATTTTATTTCTCGTTCTATGGGCGGTAATGTACGTGCATTACAACTGTGTATACTACTCGTACATTTGTATATTGAAAAGTAAACCAAGTGCATTACCAACCCATATACCATTTTTAAATCGGTATATTGAATCGTTAACAAAGCGCATTACTAACGCATATGCGGTTCGTTCCGCAGTATATTCAAAAGTAAACCAAGTGTAAGAGAGCCGAAGGCTGTTCGGCTCTGGTATACTATTTGGTTTACGTGTAATGCAAATTATAGGCAAAGCGCTTACAAAGCGGCCATGCCCATGTCAAAGTAATGCATGCGTAATCGAGAACGTATAGAGGTTTTGCGCCGCTGGGTTGTATTGATTGTTTTCTTTCGCAACGACGAGTTGCGACGCTCAAAACACACGTCATACTAAGGAGAAGAAAGTAAAGTGGCCGCGGTTGATCAGCTAAAGCTCGCATTGTTTTTGTATGCATTGCATCAGAGAGAACTAACCCTGCAGGAATTCGGTGTCATATAAGTGGCCTCAACTACTCTAAACGTTACTAGTTCTTATAAGAACTAGTTCTTATAAGAGTATTAGAGTTTATAAATGGTTCAAAAAAGAACTGCTGTGGGATAGGCAGAGAGAACTAAATTGTATAGAGGGAACAATTCGCTCTTGAGAAAAGCTCCGAAAAGATTTCGTTTTGGGATCGTTTTGGCTCGTAAACACAATTCAAAGTGAAACAAACAAAATAAACACCAACAATGTTCATTTCTTTGCGGCATTTTGTGTTTGGATCCGGCTTACATTGCTTTTGCTGTTAAAGTTAGTTTGTAAATTTATGTTTGCTGCAGATTTGCCTTGTAAATCGGTTGGGTTTTAATTTGCAATTTGAATATGCTATATGCAACTATTTATATTACAATGCATTTATTTTATTTTTTGTTGATTTGTAATCAATGATTATCGGGTGCTAAAAACATATAGGACATGCTTTTTGTTAAGCTTTAGAATGCCCTTATTAATTTAAAAGAATAATAAAATTGAAATATTACTCCCAACTATCGCTTTGCTTTGGTTTCGATTGATTAAAAAATGTAGCTCAAATGCATTTTATGCAGCATGCACCATAATTATAATATGCTTTGCATTATGGCTAAAATGCATTCACGGATATTAATGCAAATGTGTCTAATAGGTGGTCTGAAAATGTGTAAGGACCCAAAAGTTTTATGAATTGAGGCGCCGAAATATTAAGTATTTTGTAATCAATTGAACAAAATTAAATATCTATAAACAAATATATTTTTTTGAAACAATAAAATTTAAATAATAATTAATAATAAAAAACTACATATTACATTTTTGTAAAAATCGTAAAAAAAAAATTCAATTCATATGTGCAGCAGCAGCAATAATAATATAATGCCCTGTATGACACCCCCCTCCTGGACATGCTATTTCATATTTAATATACATATAAAAATCTAATGTACACTTAGGTACATATGTGTATGTATATAATTTGTTTCATTTCATGCACTGTTGCCTAGTTTCTTTTTTTAGACATTTATGCGTGTATTTGTTGGTGTAAAAGCAAACGCGATTGTAAAGTGTCATAGCTGGCACATATAAGGAAAGGGTAATAAATGCTCAGAAACTAAAAATTAACAAATTTGGCTGTGGCTAAAAGCAAAACAGTTCAGCAGAATGGCAGGCGATAGGTAAATACTCTTTCTCGTTTTTTCGACTTTTATGCGTGTATTTGTTGGTGTAAAAGCAAACGCGATTGCAAAGTGTCATAGCTGGCACATATTAGGAAAGGGTAATGAATGCTCAGAAACTAAAAATTAACAAATTTGGCTGTGGCTGAATTTGTGAACATTGCCGACAGCCAAAAACGAAGCTTAGAGCCGAGTTCAATTGCAAGATCACGAGGCGCTGTTGGGCGGCTATTATTAGATTTTCCTTTTTCACTCTGCCCGCCCGCACCGACTATGGTGCGTTACACTTCTTTGCGATTATAATGTGGTCGACAAAACATACATATGCATTTCTTTTGCGTTTGTATTGAATATTCGATGTGTGTACACGTTCTGTGTGAACCATAGGCCCGCGGGATAAGGCTGTGTCGACCACTGGTTTACATTGGCTTTGTGCTGACGGCCTTGACTAACAAGTGCTGAACTGAGATGCAAATTTAATCTATTTATGAATCATAATTTTTCACTTCTTTCTTGATATCTATTTCAATTAGCTTGTAATTTATAACTTTTAATCATTTTCTATGACAATTTAAACTACTATTTTTATTCTATATCGCCTACGTGCATGACACCGAAGCAAAAAGCCGCCGGCAAAACATTGCTTTTTGAAAAACTAGTTAAATAATTTTAGTTATGGAACCAATATAAAGTAATGACCACAATTACAAAATCAGCTGACATAGTTGCGCTTTGAACCCTTGTTTTACATATAGGAACAAAAATTCCTTAGGGTTTGCACATGACATGCATTCTATATTGTGGGTTCAACCAGAAACGAAAATAATTGTCCTTTGCTCAATGTTAGTAAAGATTTACACCTTTCGAGGGATATTTACAAACGCGAAGTGAGGTGCGCTTTTGAACCCGTTAGATTGTGGGTGGGCTCTTGTGACCTTTTTCTTTCTTTATGCTGGTCCATGGTATAATAAGTAAAGGTAAAGTACTCTGAAATTTCACTCCCACAACATTTCTTAATTTCATTTTCGTTGCGAATGTTCATGAGGAAGGTTGTGTCTGCGCATTGTTTTTAAGCATAAGCAGTTATTTTGTGCAGCGTTTATTGCAAGCATTAGCAACAAAAAATAATTTTGTATGCATATGTGCATATGTATGTGTGTTTGCTTATGCACGACAACAGCAACGAGGGTGGTTTTTTTTTTCGCTTTCTCGCTTTTTTGTCCACACAAAAAATAAGATTTCGGTAGGTTCGGAGTACGTTACCTGTATAATTATACCATGTGCTGGTCATTAAGAAAGTGATCGTCATCTGTGAAAGTGTGAAATAAGTGTGCGGTAAAAAGTGTGTGACAAAAAGAAAAATGAGTTTCAAGTGTGTTGTTAGTGGATGCCCAGGAGGGAATAAACTATTCAGGATCCCTAAGGACATGATAAATGAGTGGTGCTTCAACATGAGTGTAAACGTCGATGATATAAACACTCGCACCAGAGTCTGTAATCGGCATTTCAAGCAGAAATGCATATTGAAAAAAAAATTAAGGAAGGGCGCCGTGCCCACGGAAGCACTTGGTAAGTTTTTTCATTTTTATATGAAGACAATACAAAATAAAATTAAACGTTTATATTAAATGGACCAATGTGTGTGTGTATGAGTTGCAGCAAAAAAAAATATATATAAGCATATTTATTAGGCGCTAAAAAATTCAAATGCAGCAAAAAATCAAACATAAACGTACAGTCAACCCTTTATTTGCACGGCCTTTTTTTGTGCGATTTTTTTAGTCCAATTTTTTATGGCTTTGAGTATGCATTTGGTGTAAGATACAGCAAAATTTTGGCATCATAAAATGCACCTATGTGTGTGTGTGTGTGTGTGTGAGTTGCAGCTTGGGAAATTTTATAAACGTTTAAATATTTGTATTTGTTTAAAAATCCTAATAATATATTCGCTTGTGTATGGAACATTAACAACAGAAACATTCTACCTAATTATTGAAGTTTCATATGTGTTGGTCCACAAAAAAAAAACATATTTATTTATTTTCAAAATTATTTTATTGTATGTATTTATTTTATTGTGTTTGTACAACACGTTTTGTATTTTATAGGACAAATTGAGGGATCTCTGCTTAACCCTGAATATAAAGTACACGAGAGAAAATGCTGCATTATTAATTGCAATCATTCGTGTCCGCCTTCTACGCTTCATGCCTTTTCTGTTACGAAGGAAAAACGGGAAGAGTGGATAGCTTTATGCAATATGAAGCCAATGTATGAAACTCATAGCAACATTTTTATATGCAATAAGCATTTCCATCCGGACGACATTTTAAAAAAAAAAATTGAAAAAAACAGCAAGACCAATAATGCATATAGAGGAGCACAGAAGTTTCAGTGGCGTTGGACCGGAATGGGTAACATTGCCCGCTCCAACTTTCGATGAGCCCATTCCCGAAAGAAAGACAACTACTTGTGAAAAAGTAGCGATTATTTCCTGCAAACGACTCCCGGATAATTATTTCCAAGTATGTGTGCAGAATGGAGAAACAGAAATATTTTGCCCTCGATGCGAGGTATACTGCCGCAACGAGACGTACTGGCGTAAAATGTATTTCGATCTGCTCACAGAAAACGAGAAATTAATTGAATAACACAACCGGTCGTAAAGGAAAACAAAACATTCTCCGTTTCCCTAGAGGAAAATAACAAAATGTGGACAGCAAGGCTGCAAGAATGCAGCGCAGAGCGTGTTGTCGTACAAGAAGCGCTCCTAGTGACGAGTCAAAAGCATTTGGCAAAATGCTTTTGGAAAAAAAGCAAAAAGATACTCACAACTAGAAAAAAACATACTGCTAAACATCAACTATCATTCTGCGAAATGTTATAGGTTTATGAGGTCTGGCCTATCATTTCCTCTACCGCATCCCAAAACCTTGTTACATTGGAGTCCCGTTCGAAGAATTGGTCCGGGCATAAATGAGATAGTATGCAAAAACATTTTGAAGCATGTTGAATCCATGGAAGAGTCAGAAAAACAATGTGTTTTGTTGTTCGACGAAATTCACGGTCGTTCCGAATTGGAATACAATCCGGCAACGGACCAAATTGACGGCTTCGTGGATTTTGGCAATGGAAAACGGCAGAATAAGGTTGCCAGCAGCTTTCTCTTTTTCCAAGTGAAAGGCCTGGTTGACCCATGGAAGTACGTGTTCTCCTACTACTGCAGCGCTGGTGGGTTGAACAGTACCGATCTCCGCGCATTTGTTATGGATAACTTGAGCGCATTAAAGGAGATCGGCTTAAACGTAAGGGCAATCGTCTGCGACCAAGGAGTTGCAAACCGTTCAACGTTAAATAGTCTATGCAAAAATGACGAATTTAAATTGCAAGACTGTAATGGGAAAAATATTTATTTGATGTATGACTATGTGCATTTAGTAAAAAGCATGCGGAATTGCCTGATGGCAAATAATATTCAGACACAAAAAGGCATTGTGAGCTGGGCAGTGATTTCGGAGTTGCACGAAAACGACAAAAAAAGCAAAACCACAAGAATGGTCCCAAAACTAACTGCAGCACATATATATCCAAATGCATTCCAAAAAATGACCGTCAAATTAGTTTTTTCCAGATCGGTGGCTGCCGCAATTGCTGTGTGCCGCAAAAACAACCTATTCTCAGAAACGAATATGGAGAACGCAGCAGCAACTGCCGATTTTGTTGAGAAAATGAATGACGGTTTTGACGTATTGAACGGCAGGTCATTTCACGCGGGGCAAAAATATCCATACCGCGCTAATAACGATGTAAAGAGCAAAATGATGGACTTTATTTCGTTTATAGAAAGCGTTAAAATGGGTGGCCGCAACTATTGCCACATGGGTCTAATCGTCACAATAAAAAATATGATAGCTCTCTGTGACGAGCTTTTGTCGGAAGGAACTGTAGAGTATATACACCTTACTCGGTTCAATCAAGACAGCTTGGAGAACTTTTTTGGCGCCATACGTTCTCAGCTGGGAAATAATACAAATCCGTCTGTTCGCGAGATGCAATATCTTACTGCACGCCTCCTGTCAATGAAAATAATAACGAGAGAGCACTTGAAAGGCACAAATTGCGAAAATGACGAAGATTTGCAGCTTGATTGGATCTGCGACAGTTCCGACGATATAGGCAATGACCCAAGTCCACAGGAAAATGAAAAAGAGCCGGATTTGAACGATGTAGAAATTTTAAATAGCCCTGACAATATCGGAGAATCGGCATCACGAAGATACTTTGATGGTTATTTACTATTTAAGACCAAATTTGATTGCCAGACATGCGTTTCTGCGATGCAATCAATGGAGGTTATGCAGAACAACCCGTCGGTGGACCTGTTGGTGGCCAAAAATTTTTCGGAATCTGTGCTCCATCTCACTAACGCGTCCGATTTATTTTTCAAAATATGCAATTTACATTTCGAGATATTCACGACATTTTTTGAGACAAATGCGCACGAGCAGGGCATTTGTAAAAAGATAATGTGCAGATGCATAGACAAGACTACCCAAACATACCCGGAGTGGTTTTCTGTGAGCCACAATTGCTTTAACCACAGAAAAAGCATATTGAATAAACTCATAGTAATACTTATGAGAAAAAAGGCCAGATGGATGCTAACAGACAATAAAGGAGAGAGCAGCCAAGCAAAACTAGCAAGGAAGAGAAAAATCCTTGATGCTTAGAATTGGTACGAATTGAAAAGTTTTAAACTAAATAATATCAAATTCTAATAATCGAAATTTTGCTTCTTTTACAGGTCCTTGTTACATACATTGTGACATGTAACATGGAAAGCAGTTCGGATTAGCTCTATATTTGTTCTCTGATCTCTGCAATATGGATATACAAAACAAACTGTTTTTTGTTTAATATATTGAAAATTTATTGTTTAAAAATGTTATATGTAATTAATTATAAGTATGACTAAAATTGTCAAATAAAGACAAATTGTTAAAGAATATGAAGAAAAAACAAATTTATATATTTTTATTATGTTTATATTTATATATTTATATTTACCAAAATATATAACTACAACATATTATGTTTTATTTTTTATTATTTATCTATATATATATATTTATATATATGAGCCTTAGCTTTGGGTCGTTATCTTGATAAAAATTTAAAAGTTGGCCTGTTGTCGCAATAAAATCCAAATTTTCTGGCACTACTTGGCAAATGTGATTTTAAAATGTTCAAATATTGTGGAGCATCCATTGTATTGTCGATAAATGCAAATTCTGGGGGATATGCATGCCCACACCATCACCGACAGTTTTCCAAATTTAACAGATGGGATTAAGTTTTTATTTTTCAGGGCTGCTAGGATTGACGATCGAGGACTCGCTCCCACTTTCCTCACTATTTTTCGTTCCACCCTGTCTGCAATTTTTCGGGGCCGTCCACATGCCACCTTTGCTTCCAGCCTATGTTCCTTGTTGGCCCTATTTAAAATCTTGGAAATGGTTTGCCTTGTTAGGCAAAACTTTTCTGACAATTGTGGAACGGTTTTTTCAATCTGGTGATTGTAATATACCAGTTGGGCAACATCAAATGTAACTCTTTTTCCGGGCATAGTTTTCTTGCAAAAAACACTGATTGCAGGTAGAACTCATAAGCAAAATTGTCAGCACAATAACAGACAGTTCGTAGAAACAAGGAATACAAAACAAACGGTAAAAAAAGTAACGGGATCGACCACAAGGAATTCCAAAAAGTTGTAAAAACACTTTCTTAACACGCTTGAAAATGTGTATTTTTAGTTTTTAGTCTTTTTTTGTTAGGTAAGTACATTGAATTCTACTTTTTTTTTGTATTATGCTGTTTAAAATTAAGTTACTAACCATACTGCATAATTTGTTTTAATAAAAATTTATCAAAAATATATATTTTTGCGAGCAAACATAAAATTAGATTTTTTTCCCCTTGTAAGCACACTTTCTTGACAAGCTGCATATATATTGTACAAATTTATTTTTTATTGCATTTTTTATCTTTTAGTTTGAAATCTCTAGCATTTGCACAGATATAATCTACATAAACTTCGTATCAATAGTTTTCTTTATATGTATACATAGGCTGTTAATTGGGCAAAATGTTAAAATATATGTATGTACCTACTACACCTACATGCATATACATACATATGCTTGCCTGCGCCTTTACTATTGACGATATAAAGTCAGCGTATAATACCAAACGAAAATGAATGCCTTGGCTGTTACTTTACAGAGGCCAGTTTGTATAGAAACTGTTAAACAGAATGTCAACACAGCCTGATCCAATGCTTCGGCACACCGAGCGCTTGTGTATGCATGTGTTACCGACCAATGCTTGCCTTCTATTTTGCTTTTGACTATGTCAAACAAACGCACAAGCGCAAAACAAAACACACATCGACTGCGATTGCTGTGGCTTATTGTTGTTGCCTTGTGTTTGTTTTGGCTTTGAATTTGCTTTTACACCATGTGAGCCGATCGCGGTCCAGAATCGTTCAACGGTAATAAAAGCTCAGAGCGAATTGTTCCCTCTATATGATTTCATACTCTTTGGTCTGTAATAACGAACACCTACACCCCCGAAGTATATTGTCGCAGTTTTTAACCAACAAATACAACAAAAGTTATAGCTAAAAATGTACAAAAAATACCAGATGTGAGTATAAATATAGTTTTACCCCAAAACACAATGTTCCAATTAGTAAATTCGTATAAGGAATACGCAGGACTAAAAGTTTCTTCGAGAAAAAAAGGTACGGGGTATTAAACAGATTCGACTGTCTTAGATTTTTTATTACAAAGACAATGGGGATATAAATATAGATAATTAAATAATGACATTAATGCAATTATACTCTTGCATCTTGCAACTCTTGCAATTATACTTCTATATCCCGAATTTAATTGACTTGCTCCAGAACATGCCCAGCGTGAGGAAACTCACAAAATGACAAGCATTGCCCTTGTGCAAGTGACGCCTGCTAGACACTTACATTTTAATGACTAACAAAAACCAAAAACTTGAAATGTTTTGCAGCTTTTCATTCCATTGTAAAATTAGCTCACACGTATGACGCCAGTTTTTACTGTAAAAAGCTCTTTTCTCGTATGTATTAAAGATAATTCGCACGCGTGCATCCTGAGTGCTCACCGATGGTCTGGGTTGCGGAAAAGTTTAGTTGAGAATTGAAACACGGGATTAAATTTCACAGTTCATTTTGTTTTTGTAAAAACTTTTTTTGTAAAGTCCTAAAATCAACACAAAGCGTGAATACCTCAAACAAAAATCTGGATACTCCATAGCTACTTTATAACTACATGTTCAAGATTTTATGGTCTTAATATTAATAGTGTTGTTAATAAGAAAACAATAGTATTAACTTACCCTGTTACGATCATATGGAATTATATCCGCGCTTCTATTTTTTGGCATGTTTTCTTCAGTCGACCCGACGCAACAAGATCTGTTTACTTCATCCGTTGCGGACATTAATTTCTGTATAATTTTATTAAAATGGCAATACAAATAAAATTCTTGGTCATTGGTTACCTACCTCGAACTCTATTTCCAGCTTGCACTTACTGTCATTTGCTTTAAGTTTTAATGACTCAATAGTCGAAGGCAATGTGTTAATAGATATCTCTGTATTTCCATACATGGCTGTATCAAGTAAGGCTCGGTAGAGAAATATGTATTGTTTCTACATAAAAAATAAAAAAAAAAAAGAATTAAATCTTTTACTTTTATTTGACAGTTTTTGTAAACTATACCATCGCACCATTAATACAACGAATAGAGACAAACATCTACAATTTCAACCCCTACAACAACTACACATTTTCACTGGGCAAAGGTCACACAAAAGGAACAAGAAATCGTCTACATACAAGAACCATCCCGGAATCCTCCACATCTCAGCATTTCGTTCTTCGAGCCGAATCTTGCTATCTTGCTTGACCCTACTCCAAGCTTCGGTGGATTTCTTTCTCCGAGTTTTTCCAATTTGGTTTGCAGTTTATAAGGCAAATATTGGCAGCGGAAAATTCCCATAAGCGCATACGGAAGTAAAGCAAAGCATATGCAAAAAAATCCCGTTGCAAAAATCGAAACAAACCAGGTGCAACAACGTAAATTCGGTATTCCGTCTAAGTGTTCTAAGACTTTTGTGGCGCTGAATTAATGCAATTTTTTACATTTTCTTAGAATTTAAGGAAACTTGTTAATGAATTGTTTTTTTTTTATTTTTGTTAATTGTTTAAAAATATATATTATATTTAAGAAAACCACATCATTAGTTTTTGAAAAATTTAAACAATATGGGAGGAATTCGCATTTAAGTGTAAAATCGCCTGCTGTACTATGACTTTAGGGGCACACTGTAAGTGTAATTCACCTGCGTAAAATTTATATAAAAAGCAAAAATTAAAAAAATACAAAAAATTTTGTATTTAAAAAAAAACGCGAACTTTTTCCAAGATTTTGGTGATTTCCAGTCAAATATATATTGCACGCTCATCTAGAATCCAAAATTCAATTATAACACGCACACAATCCAGAACTATTGCACATTTAAACACATCCACAAACATTACTTGCATACTTCACAACACTCTATCTAATTGTATAAATAAATAAATATTTTAACTGTGTTTTATTCTTAAAATTAAGGCGGTACATCGACCGACTGGAACTCCAATCACTACTGCAAATAAAAAATATTTAAATTTAGTAAAAAACTAATAGCATCGGCAACTATTGTCATTTTATTTCCCATTAAACAAAAATTTTAATAGAATTTGTACATGTTCCATAACGAAACTACTCCAATATTATTAATATTTAAGCTCTATCCATTGAAATTTAATAAGTCCTTTGCGAAAATTGTTCGGTAAAAAGCCGAACCGTTTTTGTGGGGTGGCAAAGTTCTATTTAAAAAACTAAGTCTGAGAACAATCATACAAGTCCATTGTATACCGATTTTCAGTTAAGTCTACTCCATCGGTTGTTGAGTCGCTTCCAACTCCAGAGCACTTTTCTGCTAAATATTTCTTTAAAAAAAAAAGGAGAAAGCAGTGACAGGGCCCTTGCTTATTGTGCAGCTGCAACAGATATGTGTATATTTTATATACACCTTACAGGTTCGGCAATACCAGACGAAGTCGCTGAGGGCAGAATTTGAGGCCGGCTCCAGGGCTCTACTTGGGTTAAATAGCGATGACGCCAGAAGCGATCTTCAAGTCACCAAATCCAAAAAATTACATACACGGTCTACGATCGGTACGTGACTCTCCTCTCCGAGCGCATCGCAAATTGAACTTGTCTTGAACAGACAGTCCCTGTCCCAAGTTGGGACCATGATAGCCGAAATAGAATTATCCTTGGCCGACTATAAGCGATGGCCCACTTTCCGTGATTTGTTCACTGCTGTCTACATTGGCAATTCGCAACTGACTCCAGTTGTATTATTCCACCATAATCCATACAATTTTGCACCAAACACGTTTTTTGACAGATTGCTCCTATGGTGGCGTTATGATATAGACAACCGATTTTGATCAAACTTGGATAGTGCTGAGGAACTCTAAAAAACTAAAAGTACCAAAGGGTGTAGATGGAAAAGGTTCTGGAAACTGCCCCTAGCAATTTTTGAAAACTTATGATGCAGTTTGATGCATAATGCCAAAAAAAATTCGCAAGATTTCAGCTTTGAAACTTAACACGTTTCGGCTTAATTATTTTTTATTTATTTGTGACTAAACTACTGAATACTTTTAAACCAAATTTAATAAAAATTTCTTTTAATAAATTTGCAAAAGGGCTTTTTAAAAAAAAATATTTAATTTTTTTAACCGACACATTTTTATTTTCATAGTGGTCGAAGATAAGAAGTTAACATAAGTTGGCTTGAAGCAGCTTTTATTCAGCCAATCGTTAAAGTGTATAAAATATATTTCGGATGGATAACTTCTCTTGTGTGTGACCTTGATACTTTTGTTTTTACTATTGAGACAGCTACACGATGGTTATTGATGTTTTTATAAACTTACCAGGGATTGTACTAAAAAATTACGCTGATGACGTAAATCGCATACGGTGTTAAAAATCGATACCATATTCTCCTCTTCCAATTGTTGTGTTAGGGAGTCTAATGCGACAAGAGTACCAGTCCTTCCAACACCAGCACTACAGTGTACCAAAATTGGACCTCTCTGAACAGAGTAAACACTATTTATTTGCCGAATGAACTTAATTATGCCTTGGGGATGCTCCGGGGCCATAAAATCTTTCCATGTTAGGTAATGATACTGGGTAATCTCTCTGTGATCATCATCGTCGGCAGATATATTAGTTTTTGAAACATTTAATAATCGTACCAAATAGTCACCAGTCTTTCGCTCTTGTGTAAATTTAACACTTATATCACCAAACTTTTTAGTGTCATAAACTTTTTCTGGCCAATATTTAGCACATTTTGCTTTATTATATTCCTCCAAATTGGTAAGCATTACAATAATTTCTAAATGTTGCTCCCATATCATTCTCCAAAAGTCATCAATTGTGCTTTCCATTGGCCCCTGCGCACAAATAAATTTTTTCCTTTCTTTGTAACCAATAACAAAATTTGCATTTATGTAATCAGAACATTGAATTCCGTTTATATGGGATAGCTTTACTCGTGTTTGGTCATATGCCTTAATATCCGGGTATCTATTTTTAGAAGAATTTTCTTTCAGGTCCGAATTCTTAGTAGTTCTGTCACTAAATCGATTAGGTAACATTTCATATTCTCTGAGAAACCCATAATCAGTATCTTTATGTCGGTTTTTATAGGCGCTCATTAAATCGAACTTTTGAATTGGACCGGTATCAAAACTTTTTTGATTTGAAGAACTTATAAAATGGCTGTGGTTGTTGGTTCGACCACCAAAGAGTACCCTGTCGATATAAAATTATAGTTATTACTATTATGTTATTTGGTTAATAACATAATTTTGGCAATATAATTCAATTCTTAACATGATAATTGTAATAACGTATTTATAATTATAATTATTACAAAGATATTTTACTTTTTTGAATTTAAATCTAAGATAATAATCTGAATTTTTAAATTGCAATATGTACAAAAATTAGCACGCATACACATGGGCACACGTATTCCAGTTGATGATAATACATTCCCTATTTGTACCATGGAAAATTTTAAAAAATTTATAAGTTAAAATAAAGAGAAATATGGAAGCATGCCACACTTTTGTCTAATTTAATTTAAATAATGATTTTCTTTTTCTTTTTAACCCCCGACGCAAAAAGAGGGGTGTTATAAGTTTGACGTGTGTGTCTGTCTGTCTGTCTGTCTATGGCATCGTAGCTCGCGAACGCATGCAGTGATTTCAATTTAGTTTCTTTTGTATTAAAGGTGAATTATGTGCGAATGTTGTTAGACATGTTTGATGAAAATCGGTTGAGCCGTTTAAAAGTTGTGGGGAGTAAAAGTGGGGAGAAAAACATCAACTTTGTCCGATTGGCTTAAAATTTGGTCCTATTGTAGCTGACGACGTCACTGATTCGAATCTGAGGTTATTTTTGCTCTATCTCTTCTCTTTTAGAAGTAATGGCCATTTGAAGTTAAAAACATAAACTTTGTCCGATTGGCTTAAAATTTGGTCCTATTGAAGCTGACGACGCCACTGATTCGAATCTGAGGTTATATTTGCTCTATCTCTTCGCGTTTAGAAGTTATGGGCATTTGAAGCTAAAAATACAGCAAATCTATTAAATACGATAATGATGCTTGTCAATAAATTATGCAATAAGATGTACGTATAGCCATATGAAATGCCAATGGGCTTGCCAATCATTTAATGTCTGTCTGTCTGTCTGTCTATGGCATCATAACTCCCGAACGCATGCAGTGATTTCATTGTAGTTTTTTTTTGTATTAAAGGTGACTTATGTGCGAGTGTTCCTAGACATGTTTGATGAAAATCGGTTGAGCCTTTTAAAAGTTGTGGGGAGTGAAAGTGGGGAGAATGCGTAAAAAAAAAGTAAACGAGCTTGACCTTAAATGTAATCTATACCTTAACAAGAATCTAAATTATAGTAAGTATATTATAATATAATAAAGTCTAGCTTAACCTAACCTACCTATAAAAAGTATGAAATAAAAAATTAAATTAAAAATTTAAAAAACCCCCGAACTTAAGTAATTTTCATTTAAAAAGTAAAAAATAATAAAAGAAACTTAATGTTAAAGTACCTAAGAATCTATTAATAATTCTAAAAAAATACGTCGCGTTGGGGGACCGCTCCTAAACTAACAATTTAAATACAAATAGTCTAATTAAGCAACAAAGATTAACTAAAAAACCAAATTTAGAAAATACTTCAAAAACTTTCATAGAATTACTTCAAAAAATTTGCATGCAAGATACGGCTGTCAACGACGTCTGCCCTCGCGTGTCCCCCAACGCGACGTATTTTTTAGAATTATTAAAGATTCTTAGGTACTTTAACATTAAGTTTCTTTTATTATTTTTTACTTTTTAAATGAAAATTACTTAAGTTCGGGGGTTTTTTAAATTTTTAATTTAATTTTTTTTAAACATAGGCGAATTTAATTAAAACTATTATAAAAGGAGACGTTGTCAAAATTTTTATTCAATTTTGGGAAAAATCATAATAACAGACTTTAACTATGACGAAAAAAATGAAGTGTGGATTTCAGCAGTTCCATGCGTTGAACGATGCGCTTTACAGTATGTATAAATTTTTCCAAATAACTCATTTAACAAAACTCTAAATAAATGTATTTTTCTTTACAGACAGTTTAAAATGTGATGGATTCAATAACCGCCAGTACGTTTAAGTATTTCGTCAGGCGTTTAGAACCCCCAAAGGGCGAATCGCTTAACGGAAATTTGATGGGAAATGCAAAGAAAATATTAATAATGTACAAACCTTAAAACAATTGTAAACTAGATATTAATAAAATAAGTAAAGGCTAAGAGGCAAGAATATAATACCGATCGAAAGAAAACAAAACTTCATATAAAAAAATGGCGGACGTAAAGTCGGGCGCGGACGACTTTAGGATACCCTGTACCACTAGCTTGTAATAAAGTCCGATTTCTTCACAAAAAACCAAAAACAGAAGAATTTTTAAGCAAAAATTTTTTTTGACCGATCGTTCCTATGGGAGCTATATGATATAGTCAACCGATTTCAATAAAATTTGACACAGTGCTGAAATACCTTAAAAAAGATCTGAATGCCAAATTTATTCCAAATATCTTTACAAACAAACAAAACACATCGAATTTTGTATAAAAAACGTGTTTTTGGACCGATTGGTCCTATGGGAGCTATATGATCTAGTCAAACGATTTGGATTAAATTTAGTACAGTGCTTAGGAACTATGAAATACTCAGAATGTCAAATGTGGTCCCAATATCTTAACAAACAAACGAAACACAACAAATTTTGTTAAAAAATCGATTTTTTGAAGATCGGACCTATGGGAGCTATATGATATTGTCAACCGATTTTGTTCAAATTTGGCACATTGCTTAAGTGGTCTAAAAAATTTCCAAACGCCAAATCTGGTTACGATATCTTTATCAAAAAACGAAATATAGCGAATTTTTCTTTAAAAAAGTTATTTTGGCCGATCGGTCCTATGGGAGCTATATGATATAGTCAACCGATTTCGATCAAATTTGGTACAGTGATTGGGAACTATAAAAAACTTTCGAATACCAAATTTGGTTACGATATCTTCATAAACAAACGAATTATTCATCTAAAACGTTTTTTTTTTGTCGAGGTCGTCGCAAACACCCCCATGGGAGCTATATAATTTATCCCCGATATCAAAAAAATAAAATAAACTTGCCTCCTATGGAATAATATGGGATCTAATGTGAAAGTTTGGTAACTCTAGCTCTTACCATCTCTGAGATCTAGGCGTTCAAACGGGCGGACGGGCGGACGGACAGACGGACATGGGTATATCGACTTCTCTATTCACCCTGATCATATTTTAGGTAACTTTGGGGTGTCTCCGATGTCTCCTTCTATATGTTACATACATTTTCGGCTTGCACAAACTTAATATACCCTTGGTACCATACGGTACAGGGTATAAAAACGCTAAGAATTTTTACAGCGCTTTTTTACATGGAGTTGTGTCTTCTAGCCTATTATCCTTAAACTAAAAGAAAATTTACTGTATGTATATATGTATATATATACCATTTTTAAATCGGTATATTGAATCGTAAAAAAGCGCATTACTAACATATTCCGCAGTATATTGAAAAGTAAACCAAGTGTAAGAGAGCCGAAGGCTGTTCGGCTCTGGTATACATTTTGGGTTACGTGTAAAACAGTACGTAGTATTGTGGGTGAGTTCCTAATTCATCGTATAAGTTCACCCTATACATTTGTATTGCATTAGAAACATAGGTAGTCAGTCACAAAGCATCAGTCATTGTAATTAGCTGTTGACGTTTTTTAAGTCGAAAAAATGGCAGAAAGTCCCGGGTTTTCTCAAATAATAAATTCCAGCTAGTAGTGCAGCGGCTGAAAGGGCGATTTCGTTGGCAGGAAATATTAGTACAGACAAGCGTAACAGAATTGGGTCACACACGGTAGACTATTTTTAAAATTTAATTATTATTTAAATAAAAATAATTCATATATTTTAGCCACGGCTTATAACATTTAATTGTTAGTTTTTATTTTTAAATTTAAGCTAGCTTTATATAAATAAAAAAAAAAAATTCATATATTTTTTAATAATTTAATCAAATTTTAAATCTTTATTGAAGTAAGCCAAAGGCCTTTTGCTGCCAGTGCTTAGAATTTAGTTAAGTTAGTTTTTAAAATTTACTTTACTGTATTAAATAAATAAATAAATAACTGCACCTTCCCAATGTCTTGTGCTAAAACCTGAGCTTCTGCTAAGCTATGTATAAATCAGCCAAAGACAATCAAAACAATGCTTTTGAAAGTTCACTTTGTGCGCAACACTCAAAAAGGCTCTCTAATAATCGCATATCCTTTATGATCATACAGACTCGAGTTAACTCTACGCAGCTCTCTGTTCACTTTGAGCCTGACACTCAAACAAGCTCATTTCGGTTTGCTACTCGCACTCACATTTTACTCGCTTTACTCGTAAAGGCTCGAGTGCACTCAATGCAGCTCTCTGATACATAATTAAATATACTAATCTTCAGTTTTACGTTCTTATTTTTATATTTTGTACCCACAGGTTCAAAGGGTATACAAGATTTGTGCAATGTGTGTATCGGACCGAAGAAGGCGTGGCTGACCCCAAGTCATTTATAACAAAATGCTTATCATAACCTCGGGTGGCGATTGAACCATTCCGTACGTCTGTGTAAACACCTAGATCTTGGAGACTATAAGAGCAACAGATACGAAACTCTACCACGTTGAGACGTTGAAGAATTGAATCTTGTCAACATCTTCCCCAATCCCCTGCAGTAGTGCGTCATGGTCTTATGCATCCGAATGGCGCAAATGAACAAAATCGGCCAAAAAAAAAGTTTAAGTTATAGTTATATAAACGGCGTCAATATGTTATTTGACTCAACGTTATTGTGGTAATAATCGACCTAGCATCTCAATTTTTGGTAAGCTGATTCAAGTGGCTCTAATAAATACAAGGCAAAACCGTTTAATATTTCATCTGAAATTTAACAGAGTGATACGTTACGGTTCCACGCAAGTGTGTATCAAAAATTAACACAATTGGACGAATACAGCAAAGCTATAGTCAAAAATATACAAATTGCGTCAATATTTGACTCTACCTAATTATCGTTACAAGTGACCTCGAATCACAATTTTTGGTAAACTGATTCATATGGCTCTAATAAACAAATCCACATCCAAATTTTATCGATTCGCACCCCCCACCCCCAGCATTCGATTTACCATGTTTTCTCTAACACCCCTCAACATATCTTGAAACTTACCCCATACTCTTTAAATAGCATTTTTTGACGTAACTTTCGAGTTTCATAACAATTGGTAAACATTTACGGAACTTATAGGTATAAATATCGAATTTCACCAAAAAAAAAAAATAAAATTAATTCCAATTAGAAAATTCGTAGTAGGAATATGCAGAAACAATTTTTTCGAGATAAAAAGTACAGGGCAAGTCCTTTATACCAAAATGCTTATCATAACCTCGGGTAGCGATTGAGCCATGTCCGTCCGTCCATCCTAATGAACGACTAGATCTCGGAGACTAGAAGAGATAGAAACACCAAACTTCACCAGCTTAGAAGATATGCGCACCAGTCAATATCTTCACCCGTTAGTTACTGGGGTGCTCCGGTGCTCATGGTAAAGAGAAGGCGGATAAGTGTGCCAGGAACGAATTAGCGAGCAACGTTGCTGTCACGGAATAGGAAGACGTCGTATTTCAAATTAGGGGGACAGTCAAAGCTCATGAGGAAAGAGAATGAGACTCTGTGTCCGGTTGTCAAATCTCCCGAGCACTCTGGCACGGTATAATCCAAATCGAATATGCCCACTCCTTAATTTGACAAGCACAGGACAAGGATGGTGGTGGGAGCGGTAACGGGGCACTGCACAATAAGTCTAATGGCTGAGTGGTTGCATGTTCCCCATCATACTTCAGCCGCAGCTACGAGACGAGGAGGGGACAGAAAGTATCCAACACCTTCTATGCGACTGTCCGGCGCTTCCCTGAAAACAAAGCCAATTTTTGGAAAAACCATTCTTCGAAGACAGTCCACCAAATGTGTCTGTAGCGGATCTGGCTCCGCTGAATACTCAATATGGTTCCCTAATAACAGACTTAGGCAATAAGGAGTACCCAATAATTAATAATCCTCTTTTACCCATTTTCAAGTTGTTAGAACACAGGGCTAGTATAAAATTAATGGGAGAATTGCAAAAATGCATTCACATAACTTGTGTGTGCAATGTGTGTAACGGAAAGGCGTGACAGGCCCCAAGTCTTTTATACTAAAATACTTAACCTCTGGTAGCGATTGAGCCATGTCCGTCTGTATTTCGGAAACTATACGAGCTAGAGATACGAAACTTTACAAGCTGGTGTGCATATTTCCTCAGAAGATGAAGTTTGTTGAATCATGTCTAATATATACCCCATTCCGCAGTAGATTTTGTCGATTTTTGGCCACACTGTTAACTTTCGAAATAACATTCCCATGTCTGTCCGTATGAACGCCTAGATCTCAGGGATGGTACTAAATAGAGTAACCAAACTTTTAGATTACATCCCTTATTACACCATAAAATAGTTTATTTTACTCTTTTGATATCGGGGTTACATTATACAGATCACATAGGGGTGTTTCAGAAGACATCGAAAAAAAAAGATTTAGATGGATAATTCGTTTGCTTATGAAGATATGGTGAGCAAATTCAGCACTCAATATTTTTTTATAGTTCCCAAGCAGTGTACTAAATTTGATCAAAATGGGTTGAATGCATCACAAAGCTCCAATAGGACCGATCGGCTCAAAAAACTTTTTTATACAAAATTCACTGTTATTCGTTTTTTTTATTAAAATATTGGAACCAAATGGCGTTCAGAAGTTTTTTAAAGTACCCAAGCACTGTACCTAATTTGATTAGAATTTTTGTTGACTATATTATATTGCTCCAAAAAAATATATTCGGTAAAAAAAACCTTTTTTGAACAAATTTCAGTTGTTTCAATTTCAATGTTAGAACTAAATTTGGTATTTTTGAGTACTCAAACACTCTACCAAATTTGATCAAAATCGTTTGAATGTTTCTCATATATGGTCCCATAGAACCAATTGGTTAAAAACTCTTTTTTGAACAAAAGTCTTTGTGTTTCGTTTTTTGGTGAAGATATTGGAACCAAATTTTGGCATTCAAATGTTTTTTAGAGTGCCCAAGCAGTGTGCTAAATTTTATCAAAATCGGTTGACTATATCATATAGCTTCCATAGGATGGATCAGTCCAAAAATCATTTAAGGTTCAAAATTCGTTTGTTTTTGGTTGTTTATGATTGCATCGTCGTAACCTAATTTGGCAATCAAATGTCTTTCGCTGATCTTAAGCAATATTTTATTGCAAACCAGTGGTATAGGTTTTTATTTGAAATTTAACAGAGCGATGAGTTGTAGCAAGGAATATAGAACTACATATAATTCGCATCTCATACAAAACAATTTTTTTATGTGAGGTACTGACATCAGTACGCCACGCCAAGGGTTGCATGCAATTTGCTCATTTGCTTATAATTATGTATATGAAATTTTGCAAACATAGTGCACAAAGGGGCAATGGTTTAGTGGAATGCGGTTTCGACTTATATCCTAATGTGTCGAGGTTCGATTCTTAAGCTGAGATTTTTTTGCTATACAGTACGAATTCTATGCATTTAATTGCATAGTAAAATAAGAGCTTTTGTAAGGTATAATAAGGAGGCAGCGACAAGACATACATACTAAGATGTGTATGCAAAATGCTTGGAGCTCTATGGTGCGGGCGGGCGGAGAGCAAACGTCTGTCGGCAAGGTGCACAATTTCAGCTTCAACCAAATTTGTAAATTTTTAGTTTTTGAGCCTTCACACCCTTTCGAAGCATATGACTGGTATGACACTACATAATCGCGTTTGCCTTCACACTACCAAATTCGTGTAAAAAAGGGGAAAAATGCGAAAAAGGGTATTTTGCTTTCGATTCCCATACTGTTCAAGGGTTTTTCGGAGTGTACACACAGTGTTTAGAGCTCTTGTTTACTCGCTGGCAGAGCAGACGGGAAAATCTAAAAATAGAACAGACATTACACGAGCGCTGCCAATTCATCAATGTGCCTGCTATAACACTTCAAAACACGTTTGCCTTCAAACGAACAAATGCATGTTACAAATTAGAAGAATGCAAAAAAGAGTATTTTGCTATCGACTCCCAATTTGTTGAAGCGATTAATTATTTTTCATAAAAATTATTGCTCTAAATTTAACATAGGTAGGCTCTTTTAACATTTCGATTTTTTAGTAGAAGCATTCAAAACACTAATATGTGTTTTTCACATATTTTTTTATTTTGCTTTAAAAAAATGACTAAAAAATCTAACATAAAATTAAAAATATGAAACTGATTTAAAAATATATAAAAAAAAAATTCTTAACAATTTCGAACTCTAGAGTTTAGCTCAAAAAAATTTTACGCCATTCATGCGCGCATACCACTGACCCATCGACATTAAAACGGAATTTGTGTTTAAATTTGCATCTTTTACATTTTGGAAGGAAAACAACTTAGGAAATTAACGGAATCTGCATGTTCCAAAAATGGTAGCAACATTTCGCTTCGTTTTCTATAGTCTGCTCGTTCGGCAAACCGAGCCTGCGTGTTCTAAAAATAGAACTAACATTTCGTTTCGTCTGCTATCACCCGCCGGTACCAACAAGCGCTAAAATAAATTTGGGCCAGATGCACGTTCTATGTACTTAGTTCTATATTCTTTGGTTGTAGTTACATGCATCTGCTTGTCAAAAATAAACTAATTCGGATAACGAAAATTACAGTCATAAATGTACAAATTTCATCTCCCCTTGCCAATAAACTGGTAACAACTGACCTAGAATCACAATTTTTGATACTAATGAACAAATCCACCCACCGCAATCGATTACATACTTTAAATTTTCGGAACTTATAGGTATAAACATAGTTTTGCACCAAAAAAAAAAGTTCCAATTGGAAAGTGAACAAGAAACGTTTCAAAAGAAAAACTCCCCTTTCCCATCAATGTTTGAGACCAATTTGAAAGCATTTTTTATCGTATGTATGTACGATTTTGAATTTTCTACTATTATTCATATAAAAAAGCGCTTATCGGCGAAATTAGTAAAAAGACATTGTGTCCATCAAAAGCGCTTACTTTTACTTTGACAAATTATTAATTTTTTCACTTATTGGCGCTGGTAGCAAAAGTACTATTAAGGCTAGAGACAAAAATTTCGCAGACATTGCTGACATAATAGGCATTAATAGACATCTTGAAGGTTATATAAAATTAAAATATTCTGGATTTTCTTGAAGTACCTGAGAGAATCCCTGAGTGTTATTGGATCTTCGCCGGATGCTGCGTTTTTTGTTTTGCGGTGAAAAATAATCCACATAATGCAAACAATTATAATAAGTCCACATAATATAGCCAAAGCCTTTAGCCCCGTATTCAAGTATAAGTCCATAATATCTATAGGTTGAATCTGTTCTGCTTCTGTTGCCGGAGTTATTATGTCAAAATAATCACTGAATGCAATTAGAACAATATTTCCGTCCCTAACTGTTGAAGACACATAAGTATTATTTTGAAATGATGAAATTTTAGTTTACCACTTACCAATTACTTCCAGGAAACCAGTATAGTTGGAATTAATATCAAGAAACCCATCCCATATTTGTTCATTAGGCTGTGATTGGACTTCTTGTTCAATAGAATTATTTTTTAAATTGAAACTGAAGCCATTACGTCTCCTCCGTTTACTTCGAAACATATTTTGAATGCTGATGTGTTTAGTTAAATTAACAGGTTTATTAAATTGTTCCTTGTCAAAAGTATCTGAAAAAAATTTTTAATATCAAATATAAATAAATGCCTGCAGTAGATTCACAAAACATGTCTAAAAAGATAGTGTATGTTAAAGTAGGGCGCGGACGACTTTGGGATACCTTATAAAATCCGGTATATTGCTTAAAAACACCAAAAGGCGTTTGATTGCTAAATTGTTTTACGATAACTTCATAAACAACCAAAAACAGACGAATGTTGAAGTAAAAATGTTTTTTTGGTACAGTGCTTGGGTACTCTGAAAATTTGCTTACAATATCTTCATAAAAAAACGAAATTGTGAATTTGGTATAAAAAAATGTTTTTCGCTGATGGGTCCAATGGGAGATACATGTATATATGTAGTCAAGCGATTTTGATCACATTTGGTACTAAAAAAAAAAATATTGAGCGTAAAATTTACGATATCTTCACAAACAAACGAATTATCCATCTAAAATGTTTGTGTTTTTCAAGGTCGCCTGAAACACCCCTAGGGGAGCTATATAATATAGCTCTGATATTAAACAAGTCAAATAAACTTGTCTATATATCAATTCTATAGAATAATAAGGGATTTAATCTGAAAATTTGATTGCTTTCTCCATTTCTCTTTTTTTCTCGAATAATTTGATTTCTGCATATTCCTTCTAAGAGTTTTCCAATTGAAACTTTTTTTGGTGATGAAGTATAGTTTTCACAGCTTGTTTGCCGTTGAGGATCCAAAATGTTTGTTGAATTGTAGCAAGAGTGATTTTTAACGTATTAGGATGGGATGCATTTCGAATGAAAAGTTCACATAATTAGCGTGCGCTGATTTGACGAGATGTAAAGTGCGTTCTTGAGTTATTTTGATATTCCGAAACAGTTATTGGACCGGTATGGCGTGTGCCACGCGTTGAGCAGCAATTGTGTATGAAGCGTTGCATGTACGCTGTGATAAATAAATGTTTTCTAGACGTGTGTTGCTACAGTAGCTAACTTCTGCTCAAGTACAGTACCTTTTCAAGATTCGGAGTAGCTGGTTCATTGGTTGGCCCCTGAGACTCAGGCTGTGCAGGCAGGTTGGGCCAAGTCACCATAGATTCATCTTGAGAATTGCGTAGGTAATTGTGCGCCGAAAAGTTTGATTCTACGTATTGTCATAACACGTCGCTCAAAAAGTCCCAGGCTTGACATATAGAGGGCGACACCAATGAAAATTCTTTTATGGTGTTCGATAGCGCCATCCTTTATAAGATATATGTCAAAAATTCTTGTCATTTGGTTAACGCGTTCTCAAGTTATATGTATTATGATATAAAATAATCGTTTTTGCATTGGAGGTAGGTTTACAAATTTTGTATTAAAATTTTCATTTAAATAGCTTATAAATGAGGAAAAACGAAAAATACAATAAAGAATATTGATTTCACAAAAAGAAAATTAAAATTCATATTAAAAATTACCGTGTATTGAGGCCAGGTAAATTTATAATTTTTTATTATTTCAGATCTTAAATTTATCGAATTTGAAAAACGTCGTTTTTTAATATGATTTTATACAATTAACAGCTCAATTATTACTTTTAAAAAATAAGCCAAAGGATTAATAATTCAAGAAAACAAAATTATTTATTAATCGTATTCACGCAGCTAATAAAATTGACTGCTATAAGTTGTTTTCAAACTGTAAAAATATCAATATTATTTACTAAAAATACTTGAGGATTTTTTAAAATTACGTTAAATCAAATTAAATCGCGTTAAAAATTTACGGAATGATTTTTTGATTTTAAATCGCTTTACAGATTTAGGTGTAAATATCACCATAAAGTGAAAAACTTTATCTGCCTATCATGCCCATCGGCTAACTTCTTCCCGAGACCTCTCCGATTTTGTTGATTTTTAAGCACCGTACCTATAGCTACAAAGAGTATACTGGAAGAAGGCGTGGAAGACCCCAAAACCTTTATATCAAAAAGCTTATCATAGCCTCGGGTATTGATTGAGCCATGTCCGTCTGTATGAACACCTAGATCGCGGAGATTATAAGAGCTAGAGACACGAAACTTTACGAGCGCATATTTCCTGAACATATGAAGTTTGTCGAATCATATCGGTATCGTTGTTGTAACGTGTATCTGTGTGTTAAAAATCAACAAAACTTGGTAAGCTCTATCATGTGCCTCTCATGAACAAGTCCACATCCAAATTTTTTTTAAATTTATTTAATTTTATTCATGTAATGTGTTACCAACTTAAAAGGGTTATTCAATTCCTGACCTATATGTATTTAACTTAATAAATCAGATGTTTAAATACATGATTTTAATTTTAACAAAATCTCTGGCGAATATGCCATTCAGTGTCAACGTGCAAAACAGTTCGGAGTATTTAATTTTGCAGATTAATAAATGGAAAAAAATTAATTCTTAATTCGACTAAGTTATCATTATGACGTTGGATGGATTAAGTGCACAGGATTCCTCAAACAAAGGCCTGAAAAGCAACCTAAACTATGTTCAACTGTTAGCTATACAGCTGAAACCTTAGACCCTATGCTCATCATGGAGCTAAAGGAATACAAGAAGAAGAGATTAACTATTCCAATAATAAATTAACTTCCTTAGATACTATTGAAAAACATTAAATTATTATATTATAATTATTATTATTATATTGGCGAAAATAAGTGAAGCGGGCAGTGGCCTTCTCCGATTTTGATGATTTTTACACAGTTGGTAGAGCTGCTAGCCAATAGTTACCACGCCCAATTTTATTGCAAAGCGAGTTATCGATAACTGAATTTCTTGTTTTTCATTTTTACACTATTTTTTGATAATAGCCTATTTACACTGGGGCGCATTTGACATCTGGCATCTGATGTCTCAGATGCTACGTATGAATCTGCCGTTCCGAAAGTTTCAATATCATTCCAACATCTTGTGCAAATGCTCCTATCTTATTGCGTCCCGATGAGAAATTGTCCGATTATTTTTCTGTGCAGCTCTAAATTCGCCCCGAAATTGTAAACAATGTCCACAAAAAGACAGGCAGCTTTGAATTCGAAAGAAGGAGCCAAAGCCTCATATGTTTATGGAACTGGCACACAATTTAAAATGTGCGGCAATATATAGATAACAAAATATACAAGCCGATCCAGCAAGCGTTTCATTCAGAGCTTCTAGTTTGATGACTAGAAATCAGTTTTATACATTTGTTTTGTATTTTACCTATTACATTTTAATACACAATAACACATCGTGGGCCATTAAAAAGTACCAGCGGTGCTGCTGGTGACATTATTTTAATGTGCACCCATGTTATTAAACAAATAGTATATAAACTGCATATGTATGTATATTTTTTAAGTTATGACTTTACCAATATTTTTAAACCAGTGGCTTTCAGACATTGGTGAGGTCTAATGGAATCAAAGTACTTCAGCACGGCAGCAACAATAATACATTAAACATTATTATAATTTGGAGATTTTCCGTGTCAGCCTGTCAATATGACAGATGCAAGATGCTAGATGTGCACAGTCTAAACACGTTTTTTACATCTGTAAAAAATAAAAAAAGTTTTGTGACCTTTGACCTTAAATATCTGGTGACAGGGTCATGATATTCAGTTTTATTTTTTAAGTTGATCTTAAAATGTCAAAATCATTTTTAATGTCAAGTTTGAACTTATTATCTATCAATTCCAAAGAGTTATGCTTTTGTGTCATTTTTCCATGACTGTTTACTATGGCGAAAATGTGAGGTGCCATCACAAAAATAAGCATAACTTCTACAGTTCTAAGAGTTACCGCATTTTCTTTTTTGCGTCTTTTTCAGCGAATTTCCATAAAACGACGTTCACACTTTTTTTTCAAAAGTGGTAGATCACTTTTGAATTTTATAATTAAAAATGATAAAAAATTTAAAAAAAAAAATCTTAAAAATAAAAAAAAATTTTGTTTTTTAAATTTAATATTTTATCTGTCACGGTAAAAAAATTCAGTTCAAAAGACGAGTTGGCAGGGCTAACACGTGTGCGGCTGTCAAAATTTTTCTTGTGCGTGAAAAATAAAAAATAAAAAGTTTTATTTAAAGTTTAATGGACAAGACCACAACTGTGGCAAATTATTTGCGTTCTCCCGTGTGCGAACATACTTATTTATAAACTAAACTTATATAACATAAGCAAAATACAAACTTTTTGGTGGCAACTGAATTGTTTGATTTTGAGACTCCGCTGACATTTACTTTGGGTTATCCGAGTGTGCGTGTGTCTTCGTTAAAACATAAACTCTTCCTGTAATCTATCAAAATTAAACGAGTTCGTAAAAGCTCTGCTCCGACCTCTTTGCGGTCAAGCGAGACGGATAAAAGACCAAAAATAATGAATAATAACTACTTTAGTCCACTGCAAACTGCAGAAGATGATGACGCTGAAGTGGAACTTGTGGCTAAAAAGGCTACAAGAGAGTACGTGCCGCCCATAACGGTTCTTAAATGCAAATCGGAACAAATACATAAACTGTGTACTGATAATAAAATCGAAAATTTTTCCGTACGCAAAACATCTGTTGGGGTAAAATTATTTTGCAATAACAGATATGATTTTGACGTGATGGCTAATAAATTAAGCAATCATTATGAGTTTTTTACTTACGCCACGAAAAGTGAAAAACCGTACAAAGCGCTCCTTTTTGGTTTGGATAAAATGGACACGAACGACATGAAAAAGCCACTTATAATAATGGGACTAAAATGTCTTAACGTCAAGTTAGTAGAAAAAACCACTACTAACAACTATTCCCATGTTTTTTACGTGGTTTATTTCGAACGCCAATCGATCGCGATGAAAGATCTGAAGCAGCATAATTCCGTTATGGATTACATTAGAGTTCGATGGGAATTTCAACGCCAAAACAGCAATAAGATTACCCAGTGCTACAATTGCCAAATGTTTGGCCATGGCTCCAGTCAATGCAGGGTCAAAACTTATTGTGCCATTTGTGCCGGAAACCATCTGACAGCTGATTGTGTCTCAAATGTTGTCAAATGCACTAATTGTAGAGGAACTCACAAGTCTAACTCCGTTGACTGTCCAATCAGACAAGACTATATCAGGCTGAGAGACCGATGCGCAAGCCATCATTGAAAAAAGGAGCTGCAGTTTCGAATCGTCAACCGCAAAACTACAATGAAGCTTTTCCAAATACGCTTAATCAAAGCCCAAAGATGATCAACGACACTTGGCGATTCCCAAACATCAATTCTCATCAAGGAGTAAATGCTAGTAGTGACCTGTTCAGCTTAGAAGAAATGAAAAATATTACCTTAGGGCTAATTAAAGAGTTAAAGGGCTGCAAAAATAAAACTGACCAGTTCCAGGTTATTACTAATTTAGCTTATACATTTTTTAAATAATGGATAACTGAATCAAAATTGTAACTTGGAACGCCAGGGGCGTTCGCAACAAAAAAGAAGAACTGTATAACTTTTTGTTAACTAATAATATTCAGGTTTGCTTATTAACTGAAACCTGGTTGCAAAGTGCACATTCAATCAAACATAGAGAATTTAATGTATATAGAAATGATCGTGACGAAGCCAGGGGTGGTGGTGTTGCTATAATTATTAGGAAAAACATAAAACACGAATAAGTTCCTATTGTTAATACATCGCTTATTGAAAATATTAGTATTAAGTTATATATAGACAATGCAAATTTTATTTATTTATACTCCTGTTATTTTCCGGGAGGACGGTGTTCAGATGTAGGCTCTAAACGACAGTTTGCATTAGATCTGTACAAGCTTACTAGGGCAGAAAAGTATATAATTGGTGGTGACTGTTCCCTGCTTTCGCCAAGAGAGTATGTTCGGGCACAAATAGATAAATTTCCAATATTTAAAGTTTTTAGTTTTAGTTTAAAATTCAATGTATTTGCTTGCAGTGGCCGTATGATTTTGAGTGCAAGTTAAAAGAGAGCTTAATGCGGGCTTGCATTAAGCTTTTATAAGCTTTATGTTATGGACATTTTGTGGAGCTTATGTTGAAATGTTATGTTATGTTATGTTATGTTATAATTTTAAGAGTATTTCTATGTTAAGTTACATTATGAGTACTTATTGGCTTAGTATAAATGTTAATGAGATGTTTAACTTATGGTATGTTTACATTGGTAATCTTAAATTATATTATATTATATGATGATTAGTTGTTAGGCTCCAACATTCTCCCCCCGTTGAAAGTACCAACTTTCAAGTTAATTAAGAGGAAGAGGTGCTATTTTGTGGATTGGGCGCCGAAATGTGCCCTTGCTGGTTTTCAAATCGACGACTCTAACCTTTCCGTCGTCTCCGGAAATAGTTCGTACAACGCGAGCTAAATGCCACTGCTGTGGTGGCGCGTTGTCTTCATGGATGATGACGAGTTGATCATCCTTTATGTTGGGCTGATCACAGGTCCATTTTTGCCTTCGTTGGAGTGTGTGTATGTAGTCTCGATGCCACATTCTCCAGAATTGTTGTTTGAGATACGATACCGTCTGCCAACGGGATAGGTATCGAAGGTTAGGATTGCCGTCTTGGTCTGCGATAAGTTGCTCAGGTGCTGATGTCAGCGACGACCCTATCAGTAAGTGCGCTGGAGTAAGTGCACAATCATCATTTGGGTCGTCGGACATTGGAGCAATCGGTCGAGAGTTGAGGATAGCTTCAATGTCGATGAAGAGTGTTTGCAACTCCTCAAACGTCAAATTGGCTTCTGAAATGTTTTTAATTGCGAGTGTCTTGGCTGATTTTACGGCCGCTTCCCAGAGACCTCCGAAGTGTGGCGCTCGCGGTGGTATGAAATTGAATTCAAACCCCTTTTGTGAGCTGAATGTATAAATGGCGTTAACAGCAGCTTGATTGAATGCCTGTTGCTGGAATTCGGCTAGTTTCGCAGCTGCGCCGACGAAGTTTGTTGCGTTGTCGCAGTAGAGGCGTTGAGGCAGCCCTCTGCGTGCAATGAACCTTCGAAGACATAAAAGAAAGGCGTTAGTTGTAAGTTCGGATACAAGTTCTATGTGGATGGCTTTTGATGCGAAGCACACGAAAATGGCAGCGTATGTTTTGTAGGGACCTTTTCCTCTGAGCCTATAGGTCGTTTGAAAGGGTCCACAAAAGTCGACTCCTGTAACAAGGAATGGACGTTCACCACGGAGACGATCTTCTGGGAGGTTTCCCATTATTTGCTGCATTAAGCGAGGCTTGTAATGGAAGCAATGTGTGCAGGAGCGCACGACTTTTCTGACGAGTTCTCTAGCGTTGACTACCCAAAGTTTTTCTCTGAGAAGTGATATTAGAACCTTGGGCCCGGCGTGTAAATTCTGCTTGTGCAAATGTTCGATGTATAGACGAGTGAAGCGATGATCCTTTGGCATAATGGCTTGAAACTTCGAGTCGAATGGAATATCAGCCTTTGCTAGTCTTCCGCCTACTCTCACAATACTCACTACTGCATTATCTAAGGTCATTTCATGTAAGAATGGTGCGAGGCATTGCATGCTCGGCTTGAGTTTTTTGTTTCTTGCTAATGAACTAATATCCTTTGCGAATGCTGTCTGTTGTATGGTTGCGACTATTCGCCAAAACGTTGCGTGTAATTCTTTGGATGGGATGTGTGTGATACTACTGACTTTAATAGAACGGTTGATAGGAACTTTATTAAAAACTCGATAGATATATGAGACTATTCTAATGATTCGATAGAATGAGGATGAGTTTTGTATGATTTCGTCTATTAATGATACGGCGTCCTTTGTTGATTCAGTACATACTAGTACTGCCCTTTTTCGAATTTCGATTGGTGCTGGTAGTGACTCTTGTAGACGTGGCCAATCTTCTGGCGGGCTTTGAAGAAATTTAGGACCTGAGAACCACATGTTTGTAAGAAGCTCGTTAGTGTTACATCCTCTAGTAATAAGATCGGCGGGGTTTTTTGCTGATGGCACATGTCGCCATTCAACATCGTTTGAATGCTCTTGTAGTTCTGCAACTCGATTCGCCACGAAGCAATTAAGTTGCGAGGCGTGCATGCCTAACCATTGAAGAACTGTCTTTGAATCAGTCCAAAATACTGTACGATGTGCGTAAGTGGAGAGTTTTTCTTGGAATTTTCGGAAGGTTTTGTTAAGAAGTACTGCTGCACAAAGTTCTAGTTTTGGAAGAGACTGAACCTTAATAGGTGCTACTTTAGATTTAGCGATGAGAAGATTAACGTGTATCTTTTCACCTATGTGTGTACGTAAGTAGATGCAGCATCCGTAAGCGCGTTCTGATGCGTCTGCGAAACCGTGAACTTCGCTATCGTGCTGTGATGATGTGTTGACGAAACGTGGAATTCGTATGGTGGAGGTGCTTTCAATTTCTGATTTCAATATGCTCCATGTGTTTACAAGATGTTCGGTTAGTGGCTCATCCCACTGAAGTTTCATTAATGTTAAATCTTGCATGAACATTTTTAGTTTGATTATGATTGGACTGAGTAATCCAAGAACATCGAATACCCTGGCAGTTGTAGATAGTACTGTCCTCTTCGTTATAACTGGGTTTGCTTCAAATTTGTGTGTAAAGGCAAAGCAATCGAGTTTTGGGTGCCATGTTAGTCCTAGTGTTTTGGCAGTGACGTCCTCATCTGTCTGGATCGGAACTTCATTTTCTGTAGAGTTAGCTAATTCGACTGCGTTGCTGTTGAATTTTGTCATAGCTAGACCAGCATTCTTCAGTATATGAATAATCTGTGACTTTCGATCAAGTAACTCGCTTATTGAATCTGCTCCGGTAAGTAGATCGTCAACATACATGTCCGTACGCAAAGTTGTAGCACCAATTGGAAATTCAGATTCGTATTGATCAGCTATATGGGTCAAGGAACGAATAGCAAGAAAGGGAGCCGCTGATAGACCGTACGTGACAGTGTTCAATTCGAATATTTGTAATGGATCAGTTGACTTTTCTCTCCAAAGTATAAGCTGAAAAGATCGGTCTCGAGGGTCAACTAAAAATTGGCGGTACATCTTCGTAATGTCGCCTGATAAAGCATACTTTTTTAAACGGAAAGTAAGCAAAGTTGTAATGAGATCTTGCTGAATGGTTGGACCAGTCATTAACAGATCATTTAATGAGTGGCCAGAAGTTGTGCGTGCAGATCCGTCAAATACAACGCGAAGTTTCGTAGTGGCACTTTCGGGTTTAATCACACAGTGATGTGGTATGAAAAAATGCGGTTGTTGTCTATTCAGTACTGTTAAGGGTGACATATGTCCTAGATCGATGTATTCTTGCATAAATTGTATGTATGCTCTTTTAATTTCAGTGTTTCTTTCTAGTTTACGCTCTAGCATAATGAACCGTTTGTACGATGAGTCGTAGGACTGTCCTAAATGCTCGCTTGTTTGTTTGAATGGAAGGCGCACCTGTATGCGTCCATCCTTGCAAGTTGTTACATGAGTTTTAAAATGAGTTTCACATTCTTGCTCTTCTTTCGTGAATTTTGGAGGCGATGTCTTATATTCTTCTATTTCCCAGAAGCGTTTGACTATGCAATCAAGTGGCGAAGGTTCTTGTAATATGTGACATTGGTAGTTAGACGTGGTTGCATTGTGACTGGAATTTCCACCAACTATCCAACCGAATGCAGTATTAAGTAAGTTTGGGAAACCTACTCCTAGTGACAGCTTTCCATCTTGAATTGCGTCAAAAAAGCCTGCGGTGTTTATGAGAACATCGATTCTGTTTGATTCATTAAAATGAGGATCGGCTAGCACTATGCCTTTCGGAAACTTCCATTGCGATGTGTTATAACTTTCTTGAGGTTGATTTGTACAAATTCGTTTTATTACAGAGAAAGTAGAAGACCATTTGAATGGCGAGATTCTCGATTTAACTGTAGTTGCAACATTGAACCGAATTGGCTGTTGTATGTTTGATATGCCACTGACAGCGTTTGAGACGCGGCATTTATCTAGTTTTAAACGTTTGACTGTTTCTTCGGTGATAAGGTTCACCTCAGAGCACGAATCCAATAAAGCGCGAATTGGATAATATTCGCCGCACTTGCTTTGAATGAGTATGATAGCTGTTGGTAAAACACCTCTTTTTGCGGCGCAAACAACGAGTGATAAATTTTGTTGTGATTGTGGAGCTGGTGTGTATGAAGTGTTAGGATTGAAGTGATGGCTGGTGTGTGTTGGCGGTTGAGTTGCTTGAGGGTAATTATGAAGTAGTGAATGATGTGATGCATGGCAGACTTTGCAGCGCGATTGAGATTGACATTGGGTGACACTGTGACTGCTGCGTAAACAGTTGAAGCAGAGTCCAATGTTTTTGACCCAATCATTTCTTTGGTTGACATTAAGCGATAAGAAAGCTTGGCATGACCATATGCTATGTCTGTCAGTATTACAATACGGACAATTTATTTTGGTAGCAACGAATGACCTGGCAGTGAGATTAGGCCTTGGTTTGGGTTTGGAAATATTGGAGTCTGATAGTGCTGCGTTTTTTGAACGGCTTTCTAAAAACTGACATCGATGTATAATTATCTTGCAGAAGTCGTCCCAGCAAGGAAGTTTTTCATATGTTTGCCTTTGATCATAATCAAGTTTCGTATCTGCATCAACCTTTGACAGCAGAATGTGCATTATAATTGCGTTCATAACATCTTCTACCGTTCCCAGCGATAGAAGAGATCCGCGGATTGCTGACACGGAGGCGAGTAGTTTTTGCAATTGAATTGCATCTGGCTTATGCATTATTGGTTGGTTAAATAAATTTGAAATGTAGTCCAGAAAAATTAACACGTCATTGTCGTATCGAAATCGCAATTGCGAGAGTGCCTTTGAATAGTTTTCTTCAGTGACTTGAAATGATTGAATAACTTCTAATGCAGGACCTGTGAGACAGTTCAGCAAATAGTTGAATTTGTCAATTGTTGAAAGAGATTGGTCACTGTCAACTAGGTTTACGTATGCACTCATGAAACGTTTATAATCTGCGTATGTACCATCAAAGCTTGGAAGTGTCAATTTAGGTAACCTATTGATTGAGGCACTAGTCGAGTTCATAAAACTTGCTTCTGGTACACTGGCATGATTTTTTTGGTTGATGAATGTAAGTAAGAATTGATTTAATTTCGATAAATAGCTCTTCTATTTTAGATCGGCAATTGTCGCTTGGATCTAGTTCTTCAATTTGCGATTGAGTTTTGGAAATTATTTTGAAGTGTGACTCCAGTAAGTCTAGATTGCATTCGAGCACCGGTAGGTTGGCAGTATTATCAGAATTATTAACTCTTGCTTTCAGATTGATTAAGTGCTTTTCAATTGTTGAACGTATAGTTTTGAGTTTACTTAAATTTTCCATAATTGGTTTAGGGTTACTCATTGCGGTAATTGAAGAAACGTCAACGCTATTTAAAGTCAGTGTATGTCACTGTGTATTTGTATCACAAAAATCAGTTTTGTACCACTGTACTAACGCACTACGAATTGGGAAGAGGCAACGCGACAACAAGAATATCAGCAGTTTAAACGACAAGATGGCGCGTAAAACCGTAAATAGGTAAACCGTAATATTTTTTACTGTAAGTAGCCGTGATTAAATGTAGTAACGGATCAGATGATTTTATTTTTACAGTTTCGAACTGTGGTTTGCCGTATTAGAGTTGTGTATGTGTTAGATGAGCGATTATGATGTGTTATATTTGTATGTGATTGCTGTAAATTTGTTCATGCAAAAATATTGATGTATGTTCATGCAAATGTATGTGCTTGTGTAGGTATATGATATATATATATATATATATATGTATATGTATAAATTTGTAGTTTTATTTTATTTAAAATTTTGCAAAAAATAAATAATTTTTTTTTTTTTTTAATTGTATGTGTGTGCGCAATAAAAATTTTTAAATGTGCAGCAAATGTTGAAAATAAATGTAAAAAATTTGTTTGCAATTATTTTTTATTTATTTCAGCCAATTTTAAATCTCGTGAGTCACCCTAATGTAAAAGCTTTTCTTTATTTTAAGTGTGAGCTTTGAATTTGAATATGTAAGCTTTAAGCTTGAACATATGCGCATGCGTTTTTAGCTTTTTAATATGTATGAATGTGTGTGTATGTATGTTTGAATTTATGCACTTTTGGTTGCAGTTTGTGTTTTTGTTGTTTTACTCACTCAGAATTTTAACCTTTGCAGTTTAGTATGTGGAGTTTAATGTTGTTTCGATGATAGTTGGGTAGTTGATGTAGATGTTGATGATGATGTTTTTGTAGATGTATGTATATTTTAAAGATGTGTTGTAAGTTGTATGTTGTATGTCCCACGTAGTTTGTGAGGTTATGTTTGCTTGGTGTATGTATGTATAGTTGTCCGCCAAATTGTTTGACCTTTGATTTTGTGTGTGTGAAATTTCCAGCGGCGCGCCGTGGCCTTGTGTTGTGTTTGAAGAATTTCCAACGGCGTGTCGTGGCCTTTTACTTTGTGTGTTGTCCACTGCAGCTCTTTCTTTACGAAGATCTTTAAACTAAATACCAATGCATGAGAAATATGCTTTGGATATTTAAATATTGGAGTAAAACTTATCTTTTGTGTCCTGTCGTGGTCGCCAAAATGTTCCCTGCTTTCGCCAAGAGAGTATGTTCGGGCACAAATAGATAGATTTCCAATATTTAAAGTTTTTAGTTTTAGTTTAAAATTCAATGTATTTGCGTGCAGTGGCCGTATGATTTTGAGTGCAAGTTAAAAGAGAGCTTAATGCGGGCTTGCATTAAGCTTTTATAAGCTTTATGTTATGGACATTTTGTGGAGCTTATGTTGAAATGTTATGTTATGTTATGTTATGTTATAATTTTAAGAGTATTTCTATGTTAAGTTACATTATGAGTACTTATTGGCTTAGTATAAATGTTAATGAGATGTTTAACTTATGGTATGTTTACATTGGTAATCTTAAATTATATTATATTATATGATGATTAGTTGTTAGGCTCCAACAGTGACTTAAACTGTCGACATCAAACTTGGGGATGTAATAGAGCGAACTGCTGGGGAAACATTTTATTGAATAAATTAAGCTCTTACAATATTTTTATGGCCTATCCTAATGAGCCAACTCATATTCCGTCTGATACTAATAGGCAGGCATCTACCCTAGATTTCTTCCTCACTAATATTTTTCAACATGTCTCACATCCCACTGTTACCACAGACCTTAACTCTGACCACCTACCTGTCGTAATTATGTACAAAAAGCTCCCTTTTAATGACTACCGATTACCAGACTATAAAAATGCCAATTGGAATCGCTTCAGTCAGCAAATTTCACATAATTTAAGTGTTCCCAATTTATCTTCAATCGCGAATATAGATGAAATCGACTCGATGATATTGTCATTTACCAGTGTCGTTACTTCCGCAATAGATGTGTGCATTCCAAAAAAAACACCAATTGTTTCTCAAAAACCACTTCCGCAGTACATCAAAAACCTTATTACCCTAAGAAATTACTTTAGACGTCTTTGGCAAAGAAACAGAAATGCCAGCGACCTTGTTGTAGTTAAAAGGCTAAATTTGAAAATCTCTTCGGAAGTAAAAGCGTTTAGGAACCAATCATGGAATTCCCTTCTAATGACACTGAATTAAAATTCCTCTCCATTTTGGAATCTAACCAAAATTATAAGAGAAAAGAACAAAAATGTCCCAACGTTAAAAGAGGGTAGTCAACGTTTCATCACAAACAGAGAAAAATGTGAACTATTAGCTACCAAGTTTGCTTTAAATCATTCTTTTTCTAACAACCTCAGTGATGCAGCAACGGTAATTGAGGTGGTACAGCACCTAACATCCTCCGTTTTACCACGAACTAGTGAAATTAATGTCACAACAGAGAGGGTACCCAGTATCATCAAAAACTTAAAAACAAGAAAAGCTCCAGGTGTTGATGGTATCAATAACAATGTTCTTAAACATCTTCCACGAGTTGGTCTGCAGTTTCTTACAACTATTATTAACGCTTGCTTTCTTCTTGGGTACTTTCCAAATATTTGGAAGCAATCTAAAACCATTCCAATTAAAAAACCTAACAAACATGCGTATGATCCCCTTTCTTATCGGCCCATAAGCTTATTGTCATGCCTAAGCAAAATTTTAGAGAAAATTATTAAAGAAGAGCTTACGAATTTTATTGATGATAATAAAATTTTTCCTGCTTTTCAGTTCGGTTTTCGGAAAAATCACAGTACATTACATCCTCTAACAAAAATTCGAAATCTCGTTAACACCAATTTCGCTTCGAGAAAATCGACAGGAATGTTGTTACTTGACATTAAAGCTGCATTCGATTCCGTCTGGCATTGTGCTTTAATTTACAAAATGTGCAACCATAATTTTCCCCTTCGCTTAATAAAATTAATTCAAAGCTTTCTTACTAACAGATCCTTTAGAGTACACTTGGGAAATAGTTCCTCCGACTGCATAAGCATTCCGGATGGCTGCCCTCAAGGTTCTTGTCTTTCCCCTGAACTGTACAATTTGTACACATCTGATTTTCCTGAGCCATACGCATGTACAGCATCCATTTTTGCTGATGATACTGCTATTTTAACTTCTGATCAATCTCCTCAAATTGTCATTAACAATCTGCAATAAGCATTCATCGATTCGTTGAGTTATTTCAGGAAATGGAAAGTTCTTGTTAATACCACCAAAACACAGGCTATTTACTTTAGTAGAAGAAGAAAACTGCACCATCTACCACAGTCTTTTTTATCTTTTAATAATGAAAGTATAAATTGGGAACAAAAAATTAAATATTTAGGTATTGTCCTTGATACAAAACTAACTTTTAAGGAACACGTATCTTATATAATCAATAAGATAAACATTCTTTCTAGAACACTTTACCCATTCCTTAACCGAAATTCCCTGCTAAGTTTAGATAATAAAACACTTATCATGAAATTAATCTTCTTCGCATGTATTTATTACTGCTGTCCAGTGTGGGGACAAACTGCAAATAGTCATGTCAATAAACTGCAAGTTTGTCAGAATAAGATTTTAAAACTAGTGCACAATTTGCCCAGATATTTTTCAACGCAAAGACTACACAGCTTAGCTTATGTGGATCTGGTTAGGAATAAAATAGATAAAGCTACCCATAAATTTAATGATAGATGTTTAACATCAGAATTTGAACATATACGGGAACTTGCTCTCCGCTTCTAGGTTAAGTTAGTTATTAAGTTTTAGTTTAAGTTTTAGTTCATATAGGCTTTTTGGCATTTTTCCTCCACAATGAATTTTGTATTTATTCAAATTTAATTTTATAATTATTGTAATATTATAGTTGAACAGGACAAAACTCCTAAACACTTATTTGTATAATTTACTTCATTGTTTTATAATAATATTATTCCAATAAAAATAAAGATAAAAAAAAAAAAAAATTCGTGTCAATATCGTTATGTGTTTAGAAGATATGGCTTATCAAGAAATAGTCTAAAAATGATTTATTGATAACTCGATAAATAATCGGAATTTTGCAATAAAATTGGGCGTGGTTACTATTGGCTAGCAGCTCTACCAACTGTGTAAAAATCATAAAAATCGGAGAAGGTCGCCTAAAAAGTGACCCGCTTCACTTATTTTCGCCGATATATATATTGTTCGGAAGGATTGACGATTTGTTATATACGTTTTCGACTGGCACAAAATTACCTTAATAGATAAAAATAAATTTAACTATTACTTTTTTTACATACTACCGCAGAAATCTCGTATCATGCATATTTTTTTTTTGAATGGAAAAAACTTTTAATATTTCAGAAAAGTATACTTTACCTGATATGGGTCCCAAAGTAGATATTTGTTCTGTATTATGTTTCTTTTTAAATGAATGACCTTCTAAGCATTTTAGACATATATTATCGTTTTCTGCAATTGTTTCATGATTATTGATGAATCGCTTTCCGTCGCCAAGAAATATTTCTGATTTGAAATACTTTTTACTTAACATTTCTGCAATGTATGCATCAGCAATTACGTCAGTACTATTATGTACCTGATAATACGAAGCAATATTTAATTTTTCTGGATTGGGGACCTCACCCTTTCTATTCCTAAGTTTAACAATATATACACGATAACAACATATTGGTCCATTTCTTTCGCTTATTTTTGGCAAATATAATTTTAGAACATATTCACTAAGCCCATTTTTTACTTTTGTCCACATTGTTCTTCCTATAGAATCAGGAACAGAGACAGGCATTGAACAATTCCCTTGCGCAGATTCTCCATTTTTTTTATGACGCGTTATTGCTGAAACTGTTACAGTATAATTCGTATTGGGTTTGACACCGTCGTAAATTGTTTTGTGGTTCGGTTCATCGACTCTACGAATTTTTGGTCCCCACTTTTCGGCGTGCATTTCATTGTCATGGTTATACGTGTAGTTTCCTTCCAAGTTAATTAAATACGAAATGACTTTTCCATTGGGAGTTTTTGGCACACCCCAGCTTATTAAAATTGAATTTAGTCTTGAAATATTGTGATGCAGGCAAATAACCGATAGGTTTGTTGGTTTTGTTGCTGTGCCATCCATTGTTGTGCCATTAACAGTGTCTGACCACGGACCACAGGTTTTTGTAAGATCGCTACATGCCCGTACTTTAAATTCATAGTCCGTAGCAGTTTTAAGATTATCAAACATATATGGCAAATTTCTAGAATTTTGTTGGTAAATTGTTTCTTCAATTAGTTTTGGAACCTCTCCAGATTCAGAAACGATCAGTTCGTAATATTGTATAAACTCATTCAGTTCATGTGGCGGAGGACTCCAACCAATAGTAATTGTTGACGCCGTACTACCAGTTGTTTCAACTTTCGGAACAAAAATTGGATCGTGCTCTAGGGTGCTTACGCCAAGTGGATATTGATGTGGTATTCCGTCCCCAATCGCGTTTTTTCCCGAAATGCGCAAAAAGTATGTAGTATTGCGTTGAAGATTATCCAAAACGTAAGATGTGTTTTTCCCACGTATGGAGTCCTTGTAGTAAGTATATGTAGGTGATCCTTCTTGTGAGTATTGAATAAAGTACTTTTGTATTGCATTGTTTCCATCGTTTACAGTCCAGTTTAAAAAAATTTTATTTGCTCCAACACCTTTTGCATAATCAATACTTATTTGAGGTACATGCATTATAAGCAAAGTGATTTCCTTAGACGTTAATTCAACATTGTTTTCATCATACAGTACACATTTATATGTACCATTCTCCTTTTTAGACACTTCTATTACTTCCAAAGTCAAATTTAAGTGAGTTTCGTTTATTTGTAATCGTGATGAGTAATGGTTAAGTTCAGAAAAAGAACTACCGTCTTTAACCCATTTTAAATTTTCATAAATTGATTTGTTCTGAGGAAAAACAGACAATGTGCAAAATAACGTAACATTTTGCCCAACTTTTCTTTTTATTTGAGACTCAGATGTTTTTATTATTTTTGGTAGGGAAAATATTTGAATCTCGAATTCATGTGAACTGTTGTGCGCACCACATGAGTAGATCCCGGCATCAAAAACATTAACGTCACGTATTATAAGATTTTTGTAAAATGTTGTTTCACCATAACTAGAATTTGTAATTTCATATTTTTCAGAATTAAATTTGAGCCTGCAAGTAGAAAGCGAAAAAAAAATGAGTTAGGTCAAACCTTTACTTTGTCCATGATATTAAATGTTAAAATTATTTATTTATTATTTACATATTTATAAATTAAAGCAGTGGTCGGCACGTCCCTATCCCGCGGACCCATGGTTCACACATTGTGTTGTACACAGTTGTTGCATGTGTTCGTGATTTTTCTGTCTAAGTCGATCTTGGAATATTTTTAGTTGCAGACTCGAAATTCATTTTAGACCCACAGTTCCTTGGGCAAAGTTGCTTAGAATGACCCAAAGAATAAAAATCGTCGTGAGCCTTTATACCGAAAAATATTGACCCACCCTACTCTACATGGTTCTATTAAACCATGGTTTTGTGTGACAGGGCAGGGACCTTGGACGACCCTGTATGCGTCCAGAAGCTGCACACTAGGCCATGTCTGTTACAACCCATATGCAAATTTTTAAGATGATCTGACTTCTTGACATTCGTAAAAATTACGCTGAAAGATATAGTTACATACATACATACATATAGGTTAAGCTAATATAAACGTGTTTAAAAATAATTGTCTAAAACAGAGGCATGTTTATGAAGATATCGTAACCAAATTTGGTATTCGAAAGTTTTTTATAGTTCCCAAGTACTGTACCAAATTTGATCAAAATCGGTTGACTATATCATATAGCTCCCATAGGACCGATCGGTCCAAAAAAACGTTTTTTATACAAAATTCGATGTGTTTCGTTAGTTTGTAAAGATATTTGAACTAAATTCGGCATTCAGATCTTTTTTGAGGTATTTAAGCACTGTGTCAAATTTTATTAAAATCGCTCGACTATATCATATAGCTCCCATAGGAACGATCGGCCAAAAAAAAATTTTTGCTTAAAAATTCTTATTTTGGTTTTTAGTGAAGGAACCGGATTTTATTGCAAGCTAGTGGTACAGGGTATCCCAAAGTCGTCCACGCCTTGCTATAAAAATTGTTTTATAGTGTTCCATTTGAATAAACATTGCTGCTTACGAGTTATTTTTGTGTTATTTTATTTAAAAGACAGAAAAAAAAGTACTAGCGATATTTTATTGGAAAATTAAATGTAAACAACATGTATGTAAGGTGCAAAATGGCAGCCACGTCAGCTGTTTTCTGTCAAACAAAATTAGTTTCGCGCTAACTAACACCTTGAAAGTACATAAATATTTAATTAAAACAAATTTTTAATAAAAGGCAGTCGGCTGGTTACTCTACACCAGTGGTGGGCAAAACTACTAATGCAATTTGCTTGTGCCTGTATGCGTGAAGAAACAAGAACTTTCGAAAATGCCGACGTAAAATGGGTTAAAAATGTAATAATTTGATTGACATTTTTTTCAGACGACCAAGAATATTTGATATTCAAATCAAATTGTTCAAATATAATCTGTGAGTGCATTTGAAAAGAGAAATTTCGGCAAAAATTTTGAAAAAAGAAATGGCGTACGTAAAGTCGGGCGCGGACGACTTTTGGATACCCTGTACCACTACCTTGCAATAAAATCCGGTTCCTTCACAAAAAACCAAAAACAAGAATTATTAAGCAACAATTTTTTTTTACCGATCGTTCCTATGGGAGCTATATGATATAGTCAACCGATTTCAATAAAATTTGACACAGTGCAGTACCTTAAAAAATATCTGAATGCCGAATTTATGTTAGTTTAAATAACTTTACAAACAAACGAAACACATCGAATTTTGTATAAAAAACGTTTTTTTGGACCAATTGGTCTTATGGGAGCTATATGATCTAGTCAACCGATTTGGATTAAATTTAGTACAGTGCTTAGGAACTATAAAATACTCACGAATGTCAAATTTGGTCCCAATATCTTAGCAATCAAACGAAACACAACAAATTTTGTTAAAAAATCGTTTTTTTGGAAGATCGAACCTATGGGAGCTATATGATATAGTCAACCGATTTTGTTCAAATTTGGTACAGTGATTGGGAACTATAAAAAACTTTTGAATACCAAATTTGGTTACGATATCTTCATAAACAAACGAATTATTCATCTAAAAATTCTTTTTTTTGTCGAGGTCGTCTCAAACACCCATATGGGAGCTATATAATTTATCCCCGATATCAAAAAAATAAAATAAACTTGCCTCCTATGGAATAATATGGGATCTAATGTGAAAGTTTGGTAACTCTAGCTCTTACCATCCCTGAGATCTAGGCGTTCAAACGGACAGACATGGGTATATCGACTTCTCTATTCACCCTGATCATATTTTAGGTAACTTTGGGGTGTCTCCGACGTCTCCTTCTATATGTTACATACATTTTCGGCCTGCACAAACTTAATATACCCTTTGTACCATACAGTACAGGGTATAAAAAGAATATAGCTTGCTCATACCATATTTGGAGGTTTGGCCTCCATGGCTAGTAATTCCGCAATAGGTATTTTAAAAGTTGTTTTAAATTTGCGGGCAATCGAGTTGTGCCATTTACAACGCTGAGGACAGCAGTTGACCCGTAGAGTTGTCATACAACCTCTTTTACTGGACAGGAGAAGCATTTTAATTTTATATAGTTAGTTTATAGACGAGTCCGAATAGCAGGATCTTGAATTAATAGAGACTTTCGAAGAAGAGCTTCACAAAATGCAAACGCTGAGAAAGCACTGTGAAGCGAGAGTTTTCTCTGTTTTAAGAAAAGAGAGTAATTTTTGGCTATGCTCTTGCACAAATAAGAAGTAGCAAAAAACAAAAAAGGTGAGAAGCGAAAATGCAAACATTATTGCTAGTCTTGTTTTACACATGTATTTTTTGTTTTGCATATGCCTATTAGTTCTTTGCGTTACACAAACAAAAAAACATAAAATGTGTTCAACGATTTCCAAAAGTATAAAATAATCTTAAGCTTTAATTGTTAAAATTATTTATTTATTAATATTTTTCTTCTCTTATAATTTAGTTTTGTGATTTTCACAAGTTACAAAGTGAGTAAGTAGGTCATTCAAGTGGCTTCTCTAAACAAAATCTTAAAACTGCGAGTCTCAAATCTCCAACATCAAATTTTATAACATGCATTATGCAGTCATTGGCAAAATTATCACCGACAATCAACCTGGCTGGCCGACTTGGTACGTCGCTTTTGGAAATACGAGGTGTGTTCAGAAAATAATGTGACTTTTCAAATTTCGCGGGCAACGTATTTTCGATTATCGATTTTTTTTTGTTTTGTTGTGTTGGTACACTCTTCCCGAACATCTGTACCAAGTGAATGGCATTTTTTGTTTGGTTGTGAGAGGCGTAAAGTTTATAAGTGTTTTGCGTGCTCGGCGTTTTTTTTTGTCGGTCTTGGCTCTTCTGGCCGCTTCCAATGGGACGATTTGGCTTTGATTGATAATCGAAAATACGTTGCCCGCGAAATTTGAAGTCACATTATTTTTTGAACACACCTCGTATAGCACCTATTTTAATCAATATCAAAAGTGACGATTCATTCATACAGACAAAGCGGCGATTTGAGAATCTTGAAAGTAAGCCGGTCCGCAATCCTGAGCTAAAGGCAAAATATTTTGCTTTCATTTGAGAGTATATCGAACTTGATTACATTTCAACGGTTTCAAGATCAGCTCTGCATGAATGCAAATATTTCCTTACGCGTAACAACAACTAAGCTGAGAGTCGTCTTCGACGGCTCTGCAGCAACAACTTCAGGCTTATCGTTGAATGAGTTTCTTAGCCGAAGCTTTTCAATACTCTGATTCGTTTTCGTCTTTTTTTTCTAATTGCTATTACCTTAGATATCTGCAAAATTTATAGATACGTGAAGGTCGCTGCACCTGATTATATGTTACAATCAGAGCTCGCAACTAACTGTTGACCGTTTTTCCCTTTGCGGTTCACACGCCAACAACAACCGAAAAAACCATGCACGCTTGCTCTCGTTCTGAGCATAACACTTCGCTTCTCTTCATTTCGGTTTTCGGTTGAGTGTTTTCAGCTGAACCGATTGAGCGCTCGCACATTAAGCATCAGCAAAAGAACGAAAAAATGAAATTTAATTTGCTTTGTTGAGAATGCTGCACTGTGGTTTTTCTTTACCCATTTAGAGACATATTGCCCTCAATAAATAGGTACATATACATATAACATACGAAGTATTTATAATTTATTATTGGTTAAGTTTAACAACTAACAAAGTATTTAAATATGTAATAACAAATCGAACCGATAAATGCAACCAACAACAAGTTACTAACAATCTAAAACAGATGCCTCAAGAGACTTTTATTTTTTTCGCGAGCGACAAAACGCTCAGTGAATAACCAGAACAAAAGGCAAACGAAAAAATTGGTTTTTGGTTGAGCGCAGAGCGATTCATTAAGACAATGCGAACGGTTCATCTCTGACACGTTGCTCAAAGAGTCAGCAAATAAGAGTTATTTTTGGACAACGCAAAACGGTCAACAGTTATTTGCGAGCTCTGGTTACAATACATATTATGGAACGACACGCCTGAAGATGACATTCAAATCCACAAATTGGACACAGTCACATATAGTACCAAGCCTGCAGCGTTCCTAGCCGTTTGTACGATACATCAACTCGGCATTGACTCGCAACTGTTTTACGGGATTTTTTTTAGGTGACATGCTATCTGGTGGCAAAACCTTGGAGGAGGAACGACGGAACTACTCTCTTGAAGAAATTTCCAATTACGGGAGTGGTGCTCTAACGACGCAAAGCATGGTATGCCAATTACCGAACGGGAAGCATTCGAGTAAAAATTTCTGAAGTGGCCCCCTCATTTTTCATGAAGTTGCGAATACTGCAATAAACATTCTCATTAAATAAATTGCGTACCAACAAATATATGTGTGCGTTTAAATTTTTACTCACTCCTCGAATTTGATGGCAATTGCGATGTCACCAAAGCTCTCGGTCTTTTATGGGAACTACATAAGGACACACTATCTGTTAAGCACACTAAACGATCAGTTTTAGCAGCTATAGCTATAGAATTATAATGCAGCGCATGTGGAAGGATAAGCTGGAGTAGAATAAAAGCTTGCCTCAATCAATCATTTTGCGAGGATTTTGAAGATGTGAAACACATTGCGTTCCCTCCGTATGCTCTTCATTCTGATGCTGCAGTCGAAATGCACGGTTTTTGCGACGCGCTCATATATGGATAATGACGTTCAAGTCGACCTCTTATGCTCAAAATCTCGCGTAGCTCCTCTGAAAACAATTGTCACGTGAAATTATAAAAACCATAGAATTTAATTGTCAATTTCATTGCTGGTCAGACTCATCAGTGGTGCTCTCCTCGTCTTTGCTGCCACTCTTACGAAAGCGTAAAAATTTTGAAATAAATGTCCGAAAAATGAGATCCCTGAGATTGCTGTGGCACCTACGGTAAAGATTTGGTTTGAAGCTGTATGGCAAAACTCTGGAGATTTATGGGCCATTCCAGATTGTCTTAAAAAATAATAAACCTTTTGTACCATACGGTAGAGGGTATAGAAATTAGAGGTGGAGAACTATCGATAGTCGGCGCCATCGATAGTCGACGATAATAATTTCACAACCATCGATAGTCGACGATAGTACTATCGATAGTCGACGATAGTACTATCGATAGTCGACGATAGTACTATCGATAGTCGACGATAGTCCCATCCACAATAATATACATATTTAGTTTTAAATTTAAAGTTTGTTTAATTTTTAAACAAGAAAATTCATATACGATATTAATGTTTTATGATCCAAAAGTTTTGATGCAAGAATTAACGAATGTTCATATTTTCTTTCTTAAGCCTGTTTCGCCTCTCCGAAACAATAAGGCGAAGGTTCAGAATGAATCGACGATCTACAACTGCCGCTTGTCGATGCGATATTGTCAGTATCCGCCGAAATACCTGCAGCTGGAGTGCTGAAATCTGACATGATTTTCCAAGCCAGGGTGGAATCTTTTCAGATGATCGTGCAAACTTGAAGTATATCTGCTGGTTTTGAACTGCTTTCCGCAGTTAACGCACTTTGCCAATCTTTTGTCATCTGACGTTTTATAGATTTCCATACTTGTGAGATTTAATTTTTATTTTTTTGTGTTTGCCTCTCGGTCGCCAAAACTTTGTCCGAGTCCGTGCTGCTGCATCGCATGCCTGCCTTTCAGCCCTCGACACACTGAGTCTGAGGGAGTCCCGACGTTTACCTTAAATTCGACACATAGTCAAAATACTTCATAACTACAGTATGAAAAATTACCTAAATTTCTATTAGTTGTGGTTACCGAGTTCATACTGTACTTTAAAAGTAAGCATTATACCTCTTTGAAGAAAGCGATCCACTTCTTTTTATTGAGGTATCACTGTTTTAATCAATTTTTTCACAAATATTTTTTAGCAGACGCCACAAATAATCGTGCAAATTGTACTTTTTGGTGATGTGAAAACTATCGGAGAACTATCGATAGCACTATTGGCACTATCGTAAATTTCTGGCTGCTATCGATAGTGCTCAACCATCGATAGTGCCGATAGTACTATCGATAGTTATCCACCTCTAATACAAATGTGACACAGTCAAAGTGGTGCCCGACGGTGTGAAACCCTCCTTATAATTTAGCGTTGCAGAGGAATAATCGAGGATTTTAATTTTTTACATTTAGTTACATTTGCCCCACTGTTAAACAAAAAGCTTTGTTGTCAAGCAAAAAGCATAGATTATTGATGTTAAAAAGTGTCAATAAATTTATTTTAATCGCCAATATATATTTATACATTATTTTATCAAACTACGCAGTGAATGAAGCAAACAGATAAAATTATCATAGACACTTAAAAAAAAGATCGTGCATCAAAGTTGGGCGAGGACGACTTTAAGATAGATATTAGATGAATAATAATTCGTTTGTTTATAAAGATATTGTAACCAAATTTGCCTCTCAATAGTTGTTTATAGTTCAAGCCCTGTACCAAATTTAATCAAAATCGGTTGGCTATATCACATAAATCCCATAGGACCAATCGGTCAAAAAAACGTTTATTGTACAAAATTCGTTGCTTCGTTATTTTAGGAAAATAATGTAACCAAATTTCAGCATTCAGAAGATTTTTAGAGTACCAAAGATGTGTACCGCACCTGAAAACTGACGATTGGCGAATTCGACAGGTAATGTTGATTATTAACAAAGAGTCAGCAGAAAGAAGCCTTGGCCAATGTCAAAGGCATCGTCAGATACGGATACAAAAGGATGTGATTCGGGTATACCGTAATGATGGGCGGATCATTTAAGAGATGAGCGTGGAGGAAGACATCCTGGATGGGCACGCCTCGGAGTCATCGGAGCTCTCCAGGGAGCTCTCTTAATTAGGCCATTGAGAAGATGACCTAGGCCAAGGCGAAGTCCATGTCGTCCGCATCCAGGAACCTTGGCTCAGTAAAGGCCAGATCTCTGAATTGAGGACAAAAGATAACAAGCTAATAGCAACTCAACACTCAGGTAAAGCTCGTACCTGCGTTCTAGCAAAAAAGCATCTGCTAATATTTTTGCTCTCAAATTACAGTGATGGTGACAACACCGAAATTCCCCGCAGAAAAGGCTGTCAGGAAAAAGGCTGAAAGGGAACTTAAAGTGACACTTCAGACACACAGACACAACTCGTTTGACAGAAGAATAGAGGCTCTGGATTTTAAACTTGATACTGGATATAACCTATGGAAAGCGACCAAAAACATAAAGTGACAACCCTATCGAACTGTTCCTCTAAGGCGACATGTTGATGGTTACTGCTCAAATTCAGAAGAACAAGCGGATACATTTGCTCAACACCTCGAGGAACGATTTACGCCTTTTAAACTGACCACGGATGAAGAAGTAAAACAAACTCTCAGCATAATGGACACACCACTCCAAACAACGTTGCTTGTTCGACCCATCCGATTAGATGAGAATGAAGAAAATATAACAAAGCTTCCTAAGTCATGACAGAATACCTGTCAAGTTACCTTGCGAGCCTTGCCAAGGAAACCTCTCGTTTTCATTACGTTGATTTTGAATGCAATAATAAGAACACAGCACCTATCTTCCCAACGGAAAATAGCCCTCATTGCTATGATCAGGAAAAATGGAAAAGATGAGTCGGACCCGGAATCATCAACCTCTCCACTATTGCCAAAGTTTGGTAGACGTTCATGGCTAAGAGAATCAATGAACACAACAATTTTTCACCTGGCCATCAATTTGGTTTTAGGCAAGGACACGGCACCGTCGAACATGTAAATAGAGTGGCTAATCATATTGTTAAAGCGTTCGACAACAAAGAGTACTGTTTTAGGGTATTTTTCGACGTCAAACAGGTGTTTGACCGAGTTTGGCTGATCGGTCTTCTGGCTAAAATTAAGACCTTGCTTCCTGCTTCCTAATGTGAAAGTTTGGTTACTCTAGCTGAGATCTAGGCGTTCAAACGGACATGGGTATATCGACTTTTCTTGTCACCCTGATCATATTCTAGGTAACTTTGGGGTGCCTTGCAAAAACTTAAAATACCCTTTGTACCATACAGTACAGGATACTTTCAATTATTGAAGAACATGTGTATAAAATTTCATAACTGTAAAAAAAAATTTTTCGTCCGCGAATATACTTAAAATTTGTGGGATCTGCTAAGGTGGAGCGTGTAATTCATTTTTATTACCTGGAGCTTGTATCGATTGTTACGTTGTTGAAAAGCCAGGAAGCATTTGCAAGTTGTGAAGTACATTCAAGTGACAAATTTCTTCCAATTTCCGTCCACACTGAAAAGAGAAAGCACTCATTTAGTATACATATTTAGTTTGTAGCTCGGGGGCAGCACCGCCTGCATACATAAAACGCGAAACTGTGTTGGACCGTTTGTATTTGTTTCGAGACATGCCTTAGCTCCAAGAATTTTCGAATTCCATAGTCTCTCTTCCGGCTCTAAACTACCCTATATCAATAGTTTTTACGCAGTTTTTAAAGGATCTTCTGCGCAGTGTGCTGTTAATTTTGGTAATTTTTTCGCTACAAATCTCGAAGTTGCCACCAGATTGTCATCGAATTTTGAGTTTTAATTTGCTGCATAAAAGTGTGAGTAATTGGTAAAAATTGGTGAAGGTGAAAACTAAAAATCATTTTTATATTTTAGCATATATAAGTCTGCACATCGCTTTTGGTGGTTGTATCCTTTTTACAAACAGATATACAAATGGCTTTTTGCAGCATTAAATTCTTAAAGCATATACCTGTTGATTGGATACGATATCTTTCATCTTATACTACGGGGGAACGGTGCACGATATCGACTTATATCGTTAAAGTAGATCTGCCTTAGTATTACGTGCCGCTGAGAACTTTCATACCAACAGACAGATATAGCTGTTTGGAGTCGGTAGTTTACGTTGCTTTACGCAGCTCCACCTTGCTTGTTAAATGTGTACATTTGCATTAACTTATTATACATCGGCATAGAGCACAAATCTTCAGAATTTTGACCATTAAAAATTTGAAAGCTTAGTTTTCAATTCGAAAAAATAGTAATAATGCAACAAATTTTTCACCAAAATAGTTTTTTTTTCGACCTATACGTCTTATGGGGGTTATATGAGATAGCCAACCGATTTTGATTCAATTTGGTATTATAATACATATAACCCTCATATCGAAAAAATAAAATAAACTTGTCTTCCACAGAGTGATCTTATTTGAAATTTTGTTTGCTGTAGCTTTTACCATACTGAGATTAAAGGACATTGATTTTAACAAATAAATAAAGATCTTTCAATATAAATGCAATGTCACCATATTTTTGGTGATGTACTTCAAAACACTGGCAAGGCACTGGTTTAGCATAGAGAAGAATACATATATCATAAACCTCAAAATTAAATGAATTGAAGCCCAAGAAAAGGCGGCAAAGTATTTACATGCCCAGAAAACAGTTATAATTGTCATAGATAAATTATCTAAATTTTGCACGCTTACATATTAGAGTACATTTAATTAAACGAAAGTGCAAGATAGATAATCAGCAACGAGGATTTCGCGTTCTTAATCAGACCACACTTACTTCCGAAAATGTCAGCGAAATGGAGCATGAAGCAGGAGGAAATGAAAAAAATGCAAAAGGAATCAAATTACAATAATAACAAAAAATATATAAAGCTGGATAGAGGAATTACAAGATTGGGAAATTATTAGATACTTAGAAGAAAAAAAATCATAAACTCAGACATGAAGCTATTTTTCAGACAAAGCAATAACATTAGCAGCAAAATACCTATTAAATATTTTAATATTAATCAATAAAGTTATTAGCTAGTCATTTGGAACGGAGTTCACTAAGAAAATAATCGGGCATATCAATAACATCTTAAGTTTTCCAATAAATTCTTACACGGCCGATTGGAAAAGTTTCTTTATTGAAAATAATGACCTATGTCTATCTATTAATAATTCTAAAAAAATATGTCGCGTTGGGGGACCGCTCCTACACTAACAATTTAAATAAAAATATTCTAATTAACTTAAAAACAAAATTAAGAAAATACTTCAAAAACTTTCATAGAATTACTTCAAAAAATTTGCATGTAAGATACGACCGTCAACGACGTCTGCCCTCGCGTGTCCCCCAACGCGACGTATTTTTTTTTAGAATTATTAATAGATTCTTAGGTACTTTAACATTAAGTTTCATTTTTTATTAGCTTTTACTTTTTAAAGGGAAATTACTTAAGTTCTTGTATCGGGGGTTTTTTAAATTTTAATTTAATTTTTTCAAAACTCTAAATTTAATACAAACATTAAACATACACAATACAAATATAAAATTGATTAAAACCGTGTTGTAATTTATTAATTAAAATATGCAAATATATACCGTTGATTATATAAAAAATGGCGTACCTAAGGTTGGGAGCGGGTGACTTGTACCATGTACCACTAGCTTGCAATAAAATCCGGTATATTGTATACTATATGTATAAAAACATCAAAGATATTTGATTGCCAAATTAGGTTTCTTCATAAACAACCAAAATCAGACGAATTTTTAACCAAAAATGTTTTTTTGACTGAGCGTTCCTATGGGAGCTACAATATATGATATAGTCAACCGATTTTAATAAAATTTGGTACAGTGCTTGAGGCATATAAAAAACTTCCGAATGCCAAATTTGGTATGATATGGTATGATACCTTTATAAGCAAACGAATCATACCGAATTTTGTCCAAAAACAGATTTTTTGGAAGATCGGCCCTAAGGGAACTATATAATATAGTCAACCGATTTAAATCAAATTGGGTACATTGCTTAGGTACTCTAAAAAACTTCTGAATGCCAAATCTAGTTACGATATCTTTATTAAAAACAGAAATATAGCGAATTTTGTATGAAAAAGTTATTTTGGCCGATCGGTCCTATGGTAGCAATATGATATAGTCAACCAATTCTTATCAAATTGGGTACAGTGGTACTTTCGAATGCCAAATTTGTTTGCGATATCTTCATAAGCTATCAAATTATCCATCTAAAACTTTTTTTTCCGAGGTTGTCTGAAACACCCCGATGGGAGTTATATAATTTAACCCCGTTTGTTGCTGAAATTTATTGCTAATGGTCAGAGTTTTGGGACCACCCTAACTCTGACTGGAAGCAACATACAAAAACAATTCCCCGTTAAATCATGTGTTCGATCTCCGCTTTGTGCATGCTGTTCTTTAAAAGCTCGCAGCAACGCATAGCGAGCTTTTGAAGTACAGCATGCAGATCTGACCGGCAGTGGCAAATAACACAGCGAAGACAGAGCACGTAACTTTTTAAAGCGCTTGCCAACCACGCTTGCCAACCACGCATGCCAGCACATTTACATACATACATATAACATAAAATAACTCTTCACATTTAAACATATCCACACACACTGTACACATACATTAATAAACATATTAAAATTAAACTCATTTTTAAATATTGCGGCAAGTGCTCATAAACTACGTAAACAATTTTCGCAACATTTCTTTAAAAAAGTTACCAAAGTTACAAAGTGTCGCATCATTTCTTTAAAAAATTACTAAGACACTTTGTTAATTTGCCCGTGCTACATTTACGTGCAAATTAGTTACTGCCGTTTGAAAGTCAATCAAATCGCAGTTTCATTAAAAGCCACTCAGCAGAAATCATAATTTCTCAAACGACCAAAACACACACGTGGTGCAAAAATTACGTAACAGCCTGGTAGAATGGCACCTACTCACAGTTGTAGGTTATGTAACGCGCCCAACAATGAACACATGCTTAAATGCATAAAGTGTTCCAACGAATATCATTGCACATGCTATGGAGTGGACAACGATGCCACTAGCAGTTCTTGGATGTGCACAGAATGCAATCCCAATAATCCTTCTAACGAAGTTACGCGTACTAGAGGTGCACCTAACCTCACTTCTCGGCCACCATCGGTCATCGACGACGACAACGAGTCCCACGTGACCCCAAGCCGTCGTACGGAAGAGTTGGTGTGCGATGTAGCACGGTGCACTGCACTAAAGTTGCAGCAACTAGAGGAAGAATTATGCATTGAAAAAGAATTTTTGCGCCGTAAGTATGCCTTACTAAGCGCACCCGTGCCATTAGCATATTCGACAAGAGCAAATGAGCCTACGCTCACCACCGACTGGGCACAACAACGTACAGTAACAACACATGCTCAGCTTGAAGAGCACGGCAGCAACGCCACAGAGGCAAAAAGAGGTTTAAATAACGACTTTACCATAACTTCCCAACAAGCTGCAGCCAGACAAGCAGTACCACGTGATTTACCTACGTTCAGTGGTGACCCAAGGGAGTGGCCACTATTTTTCAGTTTTACGAATTCAGTACTAAAGTCGCCGGCTTCAGCAAGGAGGAAAACATGATACGACTGCAAAGGTGCCTAAAAGGCAAAGCTCTAGAGGCCGTGCGGGATTGCCTGATGTTTCCGGACATGCTGCCAGAAGTCATACGGACGCTGCAGATGTACTTTGGACGCCCAGAGCATATCATAAAAGTGCTGATAGAAAACGTGCGAAAAATGCCGGCACCAAAGGGCAAACTGGAACCTTTAATCGAGTTCGCATTTGCTGTAAGAAATATGTGCGCAACTATGCGAGCCAGTAACATGAGCGCACATCTTAACAATCCAACATTGCTACAAGAACTCATCACTAAGATGGGACCAGACATGATGCTGAACTGGGCAATACACTCAAAAAACTTGGAGTGCCTAAACTTACAACAATTGGCAGACTGGCTCTATGAGCTAGCAGAGGCAGCCAGGAGCAGCCCCTGAAGTCAACATGAAACCAACGCATAGAGCAGGACAACTTCATACTCACTCCAGTGAGGTTGCTAATCGGCAATACCAAAAATCTTGCCCTGAATGTAAAGGTCCGCACCATATAACTGGATGTGATGTCTTCAAACGAATGTCTATAGCTGCTAGATGGGACTTGGTTAAAACCAAACACCTGTGCAGCAAATGCCTTAAACGCCACAACCAGGCATGCTGGAGCAAAACGTTATGCGGAACAAATGGCTGTGAAGAAAAGCATCACAAACTACTTCACCAGGAGCCAATCACAACTAGCGTGCTTCATAATCATCGTAAGTTAGCATCTAATGTCAATGACAGCTATTTTCGTATCCTTCCAGTAACCTTGCATGGCAAGTCCAAGTCAATTGATCTTTACGCATTCATGGACGATGGGTCAACTCTAACACTACTAGAAGAGAGTTTGGCTAAGGAGTTAGGCGAAGAAGGTGTCGCTAGCCCACTATGCATAAGCTGGACTGGAGATACAAAAAGGTTTGAGCCCACATCCAAACGGCTCAACCTACACATTTCAGCAAGAGCTCCAGGCGCCAAAATGTTCAAAATAAACGATGTTCATACTGTGAAAAGCCTGGGCATGTCTGCTGAAACAATGATGGTGGATCATGTAGTACGAAAATATCCACATCTCAAAGGCCTGCCTTTACAAAGCTATGATAAGGCAGTCCCAACGATAATTATTGGCATAAACAACCCAAATTTAATCGCCTCGCTGAAGGTACGCGAGGGCAAATGGCAACAACCAATCGCTGCCAAAACCAGATTGGGCTGGACAGTATACGGCGGTTCGCAGCACAGGCCAGGAATGGTCAACCTACACAAGTGTTTCTGCGACCGAGAGCTACATGTGATGGTAAAAGAACTCATGGCAGCAAACGAAAGCTCTCCAAAAAGGAAAATTCATACAGCAGATGAGCAACGTGCGCTGCACATTCTGCAAAAAACTACTAGCTTCGACGGCAACAAATACACAGTGGGTCTACTCTGGAAGGATGATCAACGTGAATTTCAAAATAGCCTGCCGACAGCAAAGAAAAGACTAACATGTCTTCAACGAAAAATGGCAAACAATCCTAAACTTGCCACAGAGCTAAATGCTCAATTGAAAAATCCCATCAACAAAGGATACGCTGAAAAGTTAAGCGCTAAGGCAATAGCGGGCAGCACAGATGAGTGGTATCTACCAACATTCACAGTTCGAAACCCACACAAACCAGACAAGGTGCGATTGGTGTGGGACGCAGCAGCAAAATCGGATGGATTATCGCTAAATGATTACCTGATGAAAGGGCCTGATCTACTTGTACCTTTGATGCGTATATTGTACAACTTTCGAATGAGAGCAGTTGGCGTATGCGGAGACATAGCTGAAATGTTTCATCGCATAGCCGTAAATCAAACAGATGCTAAAGCTCAACGCTTTCTCTGGAACGACCCGGAGACAGGTCAGGCAGATGCGTATCAGCTCAACGTACTTACATTTGGAGCTGCATGTTTACCTTGCATTGCACACTATGTGCGCGATCAGAATGCTGCTGCGCATGCCAACGAGTTCCCAGCTGCTGCAAAGGCGATCACCAAGTATCACTACGTAGGTGACTATATAGACTCGTGCCACACACCAGAGCAAGCAATCGCTTTGGCTACCCAAGTAAAGGAAGTTCACTCACGAGGCGGATTTCATATGCACAAGTGGTCATCAAACTCCAAAGAAGTCATAGCAGCGCTTAATAACTCAATATGTCAACACGAGAAGGGATTTTTCAACAACGACGAAATGCACTCACACGAGAAGATTTTGGGTATGCAATGGAACCCAAATCGAGATGCATTCACATATGCTCTCAAATTTGTTCGACTTAAGCGCAACCTTATTTCGAGCAACCAAGTGCCGACAAAACGGGAAGTCCTACAAGTACTAATGTCAGTCTTTGACCCTATGGGCTTCGTGTCGTGCCTAATGACAAATTTAAAAATACTGCTTCAACACATTTGGCGGACCAAAATTGACTGGGATGAAGAACTCACAACAGAACTCAACGACAAGTGGCGCGTTTGGCTCTCCTACCTACCAGTAATAGCCAAAATAAGCATACCAAGATGCTACTTTACGCAATGCAGAGCAGAAGATTGTGAAATACAACTTCATGTGTTCACCGACGCCGGAGAGGATGCCTACGCTGCAGTTGCTTACTTTCGAATCCAATTCGAAGGAAAGATTCTTCTCCGTCTCGTTTCAGCTAAGTCTAAGGTAGCCCCTCTGCATCCACTAACCATACCACGCCTTGAGCTGCAGGCCGCAGGCACAGGCGCCCGTTTATGTGACACCATTAAACGGGAACATGAGTTGCAGTTCCAGCAATGTCACTTGTGGACGGACTCAGCAACAGTCCTGTCGTGGCTCAATGCCGACCCTCGCAGATACAAGCAATTTGTCACATTTAGAGTGGCCGATATTCTGGAGCTCACGAATAGAGATGACTGGAGATGGGTGCCCGGCAATATAAATGTGGCTGACGTTGCCACAAAATCCCAACGAGGTCCAGATGCATACACGCAATGGTTCGCCGGGCCCGATTTTCTCAAAATGAATCCATCCGAATGGCCAAAACCAGCTTCAAACTATGAAGATATCAACGATGAGCTTAGACCTAGGTTTCTGCATATGAGAGCAGAATCCAAACAATGTAACTACGAGTACTACGGTGACTGGAACCGACTGGTCAAAGCTGTCGCATACTGGTTTCTTTATAAGCAGAAACTTAAAAACAAAGTAACCAAGAAGGTGGACGCTATTCGTCTAACGGTGGATCATATCACCAGCGCCCAGTTGTATATATATAGAGAAGTACAACTGGAAAATTTCGCAGACGAATACGCCGCTATCAGCCAAGATAATCCAGTCTGCCGCAGCAGCCCGCTGTGGAGACTGCAACTATATATCGACGACGACGCCATAATAAAAGTATGCGACCGAGCAAGGCGATACATCGGCATGTCCAACGGTATCAAAATTGATAGTACGGTACTATCGTGCAAAATATTATCATGTAAATCATGAAACCGCAATAAATGAGGTGAGACAATGTTACTACATTCCCAAATTAAGACCTCTATTTAAAACAGAACGTCGAAATTGCCAACACTGTAAGCTCCAAAAGGCTCAACCTGTACCCCCACAAATGGCAGCACTGCCCAGAGCCAGGATGGCAGCATTCCAACGACCGTTTACATACGTAGGCGTCGACTATTTTGGACCGCTTACTGTAACACACGGGCGACAGGCGTTAAAACGCTGGGGCATGATTATTACATGTCTCACGATGAGGGCAATTCACATAGAGATTGCCTACAATTTAAGCACTGACTCGTGCCTAATGGCTCTCCAAAACTTTATTGCCCGACGAAGAGCACCGCTAGAAATTTATAGCGATAACGGAACCAACTTCCGTGGGGCAGAAGCATTCCTGCGCGAATCATACAACCTCGACGAATCAAAAATACATCATGATCTCGCGCTAAAAGGTATCAAATGGAAATTTAATCCGCCAGCCGCACCTCATATGGGAGGCGCCTGGGAGCGTCTAGTGCGCTCAATAAAAACTGTAATCTACCGTATATCGCCACATCAAAAATTCACGGACGAGAGTCTACGAACGGCTCTCATGCAAGTGGAGATGACGGTTAACTCACGCCCGTTAACATTTGTGTCCCTTGATGACGAGGATCAAGAGGCCATCACACCCAATCACTTTTTACTGGGCTCGTCGAACGGAGCAAAAACTTTCTGCGATACTGACCAAATTAATTACAGGTGGTGCCTACGCCAAAGCGAGACATTTGAAAATATGTTCTGGAAGCGCTGGGTGATAGAATTTCTACCTATAATTACCAGAAGATGCAAATGGCACCAAAAGGTCAAACCAATCACAGTTGGCGATATCGTCTTAATAGTCGACGAAAATCAACGCAGAAATACCTGGCTGAAAGGAAGAGTTATCGCCGTGGTCACCGCTGATGATGGCCAAGTCAGACAAGCAAGAGTACAAACCTCAAACGGCATGTTACTTCGTCCAGCAGTCAAATTAGCAGTTCTAGATGTCAGCAATAATTTTAAGTAAGCTCCTGCGTTTGCTTACTGGGGGGAGAATGTTGCTGAAATTTATTGCTAATGGTCAGAGTTTTGGGACCACCCTAACTCTGACTGGAAGCAACATACAAAAACAATTCCCCGTTAAATCATGTGTTCGATCTCCGCTTTGTGCATGCTGTTCTTTAAAAGCTCGCAGCAACGCATAGCGAGCTTTTGAAGTACAGCATGCAGATCTGACCGGCAGTGGCAAATAACACAGCGAAGACAGAGCACGTAACTTTTTAAAGCGCTTGCCAACCACGCTTGCCAGCACATTTACATACATACATATAACATAAAATAACTCTTCACATTTAAACATATCCACACACACTGTACACATACATTAATAAACATATTAAAATTAAACTCATTTTTAAATATAGCGGCAAGTGCTCATAAACTACGTAAACAATTTTCGCAACACCGTTATCAAAAAAATGGCGGACGTAAAGTCGGGCGCGGACGACTTTAGGATACCCTGTACCACTAGCTTGTAATAAAGTCCGATTTCTTCACAAAAAACCAAAAACACAAGAATTTTTAAGCAAAATTTTTTTTGACCGATCGTTCCTATGGGAGCTATATGATATAGTCAACCGATTTCAATAAAATTTGACACAATGCTTAAATACCTTAAAAAAGATATGAATGCCAAATTTATTTCAAATATCTTTACAAACAAACATAACACATCGAATTTTGTATAAAAAACGTGTTTTTGCACCGATTGGTCCTATGGGAGCTATATGATCTAGTCAAACGATTTGGATTAAATTTGGTACAGTGCTTAGGAACTATAAAATACTCACGAATGTCAAATTTGGTCTCAATATCTTAACAAACAAACGAAACACAACTAATTTTGTTAAAAAATCGATTTTTTGGAAGATCGGACCTATGGGAGCTATATGATATAGTCCACCGATTTTGTTCAAATTTGGCACATTGCTTAAGTGGTCTAAAAAATTTCCAAACGCCAAATCTGGTTAGGATATCTTTATTAAAAAACGAAATATAGCCAATTTTTCTTTAAAAAAGTTATTTTGGCCGATCGGTCCTATGGGAGCTATATGATATAGTCAACCGATTTTGATCAAATTTGGTACAGTGATTGGGAACTATAAAATACTCACGAATGTCAAATTTGGTCTCAATATCTTAACAAACAAACGAAACACAACTAATTTTGTTAAAAAATCGATTTTTTGGAAGATCGGACCTATGGGAGCTATATGATATAGTCCACCGATTTTGTTCAAATTTGGCACATTGCTTAAGTGGTCTAAAAAATTTCCAAACGCCAAATCTGGTTAGGATATCTTTATTAAAAAACGAAATATAGCCAATTTTTCTTTAAAAAAGTTATTTTGGCCGATCGGTCCTATGGGAGCTATATGATATAGTCAACCGATTTTGATCAAATTTGGTACAGTGATTGGGAACTATAAAAAACTTTCGAATACCAAATTTCGTTACGATATCTTCATAAACAAACGAATTATTCATCTAAAACGCTTTTTTTTTCGAGGTCGTCTCAAACACCCCCATGGGAGCTATATAATTTATCCCCGATATCAAAAAAATAAAATAAACTTGCCTCCTATGGAATAATATGGGATCTAATGTGAAAGTTTGGTAACTCTAGCTCTTACCATCTCTGAGATCTAGGCGTTCACACGGACGGACGGACGGACAGACGGACAGACGGACGGACGGACAGACGGACAGACGGACATGGGTATATCGACTTCTCTATTCACCCTGATCATATTTTAGGTAACTTTGGGGTGTCTCCGACGTCTCCTTCTATATGTTACATACATTTTCGGCTTGCACAAACTTAATATACCCTTGGACCATACGGTACAGGGTATAAAAATTAACTTGCACAAACTTAATATACCCCTTGTACCATACGGTGCAGGTTATAAAAAACGACTCCGACCCGTTGGGTGAGTTTAAAATTTTCTTAGGCAAGCTGTGTCCCTACCCGCAGGCAGAGTGGTCGAAGATTTAAGTTGGATCCAAGACGATTCAAAACAGCTCTTACCAAACAGGAGTTATCTTGAAAAGAAACAACCCAAATCATTAAATTCGGTACAAATTTCATAGAGGAGCGTCGGGAAATGTTAAACAAAGGCTGCCGAAGAAGGAAAGGCGAATCAATTTAAACCGTTATAAGCCTATGCAAAAAAAATAATTTTAATCCTTTCAGTCGTTGCGTCCAATATATTGGACTTGAAAATTGAGAGTTTAAAATGATACGTATGCTTACGATTAAAAATATTTTTTAAAAGGATAAGTCAAGTCAACTGCGAAAGCAAATGGACGTGTTATAAGAAGCTCCTAAAAATTGATGTGTATAATCAATATTAGTGCTTAACAATTTACTAGTAGTGTAATAATAACAAAGCGAAAAGACGCTAATATATATTTATAATTATTATTTTGTTAAAATATTGCTCAGTGGAAAAAAAACAACCAAAAACATCAAAACAAAAAGTAGTTAAATGAGCGTGCCCGACGCTCAAACTCTAGAGGCGAGAGCCTCAAGCAACAACAAAAGTGAATAGCGCATATTTCACATATTCACATATATCCAACCACACAAACAATTACAATAGCCTTCACGCGCCAAAAGAACTTCGGCAAGATCTTGCTCTCCCGCGCTCGAAAGTTTTACTAACACCAGCAACTGCAATTCGCTACCTTGGAGTGCCCAGTGCATGTCACCATCGACTCCACTTCCCACGCATCTATCAACAACAACCACAGTCACATCCCTCACCACTTTGCCAACGCCGGCAAGCTACCAGATGGCTCTCTCTACTCTCCCGATTACAGCGACATCAACAACCAGCACAGCAACGACAGCAAGCAGTGCAGTCACAACATCAATATGCTCCCTCTCCCATCCGATCTGCTCTTCGGCAGCTACCTCAATAACGTCCGCAGCATCAGCATCAACAGTCACGCAAGTACAAAGCTCCAATACCATTACCCATAATGTACTCACTAAGCAAGATAGCCTAAAACGTAACCGAGACAGACAGTCTCCCAACAACTCAAACGAACACACTAACAAAAAATGGCGTACGTAAAGTCGGGCGTGGACGACTTTAGGATACCCTGTACCAGCCGCGTAGCCAGAAACTTCGTTTGGAGGGGGCCCGAAACATAAATTTTTTAGAGGGAGGGGTGGAAATGTTTGAGGGTTATCTAGTATGGGATTGTAATTAAAGTTGAACTTAGTAGTGAAGAATTGCTTTATTAAACAAAAAAAATAATTACCAAAAGTGTCAATTTCAGTGTGTCTCTGAAATGATGTTTTCACAAAATGTTAGGATTCGCTGAATTTCGGGGGAGGCCCGGGCCCGTCGGGCCCTATGGCTGGTTACGGCCCTGCCCTGTACCAATAGCTTGCAATAAAATCAGGTTTCTTCACAAAAAACCAAAAACAGAAAAATTTTTAAGCAAAAATATTTTTTTGACCGATCGTTCCTATGGGAGCTATATAATATAGTCAACCGATTTCAATAAAATTTGACACAGTTCTTAAATACCTTAAAAAACATCTGAATGCCGAATTTGGTTCAAATATCTTTACAAACAAACGAATCACATCGGATTTTGTATAAAAAACGTGTTTTTGGACCGATCGGTCCTATGGGAGCTATATGATCTAGTCAAACGATTTGGATTAAATTTAGTACAGTGCTTAGAAACTATAAAATACTCACGAATGTTAAATTTGGTCCCAATATCTTAACAAACAAACGAAACACAACAAATTTTGTTAAAAAATCGATTTTTTGGAAGATAGGACCTATGGGAGCTATATGATATAGTCAACCGATTTTGTTCAAATTTGGCACATTGCTTAAGTGGTCTAAAAAATTTCCAAACGCCAAATCTGGTTACGATATCTTTAATAAAAAACGAAATATAGCGAATTTTTCTTCAAAAAAGTTATTTTGGCCGATCGGTCCTATGGGAGCTATATGATATAGTGAACCGATTTCGATCAAATTTGGTACAGTGATTGGGAACTATAAAAAACTTTCGAATACCAAATTTGGTTACGATATCTTCATAAACAAACGAATTATTTATCTAAAACGCTTTTTTTTTGTCGAGGTCGTCACAAACACCCCCATGGGAGCTATATAATTTATCCCCGATATCAAAAAAATAAAATAAACTTGCATCCTATGGAATAATATGGGATCTAATGTGAAAGTTTGGTAACTCTAGCTCTTACCATCTCTGAGATCTAGGCTTTCACACGGACGGACGGACAGACGGACATGGGTATATCGACTTCTCTATTCACCCTGATCATATTTTAGGTAACTTTGGGGTGTCTCCGACGTCTCCTTCTATATGTTACATACATTTTCGGCTTGCACAAACTTAATATACCCTTAGTACCATACGGTACAGGGTATAAAAACATAAAAATAAAACTCAAAATACTACACAAAAAACACTCAAAGAGTACTGGCTGGACAAGCCAAAATCAAACAACCGTTTTGAGTTGCTAGCGCAAGCAGATGACTAGAAAACAAACACACAAAATCAAACACAGCAACTACGCAAAATTAAACCATCGCCCATCTATGTTCAAAATGTAGAAAACTTTAATAAACTAAAAACAGCCATAAAATCACTACCTGATACGAAATATGAACTAAAAGCACTTCCAACAAATGAAATCAAAATACAACCGCAAGAAAGGACCCACTATACAAATATAATAAAATTATTAAAAGATAAAGACACAAAATACTTCACATTTAAGCCTAAAGATCAAAGAGGTTTCAAAGTAATACTTCGAAACGTTCATTATGCTACAGATACAACCGAAATCATAGCTGAACTCGGTCACGAAGTACTAAACATATGTACACAACATTCAACGTAATGGCACAAAACAACCTCTTCCCTTGTTCTCTATAGAGCTAAAACAAAAAGATAACAACAAAGAAATTTATAAAATAGTAAGCATTCTACACTGTAGAGTCACTTTTGAACCACCTCACCAAAAACGGACAATCCCTCAATGTACAAACTGCAAAAAATATGGACATACAAGAAATTATTGCACAAAAAACCCAGTATGTGTAAAATGTGCAGGTAAACATAATACAGTTAACTGCATTATCAAAAACCAATCCGACAAAAACCAAATTAAACACAAAGGCCCTATGTGGCGAATATCATACTGCTAATTACAAAGGATGCATGGTTTATAAAGCTCTGCAAATTCAAAACGACAACACCACTAGCAGACCACCAGCAACAAACAAACAAACTAACTTCTCCAGAGATAACATATGCACAAGCACTTAACAAAAATATGTCCTTACCAGCTAGTCACAACCAGTCTTCTACTACAACTAAAACCAACCCAGCACAGCAACAAGATGACCTGCACGAACTGAAACAGATGATACAACAACTAGTCACTCAAATGACAAATATGATGAACATCATTACCCTTCATGTAACGAATCTTGACAAATAATAAGCTAATAACTGCCATATGGATTGCTAATAGACTGTCTCGGCATCTATTGGAACTACAATCATTTTTTACTGAAAATGCAATTGACATCATGCCTATTTCCGAAACGCATGCCACTGACAAGACGCAAATAAACATACCGAACTACGACATTTATTTTACAAACCAACCTGACAACAAAGCTCATGGCGGCACAGCAATTATAATAAAAAGAACTCTGAAGTCCGTAGAAATGGACGATAATAAAACGGAACATATAGAAGCGACTGCAATCAGCATTAGAACTTCAACTGGACTAATAAATACATCAGCCGTTTATTGTCCACCAAAGTTTAATAATACAAAAGATTAATACCTCGATTACCTAAAGTCGCTTGGAAATCGATACCTAGCAGGAGGAGACTACAATGCTAAGCATATAATGTGGGGATCGAGAATTACAAACGCTAAAGGAAGACATTTATACGAAGCCATTAAGGCGAATAACAACTCCATTCTAAGCACAGGAGAACCGACATATTGGCCAACTGACACTTAAAAACTTCCTGACTTAATTGACTTCTGTATCACCAAAAATGTGACCCATGAAAACATAGCAATAAAATCATGCCTTGACTTATCATCAGACCACTCACCAATAATAATAACACTTCAAGATAGACCCCTTGAAAAAACCACATTGCTATACAACCATAAGACGAACTGGAATATATTTCGTGAAATACTACTGGAAAATATGGAAACAAGAGTCCCTTTAAAATCCCCCACGGAACTTGACTCTGCAATTGCATATTTAAATGACAACATAGTAAAAGCAGTAACACAATCGACACCACCACCAGACACTTCAACAATACACCAAATCCCTGCTTATATTAGAGATAAAATCAGACAAAAACGCAAACTTAGAAATATATGACATCCAGATGATAAAACTAAACTAAACAAAGCCACAAATGAACTCAAACAAATTCTCCAAGAAAATAAAGATAACACTATGCAACAAAATTTCAAAATTTTCCTGACCCCGGCTTCAAAATAGTTGATCCCTATGTAAAATTTCACGCTGAATTCAAATCAGCTTAGAAAAATGTTGAAAGTAGAACAGTTTTTGAGATATCGCCAAATTTGCATTTTTCATGTTTTGAAAAAAGGTTAGTCTACTAATATACAATTTTCTCTGGTTTTAGTGCATCGATTGTAAATTGGGACGAAAATTAAAGATAACAAAATTATTTCTTCCGGAAACAGCACTCAACAGTGCAGCAGATCCATAGAGTAGTCAACAAAATCACAGATGACTTTGACAATAAGAAATATTGCATTGCTGTATACTTGGACATTGCGAAAGCATTTGACAGAGTATGGCACAAAGGACTTCTACATAAGCTTAAAAATATCATACCACTTAACATATTTAACATCCTTAAAAGCTATAGAACTGACAGATACTTCTTCTTAAAATACGACGACGAATGCTCTGAAATCATAAAGACGACAGCGGGAGTACCTCAAGGCAGCGTAATTGGCTCTATATTATACCTAATACACAGCTGACATACCTACGCCAACTACCCCAGAGACCATGATAGCAACATTTGCAGACGACACTGTGTTATTGTCAGCTAATAACAGCGAGAAAGTAGCAACAAAAACACTACAAAATACACTATCACTGACAACCCTTTAGTTCGAAAAATGGGTCATTGAGGTCAATAAAGACAAAACGCAACACGTTATATACATACACTAGGAGAAAATCTGCGAGACATCCAATAAAAATTAATGGAGAAGACATAATACTACGCCCGAGTGCAAAATACCTAGGGATCACGATTGACTCAAAACTCACATGGAAGCAACACATATTGAACAAAAGAAATGAAATGAAAAACAAATTCCGACAACTCTTCTGGCTACTAGGAAATCAATCTAACCTAAGCTTACATAGCAAACAAATAATATATAAATCAATAATAAGACCGATATGGACTAGAAATATGGGGGACTACCAGCAAATCGAACCTACAACTAATACAAAGAAGTCAATCTAAGATGCTTAGAATAATTACAAATGCAGACTGGTACATAAGAAATGATGATATTCACCAGGATCTTGACTTAGAAACAGTTACAGAAACATTAATGAAAAAAATGGCGGACGTAGAGTCGGGCGCGGACGACTTTAGGATACCCTGTACCACTAGCTTGTAATAAAGTCCGATTTCTTCACAAAAAACCAAAAACAGAAGAATTTTTAAGCAAAATTTTTTTTTGACCGATCGTTCCTATGGGAGCTATATAATATAGTCAACCGATTTCAATAAAATTTGACACAGTGCTTAAATACATTAAAAAAGATATGAATGCCAAATTTATTTCAAATATCTTTACAAACAAACAAAACACATCGAATTTTGTATAAAAAACGTGTTTTTGGACCGATTGGTCCTATGGGAGCTATATGATCTAGTCAAACGATTTGGATTAAATTTAGTACAGTGCTTAGGAACTATAAAATACTCACGAATGTCAAATTTGGTCCCAATATCTTAACAAACAAACGAAGCACAACAAATTTTGTTAAAAAATCGATTTTTTGGAAGATCGGACCTATGGGAGCTATATGATATAGTCGACCGATTTTGTTCAAATTTGGCACATTTCTTAAGTGGTCTAAAAAAATTCCAAACGCCAAATCTGGTTACGATATCTTTATTAAAAAACGAAATATAGCGAATTTTTCTTTAAAAAAGTTATTTTGGCCGATCGGTCCTATGGGAGCTATATGATATAGTCAACCGATTTCGATCAAATTTGGTACAGTGATTGGAAACTATAAAAAACTTTCGAATACCAAATTTGGTTACGATATCTTCATAAACAAACGAATTATTCATCTAAAAGGTTTTTTTTTGTCGAGGTCGTCTCAAACACCCCCATGGGAGCTATATAATTTATCCCCGATATCAAAAAAATAAAATAAACTTGCCTCCTATGGAATAATATGGGATCTAATGTGAAAGTTTGGTAACTCTAGCTCTTACCATCTCTGAGATCTAGGCGTTCACACGGACGGACAGACGGACGGACGGACAGACGGACATGGGTATATCGACTTCTCTATTCACCCTGATCATATTTTAGGTAACTTTGGGGTGTCTCCGACGTCTCCTTCTATATGTTACATACATTTTCGGCTTGCACAAACTTAATATACCCTTGGTACCATACGGTACAGGGTATAAATAGCTATAAACACACCACGACTACTACACCACGAAAATATAAAAATGAGACAAATACCTAAAATGGAACTCCAACCAAGACGACTAAAGCGCAAAACACCAACAGAATTAGCTAGCATCTTAATATAATTACAAACAATACCACAAACAAACATACCTTCTCTTCTATAATAATAAAAACTAAATCGCACTAAACTTAAAATATTAATGTACTCTTTCGAAGGAAAAGGACATTCCAATTTCGAGCCCCCTATACTAATTACTTATTGTTAACTTAAACAGATTGTAATTTATAATGGAAATTAAAAAAAAAAAAAAAGGGTAGCTCAAATAGTGAGCGTTGCATCTTTAAAACATGTCGTCCCATAAATTCGACAAAAGTACCGGGAGTATGCCGTTTTTCGACTCATCTTGTATTGTGGGAATTGGAAACAGACATAATAATATATTGTTTAATTACCATAAATGCTAAATTCAAAACAGCGAATGGTACCAAGAGTTTGGGCGCCAAACACAGGAACAGTACTCAAAACTTGGGTGTACGAGCGCAGAATAAAGAGCCTTGGCCGTATTCGGATCGTTGACTTCATTTAATAATTCATTATGCAGTTTTGAAGAAAGTTTAAATCATTCTGAAGAAAAAGATGCGACTTGTTGTCATTAAATGAGAAACAAAATTTAACTTCATTAGCGAACATAAGCACGCGTGCATTATTAACCACATTCGATACACAATTTAAAAAAAGTGTAGACCTAGATGACAACCTTGCGGAATACCGGACACTTGAACAATATAGATCAATTAGATCGCCGTTGTTATTTTACTAGTTTCCAAGGCCTTGAGGTTCCATGATTTTTCCGAGATTAAGTAACTTCCTGGTTGAAGATTATTCTGTCAGATTTTGACGCGCGTGTTGACAGGAGCAACTCAACGCTTCTGGCTTTTGGATTTGGGTGACCCGACTACAAGTGTACCCAATGGCCAAGGCGAGTTCGCCAGTGTTTAGCCATCGCAGCTCACTTAGACCAAGAATGTCAATTTTGTATTTGAAATGGCAATTTCGCTGCAAACCTGATTGATGCGTAAAGTTTCGGAGAGAGTTTTTATATTCCACTTTCCAATCATAAACCTTTATTTAAAGCCAAAAGTCGTCATCGATGGGGGACGTTCTTTTTATTTTTCGTTCATTTGATTTTGTCGTCGTTTCGTTAATCGTGCTTATTTAAGTTAAGCGGCTGATTAGTGTACTGCATCCGATCCAGGTGCTGGCACCAGGCCTCCAGGTCGGGCTTTGTGATATACTGCCCACACTCGGTCGTCAGAGCCTCGTTTGCGAATGTCGGGGTGTACCGCGTGAAGATGAGGTTGGCATTTGGTAAGAGGAGGCTTTATGTTTGCTTTTAACAAAATTCATTGATAAATTCGCTTACAATATCTTCATAAACAAACGAATTATTCATCTAAAACTTTTGGTTTTCGTCGAGGTTCTCTGAATGAAAGGGGGTGAAAGCTATATAATATAGTTCAGATGTCAAAAATGTAAAATGTACGCGACATTTCAGTAAATGAAAGATTTTTCCACCTCTTTTGGTTTATGAATTTCTTAAAATAATTTTTAAAAATACTTGTAGTTACATTAAAAAAGTAAATGAGAAACCAAAACAAATTAAAAAAAGTATTAAAATCTGGAAAAAAAAAAAAAAAAATATCTTTTGCAGAATATGAAAAAGAAACTCAAGTTTTTAATTAATGTTTTTTATTTTGACAGTCTTACGACCATGTAATGCGATTCACAAAAACCAAAAGTTTTAGATGGAGTATTCGTTTGTTTATAAAGACCCTGAAACCACATTTGACAGTCGGCTGTTTTTTAGAGACTCCCAGGATTGTATCAAATTTGATCTATATTTTTTGAATTTATCATGTAGCTCCCATAGGACCGATTGGTCAAAAAACCGTGTTTGGTGCCAATGTCATTATGTTTGTTTGTTTACGCAGATATCGTAACCAAATTTGATACTTCGAAGGTTGTTAGAGTTTCCCTGCATTGCACTGCGTTGCAAGATTTAGACAAAAAGTCCCAAAAATAAACTCAAAATTTTGACAAATGGCATTTAAGTATAATTTTACACATATGTAAAAAAAAAAATTTTATAAAAAAAGTGGCTTTTAATTTTTTGGCATTGACATCTTGTTTTATGAGCTTTCACGACAATTTACTAGAATAAAACTGCATTTATCATGATAAATATAGCTACGAAATCTTAATTCATTTTGTTTTTTAGAAATTTTTGTTTTTCTACTTAATAGAAAAATTTTAATTTAACTTAAATACTTTTTGATATATATTCGAGTATGTAGTTATAAAGATTTTTTGACGTGACAACGTCTTAAATTAGGTTGGGCTGGGTGTCACTTATGAAAAAGTGTAACGAAAAACCGTAACGCGTTACACGTTACCGTAACGCGTAACGGCAATCTGCAAATGCATACTTGTAATATGAATTTCCATCAATAATCTGCAAATGTATACTTGTTATATGAACTTTTTATATTTATATTTTTTATTATTTATTATCTACTGCCGAGAAAATTTTATTTTATTAAGAGATACGAAAACGTAAAGTCTGACAACTCGTTTCTTAATTTCATGAAATATACGTTTAATCTTGATTGCGTATCAAACGTTTCTAAGTCAACTACGTTAAAAGAAACAACTATCGACTTGACTTTCGCAAGAGACATTACAGCAGAAACACTTCCTTTCATTTCCTATTTCTCCTATCATCGTCCTATCCTCAACAAAATCACTCAAATAGGAATTAGTTAAGTTTTAGTTTACATGTACAATGTTTTAGTAAACAAAATATATTCCTATTCCTATTGTGCAATTTAATAATATTCATATCAATAAATACAGGGTCCGGCACTCGAAGTGTAACCAAATTCAGACCGCTCGCGCAGCTGACGCACGGGCATCAGCTGTCTGTAAGTTAGCTAAATGACAGTTTAGAGTATTGTTTACAAGCACACGAAAGCATTTTGCCGTGAGTAAACGCGAAAAAAAAATCAGTAATGGATTTCAAACGTAATAGTGTAGTTGCATTATATTTAGCTGGAAAATCACAACCAGCGATTGTTCGTGAGCTCGAACACCTTAAAGTAAATAAAGTTTTCGTTTATCGCACCATAACTCGTTACAATGATACTGGTAGCATCGCAAAACGTCATGGAGGTGGTCATCAAAAGACTGCAACGTCACGTGAGATGGTTCAAAAAGTGAAGAAGCGACTTGAGCGAAATCCCCGACGAAGTGTCAATCAAATGGCGAAAGAACTGAAAATATCTGACCGTAGCATCCGTCGCATACTGAAAAATGATCTCAAGGTCAAGCCTTACAAGATCCAAAAGGCACATGATCTCACACCGAAGCAGCAACAAGTCAAGACTTGAGAGAGCGAAGGAGTTGCTTCGCTTGGCCGAAAGCGGTCAATTGCCGAACATTGTGTTTTCTGACGAGAAAATTTTTACAATTGAGCAATTCGTAAACTCTCAAAACGATAGGGTTTACTTGAGGGACCGTTCATACGAGAATTTGAGTCATCGATTGGCCACCAGGAGGCAGCACCCGCCACAGATAATGGTTTGGGCCGCTGTAACCGCAGATGGGCGCTCTCCAATCGTTTTCATCGAGCCTGGTGTCAAGGTTAATGCGCAATATTATCGGGAAAATATTCTGGGGCTTGCTTTGAAGCCGTGGGCAGACAAACATTTCCGTGTCAGACCATGGACGTTTCAACAGGACTCGGCACCATCTCACAAAGCTCGAGTGAACCAAGAATGGCTGAAAAACAACGTTCCGAACTTCATAACGTCCACACAATGGCTCTCGAATTCACCAGACGCGAGTCCGATGGATTATTCTCTTTGGGCCATTTTGGAGAGCAAGGTTCGAACTAAAAGATACTACAGTCTCGAGGACCGTCTCAAGGCCATAGTGAAGGCAAAAGGTGGCCATATTGAGCGAAAGTAAATTGTTTCTAAATTTCGTATTATTTTTACACATTTTGTACCTTGAATTGAGTAAAGGTAATTTTCCAAAATGAATTTATGGCCTTTTTAATTGGTTACACTTCGAGTGCCGGACCCTGTACTCTACCGAGAAAAAGACGTCACGTAAAATCTTCGCCCGTAAAACCGACTTTACAGGCAACAGTTTTTTCTTTCTTTATATATTTTACAAGAAAATATAATTAACAATTTGCTATTTCATTAGCTACCTAAAAGTATGCTTTAATAGCCTTTTTTTAAATTTTACAAATTAAAAATTAGCATACTTACAAAGATGCAAGATAAAAAATGTCACAAGAAACAATTTTGACGACAACCTCAAAAATTGAAATAAGGAAATCTTACCAGAAAAATAGTTTAACCATTTACGAAACTGTGTGTAAAATTTCATCTGGCCCCACAGCGCAGTGCTTGGGTACTCTAAAAAACTGCTGAATGCCAACTATGGTTATGATTCCTTCATTAACAAACGAAATGCATTGAATATAAAAAAAAGTTTGTTTCCCGATTTGTCACGGCAGCTACATCAATCATATACTGGGGTGCCACAGAAAACCATTTCTTGGCATTTTCGCTGCAATTCCAATTTTTGGTACCATAGACATGATTCGCAACGCTTTCAAAACCATGGACAACATTTCTTGACATTTGATTAAATTCACTATTATTATTTTTTTATCTTTTTTCTAATCATACAGAGTATGATTATGTATGTAGTATGGCACCACACGCACTCTTAACCATAATAACCACTCTTAAGCAGTGTGAGCAGTAATAGTGCACCATTTGTTATATGGAATGCAAAATTTCTACAGACGGGTAAACTAAAAGAACTGTCACTTTGGGCACTCGAAAACGTTAACCCTTTAAAAAGGGAGCTTATCCTCTTTTCGAGAAGATATTATATCCCAAACCTATCTCCACTCAGAATAAATGATTCCATCCTGTCTTTTAGCGATAGTGCAAAGTACTTGGGGATTGTACTAGACAAGAAACTGAGCTGGAATCCAAACATTGCAGACAAAGTTCAGAAAGCTTACAAAGCACTCTTTGCTTGTCAAAGAGGGTATGTCTCCTCTGATAGTCCGATGGCTTAAAAAAACTTAAAGCACTATATAAAGTGTAAAGAATGGCACAAATATATATCACAATTGCCCTAAAAACAACTTTAAGTGAAGCGCTCAAGGTCATCACAAATAAACCACCCATCTCTTTATTGGCAAAAGAAATTGCCACATTAACAGCGAAACGCCTAAACGATGCCAAAAGCTGGGCTGTTTTAGGATATAAGCACTTGCCCATTCTGAATGAAGACGCAAGTATGTCTGCTTCTGATTATTGTACATCTAAAGAGTATACCTCTACGCTTTTCACCAACATTATCCCTTTAGGGGATCGTGGATGGTAAGTCAACCAGGTCAAACAGACTGAATTAGCTTCTTTAAAGACAGCTCCAAACTCAACAGCCAGGTTGGGGCGGGGTCAGTCCTTCCGACTTAGGGACGACTGCAGCGTTTTTCAGGCGGAGATTTTTGCCATAAATGAGGTGCTTACGTAACACTGTATTAGAAAAGCAGGTTAGAACCTTAGAAAAGCACTTCAAGCACTTTTCTCAAATTCGATAACAGTCAGCAACAGAATTGTTCCACTACGCGTCGTTTTTAATTGTCGACAGTGTGACGTCGACAATCGCGTCGTCAATGACGACACAACGTCGACAATGTCAACAATACGTCGAAAATAAAGACAGATGAAGCTTATACGGGTATTTTAAATCGGCTGATTTCGGTTAGAGATGTGATTCTGGCTATCGATAACAAGCTCATAAACTTCTTTATTTTTTAGCAGTGAACAATTAGCAACGTTAGTATCCAGTAGCAGGAAGCGATTAAATGCTAAAGCAGCACCCCTTCCATTTTTAACTTTATAGATCGACGACGCAAAAAGTAGATTAAAATAGCGAGCCTGGAAGGAAATTGTTATCAACAAAATTGTTGGAAAATACATACGAAAAACTGTTAACTTCTGCAACAGCTTCAATGAGTTCCGATTCATTTTTGTGTATCGACGGATGGACAAATTCAGCAAGTAACGCCAAAACAGACGTTTCAATGTTACAGAACGCGAATGGAGAGGAAGCATTTTTATAAGCATTTGATCTAACGGGAGAAAGGGAGACCGCAGAGAAACTGCCCGAGATCGTATCGAAGTGTAAAATGTATTCTACTCATGTCTAGCAGTAGTTTTAGATAATGCAGGCGCGATGATACAAAAATTGGAAATAAGAAGGCATTTTGTTTGGAAAAGTAATTGTAATAGTATGGTATGATACCGGAAACCTTCACGCCAAAGACATTTTAAATAGAGAATTGAATCTCAATGTCACATCTGTTCTAAAGGATTTTAAACAAAACAACTTGGAAAAAAAATATTGAGAAAGGTGGAAATAAAATTCAATTAGCATGTGAAACACGGCGGGGATCACATCGGAACGCGTATAATTGCTTGGTAGAAAGTGAGCAGTTTATAAAGCAAATTGCAGCCAATTCAAAACCGAAATTAAATATAGTTGCATTGCTTTTTGACACAAAATTTACGGATGTCATTAAGAGCAGCTTTTATTGGATCCAATTTGTAATCTTATCAACAAATGCCAGTCCATAAAATGTTCAGTAGCAGAAGCAGTCGACTTATGTCTGGATCTTCAATTGCCAGATAAATTTTCTATGCAACTTACTATAAAGCAAGACAAACGCTGGCTTTAAACCTTATCAGCGTATTATTTGCAATTATAACAATATGAAACTATTCAGTGAGCGTAACAACATTGTTTTCGAATTTTTGTTCAACAAATTGGATGGAACTGGTCTTGAGGAGATGGATTGTTTCGAAAGAAAATGTGTTTTTTCAAAAGACTTTTTGAGAAAGAAATAAAGAACCCATTTGACTTCTGGCATAAATAAAATACCCAAACGTACCAAAACTCGCTTTAAAACTTCTAAAAATACCAACTTCTGCTCAAATTGAACGGGTGTTTTCGAGCCTGGCTTATGTACGTAAGAAATCGCCTAACTTTTCAAAGATAAAAAATAATTGTCGACTCGTCGAGAATTACTTAGTCGACACGGCACATCAACTGCAGCAAGTATATTCAACAGATGGAAAAGCAGTTTGTTATTAACCTCATTTGGTTATCGGGAAAAATATTACAGGTAACGAAATAGCGAACGAATACCAAATTGACATCTCATGATCAGAGGATGTGGAACAATACACCCCATTGTAGACTCAGGCGCCAAATATGGCCAAAAATTGACGCAAAACGCTCCTATAAACCATTTTGTTTTAGAGGTAAATGTCGATATTTTACGTCACTTTTTTTTTTAATGTGCATAACTTTGTCAAAAGTGGATGGATTTAGACGGTTAAACATTCATAATCATAACTTTTAAACTAAGCGTTTTGGTATATTTTTGAGATATTTGTTTTTGAAAACATTTTGATTTTTTTTTTTTTTTTTTTGGAAAATAATTTTTTTTTCAATATTGCTAAAACCTCTAAAACAAAATAGCGAAAAGTCCAAGAGAAAAATTTTTTTCAGCTAAAAAAAATACGTGTCCAATGAAACGGACCAAGAAGCAACATATTTCAGTTTCATTGAAATCTAAAATAATGTTTTTTGCCGACCGGTCGATTTGAAATGGAAATAGCCCTCTTTAATCTAGCAGAGCTAGAAACTATATCCCCGAGGGGCCTTCTAAGTCTTGTCACAGGAAAATATGATATTAAGTTATAAAGATCCGCGAGGTAACACAACAAGAATATTGTTAAAACAATGAAAATCAGTTAAAAATATTGAGTTGAGCTGTAAACACCTCCAAAATATACATCTAATTTTGTGCAATTCAAGATTGGGTACTCCTTGGGCACTCTAAAAAACTTTTGTGTCAAATTTTGACCGATTGGTCCTATAGTAGCTATAGGATATAACCGATTTTGATAAATTTAGTAAAGTGCTTGGGAGCTATAAAAAACTTTTGAATGCCAAATTTGGTAGACATACCTTCATAAACAAACGAATTATTTATCTAAAACTTTCCAGTTCGTCTGAAACCCCCTATGGGAGCTATGGTAATTTAACCCCGATGTCAAAAAAAAAATAATCTGGTGTCCTAAAGAATAATATGCTACTGTAAAAATTTGGCTCTCTCTAGCTCTTACCATCTCTGAGATGTAGGCATTTAGACGGACATGGTCATATCGACTTCTCTATTCAGCCTGATCATACTTTAGGAATTTTTGGTATGTTTCCGACGACTCCTTCTATATGTTATATACATTTTCGACTTGTGCAAATTTAATATACCCTTTGTACCATACGGTACAGGGTAAACTAGGTGGGGTGAAAAGTAACATCCTTGACCGCCAAAATGCGCTAATACTGCAAAAAAGACTTTGGTGCCTTGAAGTCCGTTCATATTTAGGCAGACATGCCAAATTTCAGTGCGATACTGTCTTTAGTTCTGTTTTGACATCTGATTGTTGTGGACGTGTTTGGTTTCATGTTGAGTATGGACAAAAACGATTTTCGATCTCTCATACATTATTTTTTGAGAGGCAATAACGGCGAAGCAAACGAAAGAAAAGTTAGATAAATATTATGGAGCTAATGCTCCGTCAGATTAAACAGTCAAATATTGGCTTCGAGACTTTCGTTGTGGCCTGTCGCTGGGCGCATGCTCACTTCTAACCAAAATCACGAACGTGACAGGACTTCGAAAGTGTTTGGAGTTGCTGATGCGGAATCAGGCGGACTTTTGGCATCGATTGATAACTGTTGATGAAACCTGAATCCACTATTACACACCAGAGAACAGAATGAGTGCCCGATGGACTGAAGCCGGCACGAGTGCTCCGAAGCGGCCCGGCCGAGGGAAGCTCGATGGATCGGAAAGGTTATGGCGTCGGTTTTCTGGGATTGTCATGGCATACTGTAATTGGACCACCTCGAAAAAGGAAAAACCATCAACAGCGAGTATTACTGTGCATAATTGGAGCGATTGAAGCCACACATGAAGCGAAAAAAATTTTTTTTGCAGACAATGCGCCGGCGCATAAGAGCATCGCAACCACGGCTAAATTTAATGACTTACGGCTCGAATTGCTGTCGCATCCGCCGTATTGACCCGAATAGTCCCTCGGACTATTATCTCTTCCCAAACATCAATTAAAAATTCAGTTCACGCGAGGAAATCATTTACGCCGCGGGAGAGTATTTTGCAGACCTTCCGGAAAACTACAACTCGGACGTGATCAAGAAGTAGGAAAATCGCTGGAAAAGGTGTATCGAGCTAAAATAGGACTATATTAAATAAAATAAAACATTTAAAAAAAAAAATAAACATTTTAAAAGATATAATAAGCGAGATACAAAAACAGGCTTGCCAAAAAATGACTAAATGGCATGACCAATGATGGTTCTTCGCCCTGGATTGGCGATAATTATACAATTGATAAATTCAATAGATAAAAATATATGAATTTTTAAGCTGTTTCCAAAATAAAACAAAAACAAGAAAGGTTACTTTTCACCCCATCTAGTAAAAACGAATTTTACATCAAAAACACTTGTTTGACCGATATATCCTACGGGGCCTACATAATATTACTACTACTAACACTATAGTCCTCTACTCCTTGTGGAGCATAGGGCCTGATATAGTCAACCGATTTTGATAAAAAATTTTTCGACTTTTGTTTTTTAAGGTACTCTGGAATACCGCTATGGGAGCTACATAATAGCACTGATATCAAAACATTAGGAAAAGCATGTTTCCCGTATCATAAAAAGGGAGCTTTCTGGGAAATTTTAGTTACTTTGACTCTTCTCATCACAAAAATTTAAGCTTTCATGCATCCTCTAGTACCCCGATTGTGCTTTAGATAAGTCTTAAATTTATTTAAAATTATATTACTTTATAATATTTCATTTGGTGAGCTACTATATAAATGATACATTCATACAATTTTTTATCGTCCAAAAAATATTTTAATTTATTCGTGGCTAAAAATTTAATTTACACAAGTCGGTTTCGTTTAATTTATGATGTTTGGAGTCTCTTTTCTGAACTGAAATCGGAGTGTTACAGCATGCACATCACCATGGATACGCCGTACGAGGCTATTGCTGTTTGGTTGGGGAAAACATATTTTAATGTTCTTTTTCTGTACAAGTTGACAAAAAAGGTGGTGTGAAATTTTAAATCTGCTTTTAAATTTGGTTTACCACGTGCAATTAATATTTTCGACTTTCCAGCAGCATCTTAATGGTGTCAAAACAATTTTTGATGGTTTAATTTACTAAGCTCAATTCATTTCCGGATTCTAGTCTTATTGCACAGGTTATAATTGAGACCAGCGGAAACATTTTTTAGGAAAAGGTTTGGGAGGCCGGTATCAAAGCTAAAGCAGCATATCAAAATGTAATTTTTTTTCTTGTAAAGTAAGCAATAAATAACAGCTTATTTTAGGCGTTTATTAAAAATTATGGAATAATGTCAAAGTATACATTATAATTTATTTCGTATTTTATACCTTTAATGGAATTTCCTTTTTCAATTGTAAGAGTTAATAAATAAAATGCAAAAATCACTTTAGCAAGTAGCGACTGACTTAAAATAATCTTCATTGCGATTATAAAGAAAAGGGTTTTGTTTTGGCTGTATCAGTGCGCACGTTGCATCAACGCATTAGTTAACAATAATCTTTGTGTTGAATTCAACAGTTAACATATTTTCACAATTATATTAAGCCGGGCTGATTAACTGTTTTGTGATACGACAAATTAATACTAACAGGGTTCCACCCTAGCTAGAGACGAAAAAAACATATTGGCATCGATTCAACAAGCTTCTATTTATCGACGAGAACAATTTATTTTGTTATCCATTTTATCGAATACAAAAATATGAATGCCTGTTCACACTGAGCACATCTAAGCGGAACGTGTGGAATTATCTAAAGATGTGAAATTGCTATTCGCACTGACAACATCTAACTTCCCAGTGGACCAAATGCATGTAAACTCAATCGCAAACGAAAGCTGTGCGCAACTTAAACGGATTAAAGTATTGCGTGCAGGCAAAGAAATGACAGTCGTACCAGAAAATTTTGATTCCGAAAAGTCGACTCGTTTTGAAGAGTTTATATTTTTATACCCTGTACCGTATGGTACAAAGGTATATTAAGTTTGTATAAGCCGACAATGTGTGTAACAAATAGAAGAAGTCGTCGGAGACACCCCAAAGTTACCTAAAATATGATCAGGGTGACTAGAGAAGTCGATATATCCATGTCCGTCCGTCCGTTTGAACGCCTAGATCTCGGAGATGGTAAGAGCTAGAGTAACCAAACTTTCACATTAGATCCCATATGATTCCATAGGAGACAAGTTTATTTTATCTTTATGATATCGGGGTTACATTCTACAGCTCCTATAAGGGTGTTCCAGACCACCTCGAAAAAAAAACAAATGTTTTATATCTAGAATTTGTTTGTTTATAAAGATATCTCAACCAAATTTGGCATTCAAAAATTTTTAATAGTTCCCAAGCACTGTACCAAATTTGGTCAAAATCGGTTGACTATATAATATAGATCCCATAGGACCGATCGGCCAAAATACCTTTTTTTATACAAAACTCGCTATATTTCGTTTTTCGATAAAGATGTCGTAACTAGATTTGGCATTCAGAAGTTGTTTAAAGTACCCAAGCATTATGATCAAAATCGGTGGACTATATTTTATAGCACCTCCATAGCGCGGATCTTTCAAAAAATCTTTTTTTTGACAAAATTCGATATGATTCGTTTGTTTATAAAGGTATCATAACCAAATTTGGCATTCGGAAGTTTTTTGTAGCTTCCAAGCATTCTACCAAATTTAATCAAAATCAGTTGACTATATTATATAGTCGATCGGCCAAAATAACTTTTTGATAAAAAATTCGATATATTTTGTTTTTTGGTAAAGATATCGTAACTAGATTTGGCATTAAGAAGTTTTTTACAAAACTTAAGCAATGTACCAAATTTGTTCAAAATCGGTTGACTATAGGGCTTTCCTTCCAAAAAATCAGTTTTTGTGTTTCGTTTTTTTGTGAAGATATTAAGACCAAATTTGGTATTCGTAAATTTTGTATGGTTCCTAAGCACCCATGTCCGTCTGTCCGTCTGTCCGTCCGTCCGTCCGTGTGAACGCCTAGATCTTAGAGATGGTAAGAGCTGGAGTTACCAAACTTTCACATTAGATCCCATATTATTCCATAGGAGGCAAGTTTATTTTATTTTTTTGATATCGGGGATAAATTATATAGCTCCCATGGGGGTGTTTGAGACGACCTCGACAAAAAAAAGCTTTTTAGATGAATAATTCGTTTGTTTATGAAGATATCGTAACGAAATTAGGTATTCGAAAGTTTTTTATAGTTCCCAATCACTGTACCAAATTTGATCGAAATCGGTTGAATATATCATAGAGCTCCCATAGGACCGATCGGCCAAAATAACTTTTTTAAAGAAAAATTCGCTATATTTCGTTTTTATACCCTGTACCGTATGGTACCAAGGGTATATTAAGTTTGTGCAAGCCGAAAATGTATGTAACATATAGAAGGAGACGTCGGAGACACCCCAAAGTTACCTAATATATGATCGAGAAGTCGATATACCCATGTCCGTCTGTCCGTCTGTCCGTCCGTCCGTCTGTCCGTCCGTGTGAACGCCTAGATCTCAGAGATGGTAAGAGCTAGAGTTACCAAACTTTCAATTAGATCCCATATTATTCCATAGGAGGCAAGTTTATTTTATTTTTTTGATATCGGGGATAAATTATATAGCTCCCATGGGGGTGTTTGAGACGACCTCGACAAAAAAAAAGCGTTTTAGATGAATAATTCATTTGTTTATGAAGATATCGTAACCAAATTTGGTATTCGAATGTTTTATATAGTTCCCAATCACTGTACCAAATTTGATTGAAATCGGTTGACTGTATCATATAGCTCCCATAGGACCGATCGGCCAAAATAACTTTTTTAAAGAAAAATTCGCTATATTTCGATTGTTAATAAAGATATCGTAACCAGATTTGGCGTTTGGAAATTTTTTAGAGCAAGGTGCCAAATTTGATCAAAATCGGTTGACTATATCATATAGCTCCCATAGGTCCGATCTTCCAAAAAATCGATTTTTTAACTAAATTTGTTGTGTTTCGTTTGTTTGTTAAGATATTGGGACCAAATTTGACATTCGTGAGTATTTTATAGTTCCTAAACACTGTACTAAATTTAATCCAAATCGTTTGACTAGATCATATAGCTCCCATAGGACCAATCGGTCCAAAAACACGTTTTTATACAAAATTCGATGTGTTTTGTTTGTTTGTAAAGATATTTGAAGTAAATTTGGCATTCATATCTTTTTTAAGGTATTTAAGCACTGTGTCAAATTTTATTGAAATCGGTTGACTATATCATATAGCTCCCATAGGAATGATCGGTCAAAAAAAAAAATGTTTGCTTAAAAATTCTTCTGATTTTGGATTTTTGTGAAGAAATCGGACTTTATTACAAGCTAGTGGTACAGGGTATCCTAAAGTCGTCCGCGCCCGACTTTACGTCCGCCATTTTTTAATAAAGATATCGTAACCAGATTTGGCGTTTGGAAATTTTTTAGACCACTTAAGCAATGTGCCGGGAGGGAGGGCTATCGCATACAAGGCAAAGTCTCTGATTGTGGTCAGCACGGCGGCCGCCAGAACGATCCTTGTTCCTTGCTTTATCCAAGTTGACACACAGCCTCCTCGTGGCCCCTTCTGGATAGCAGATTAGCACCCGCCAGTCTGTGAACCAATGTGTGCGGCGCTGTCCAATCCCCTGGACATTAAATCTGGGTTGTGCGCAGGGCTTGGAACCCGCCACGTAAAAACACTTATTCAGTGAAGGCCAAGAAACAAGCCTCGGAAAGGACTCCTTTTTATGTTGACGACCACGGCAAACGAATAATGGACAACGATTTACGGGTATGCACCTGGAACATCCGGACCCTCTATAGGGATGGTGCCTCTGCCCAATTGGCGGACGCCCTCAGCAAATGTAGGGCTGACATCACCGCCATCCAGGAAATGCGGTGGATAGGACAAGGGTGCAAAAGGCAAGCACGCTGCGACATCTACTACAGCGGCCATGCGGAGAGGCGCGAATTCGGGTGCGGGTTCGTGATTAGCAAGAGGCTTCGTCACCACGTCTCTGGGTTCACTCCGGTGAACGAAAGGCTAGCCACAATCCGCATCAAGGCCAAGTTCAACAATATAAGCCTGATCTGCGCGCACGCCCCGACGGAAGAGAAGAACGATGCGGTCAAGGATGCCTTCTACGCGAAGCTCGAGGACCTGTACGAAAAATGCCCGGCCCACGACATCAAGGTCGTCCTCGGGGATTTCAATGCGAAGGTCGGGCAAGAAGGTATTTTTGGTCCGACTGTCGGACAGTTCAGCCTCCACAAGACCACTTCGCCCAACGGTCTGAGGCTGATCGATTTCGCCGCGGCGCGAAACATGGTAGTCTGTAGCACCAGGTTCCAGCATCTCGAGATTCATAAAGCCACTTGGCTGTCCCCCGATCGGTCGACCCGCAACCAGATCGATCACGTTGTGATTGACGGAAGGCATGCTTCCAGCGTGCTAGACGTGCGCACCTTTCGTGGTCCAAATGTGGACTCGGACCACTTCCTTGTCGCAGCCAAGGTGCGATTGCGCATAAGTGCATCGCGAACAGCGCGTTCTAGTGCGCAGCGAAAGCTGGACGTCAAAAAGCTGCGATCACAGCGAGACGCCGAGTCATTCTCCGCTCAACTCTCAGACAAGTTCCGTCAATCCCCATCTACTTCCGATGACGTTGGTGGACTATGGGCCAACATCTCCCACTCCCTACGCGCTACAGCAGAATCCGTCCTTGGTTTCGAGCGCCCACCAAAACGAAACCAATGGTATGATGAGGAGTGTCGCGCGGCCACTGTAGCGAAAAACGCCGCCTACAAACGTACGCTGCAGACTGCCGCTACGCGAGCCATCGTTGAGGACTACAGGGAGAAGAGAAGGGAGGAGAGACGTCTTTTCAGACGCAAGAAGAGGGAGCAGGAAAGGCGTGAGCGTGAGGAAATCGAGATGTGTAGGCGCAGGAATGATGCTCAAAAATTTTTCAAGAACGTCAAGCGTCTGACGGAAGGTTTTAAGCCCGGAGCATCAGCCTGCAGGGACGAAAGCGGCAACCTGGTGACAGATGCGCAAGGGGTGCTGAGGTTATGGAGACATCAGTTCTCTATGCTATTGCGAGGCGACGACGGCACCAATTCCGCCACTAGAGAAGTAAGTGAACCGGCACTAATCGACGACGACGGCGTGGAGATCCCGCCGCCCAGCCATGAGGAGGTCAGGGTCGCAATACAGCGACTCAAAAACAACAAAACCGCCGGCCCTGATGGCCTTCCTGCTGAGTTGTTTAAGGCCGGAGGCGATGAGCTGGTCGGGTGCATGCACCGGCTCATTTGCAGAATATGGCTGGAGGAAGCTATGCCCAGCGATTGGAACCTCAGTGCCCTCTGTCCTGTCCTGAAAAAGGGAGACCCCACTATCTGCGCCAACTACAGGGGTATAAGCCTTCTCCCTATCGCATATAAGGTCCTTACGAGCGTACTGTGTAAAAGACTGAAGCCACTCGCAAAGGCACTGATTGGACCTTATCAGTGCGGCTTTAGACCTGGCAAGTCCACCGTCGACCAGATATTCACACTGCGCCAAATCCTGGATAAGACCCACGAACATCAAGTCGACACTCACCACCTGTTCGTCGACTATTAAGCAGCTTTCGATAGCCCAATAAGGGATCGCGTATATTCCGCAATGTCTGAGCTCGGTATCCCTGCGAAGCTGATAAGGCTTTGCAGAATGACGTTGAGTAATTCCTGCAGCTCCGTCAAGGTAGGAAGGGACCTCTCCGAGCCTTTTGATACCTTGCGAGGTTTCAGACAAGGTGACCCCTTATCATGCGACCTCTTCAACTTCGTCATGGAGAGCGTTCTGCGGAAGGCCGGCGTACATCGCACTGGCACTATCTTCTACAAGAGTGTCCAGCTCCTTGTGTACGCCGACGACATCGACATCATTGGGCGTACCAAGCGAGATGTCACCGCGGCCTTCAGTGCTATTGAACGGGAGTCTGCGAAAATGGGTCTGGCGGTAAATGAGGGCAAAACGAAGTATATGCTGTCGTCAAGTAGGGACGTGCGGCGGCTTGGGTCCCAGATTACGGCCGACAGCTATACTTTCGATGTTGTCAAGGAATTTATCTACCTTGGCACCGCCGTTACCACCGACAACGATGTTAGCCTGGAGATCAAGCGCAGAATCACTCTTGCCAACAGGTGCTATTTCGGTCTCAATAGGCAATTGAGTAGTAGAGACCTCTCTCGCGCGACAAAAATATCACTCTACAAGGCACTCATCCTTCCAGTGCTTCTTTACGGCGCGGAAGCCTGGACCGTGTCGCTTACTGATGCAGCTGCCTTGGGAGTTTTCGAGAGGAAAGTACTGCGCAAAATCTTTGGTCCTCTACGAGTTGGCGATGACTACCGCATCCGCACCAACCAGGAGCTGTATGAGCTCTTCAACGACATGGACGTTGCTCAGCGTATCAACATCCAGCGGCTTCGCTGGCTCGGACATGTCGTTAGGATGGACGAGGATGCTCCAGTTAAACGTGTGTTCGATGCGGTAGTCAGCGGCCGTCGGCGGATCAGACGACCGTGTCTGCGTTGGAAAGACCAAGTGGAATGGGCCCTGTCTTCGCTCGGTGTGACCAACTGGAGAAGGCGCGCGCAATGCAGAGGCGCCTGGAGAGACGTTTTAAGGCAGGCCGTAACCCGGTAATCGGGTTGGTATGGCCACATAAGAAGAAGAAGCAATGTGCCAAATTTGAACAAAATCGGTTGACTATATCATATAGCTCCCATAGGTCCGATCTTCCAAAAAATCAATTTTTTAACAAAATTTGTTGTGTTTCGTTTGTTTGTTAAGATATTGGGACCAAATTTGACATTCGTGAGTATTTTATAGTTCCTAAACACTGTACTAAATTTAATCCAAATCGTTTGACTATATCATATAGCTCCCATAGAAACGATCGGTCAAAAAAAATTTTTTGCTTAAAAATTCTTCTGTTTTTGGTTTTTTGTGAAGAAATCGGACTTTATTACAAGCTAGTGGTACAGGGTATCCTAAAGTCGTCCGCGCCCGACTTTACGTCCGCCATTTTTTTTAATGTGAAGATAGGGTTTCGTAACTTACCAACATTGCATTAATACTGAAGAGTCCTTTTCTATTAAAGAATCGGGGTTCCTCCCGTATGGGCTTTGCAATTTTAATATGGGTGCAGTCAACGCAACCAATAACGCCCGGAATATTGTATTTGCTATTAAAATGTGCCTTAGACAAAATAACGTCTTCATTCGACATTGTTTGACGAATATAGTCTTTACCCAAGCACTTTTACAGCTCATCCATGACATCGTGAAACACTTATGAAAAAGTGCTTCTGCCCAAGTTGATTTCATGGTCTTTTGCTACCCCTTACTGGTATGAACCAATGGCCAGGAACCGCAATGTTGCTGCAACTTGCGTATGTGGGGATAAAATGCGATGTTTCCCTGCTAATTGATTTTCCACTTTCTCAACAATTATTTTGAATGTCTCTTTGTCCACTCGATAGGACTCTATAAACTTAAAAAATTACGACTCAAAAAGTCAAACTTATGTTATAAGATTATATATATAATAGATATTCTACATTCTAATTTAACTGTTTTCTTAAATTTACTGTTCGGCTATGGCCGAACCCAAGATGCAAAATTATTTACCCGCCCATGACAAGTCTTAAATAACATATGTAAATCGCTCTGCGCAGCGACATTAAGAGCAATTATTGTAAACAGTTATTTGTTTATCACCTAATCTCATTTGTTGCTTTGTCGCTCGCCATCTGCAAGCTAAGCGCAGCCGCTATCGGCTCTTGCTGTATGTTAAGCTAAGATTAGTTCTCACTGCATGCCCGGTGCATATAGTCGAGCCAGCTCAATCTGCCCAGCGCAAATACATAAATCGGCCTTACCAGCTAAGCCGCCGATGTACAAAAATATAAATAATAAATAAACGCAAACATTGTAATTAATTAAACTAAATATCGTTTGATTTTTTACCGCCATCGAAAAATCTCGGTGGTGTAACATTTGGTGACCCCGACGTGATCGTGTTAATTACTTATCACATAATTTAACAACAACAAAAACCGCCGTTTTGCATGCATAAAAGTGAACATAAATAAGTACACGTATATATGTATATATAACAGTGCAAGCGCCAAAAATAAAGTGCAGTTTTATATGTATATATATGCATGCATTAGGTTGGCTCTAAACAGTTAAAGTGCATTGAACTTAAGTCAACGGCTAAAATAGTTAGTTTTGGTACAGTTCTTAGTGCATTGAACTTTCTTATAGTGCACAGTTCTTATTTCACCCATCTCGTGTTAATCGGTCAGTTTTCTTTAATTCCGGTAAACGGTTACGGTTAATTTAAAACGTGACAGTGACATTTTAACCTCTAATATGGAAAGTGAAAACATGCTTAATACATCGCTTTTAAGCAAAGCAACATTTTATAAACGTAAAGCTAAAGCATTATTCGACCGTGCGAAAACTATTGAAAGTGCTTTGGCTGGTGAAAAACTTAATTCATTAAGCAACTCAGAACTTGAAGTGCATTTAATGTTAATATCAAAAATTGAAACCGCGTTTAATAGTGCACATGATGCACTCGAAGAATTTGATAATGACGAAATTGGCAGTTCCTTGCGCGACGAATTTGACGAGCTTGTTACTACCATCGATAATCGTATTCGGACTTACATTCTGCATCGCAACCTGCCTGCCAGTTCTACAATGCATCAAAATTCAGCTATAGAGCATTCAACTGCAGTAATGCCCAGCAGACCACGCCTGCCTGAGCTTAAGTTACCAACGTTTACTGGCGGCTACACCGAATATGCCGACTTCATATCGATGTTCTCAAATATAATCGACAAGGATCCGGATTTGTCAAGTATCGAGAAACTTCAGCATCTACGTTCGTGCGTACAAGGCAAGGCCTTGGATGCAATTCGAGCGCTGGAGATTTCTAACGAAAATTATCAAATCGCCCTAGATATGCTCAATAAAAGATTCAATAACAAGCGACTTGTTTTTCAGGCACATATCAGCGATATCCTTGGGCTCAAGAGAGTGGAGGCTTCATCGGCAACGAAACTAAGAGAATTCTCGGACAAGCTTAACGCGCACATGCGCGCGCTTCAAACCATGGGCACATTGGAGCAGATTGCTGGATGCATGATCGTATACATGCTATTACCAAAATTGGACAGCAATACACTGGCGAAATGGGAAATGGAGCAGACGTTAAATAACAAAATTCCAACGTCTGAGCAACTATTAACATTTTTGGAGACTTGTTGTGAAAGGATGGAAAACATGGAGCATGCTACGGCCACGTATGCGCCTAGCAACAAGGTGGGAAAAAACAGCAAAAATATACATTTAAATAGTTCGTTTGTTGCCACTAAATCTTGTATCTCTAGCTGTCTCTTTTGTGAGAAACCTGAGCATGTTATATACAGCTGCAGACGCTTTAAGAATTTATCGCCCATGCTTCGTCTCAAAGAAGCCAAAAAACTGGAGCTTTGCCTCAATTGCCTTAAAAAAGAGCATCAAACTATCAACTGCAATTCAGGCTCGTGCCGTACTTGTGGAGCCAAGCACCACACATTGTTGCACATCCACCAGTCCCATTCGCTGCCTCATCAAAACACACAACACTCATCGCCATCCATGCATCAGCATATTGCACCATCACCATCCTCATCAAGCTCTCTTGTGGCCCAGGATCATCGTAGTGATGTAGTGCTTCTAGCTACGGCAGTTATTTTAGTAAAAGATCGAGCTGGATCATTTGTGCCATGCCGCGCGCTCCTAGACTCAGGATCTCAACTGCATTTAATTACTGCTCGCTTAGCCCATCAATTGCAACTAAAGAAAACCAAGTCTTCTGATTCTGTATCAGGTCTTGGCAACACAAACTTCAAAACGAATGGTTTTACCGTCTGCCTAAATGTAAAATCGAACAATTCTGAGTATAATGCAAATATAAAGGCATTAGTTGCTCCTAACATCACAGATTGCCATCCCTGTTTTGAATTAGAAACCACTCATTGGGAAATACCCTCAAATATACGTCTTGCAGATCCAGCTTTTTTCAAACCTCAACGCATCGACCTGCTTATAGGTGCCAGCCTATTTTATGATCTGCTATGCGTTGGCCAAATCAAGTTGGCTGAGGGACTACCATCGCTGCAAAAAACACGATTAGGATGGATAGTATGTGGAGGAGGAAAATCATCACATAAAACGTCTTTGCTTGCAGCGCATGCTTCGTCTGAAATTGAGCATAATACGCAAAATCATATCGACGAAATATTGAAGCGATTCTGGGAAATCGAAAGCTGCACACATCTCTCAGTCAAGGCTACAAAGGAGGAAATCGACTGCGAAAAACACTTTTCAGCTAACGTTTCACGCCTCTCATCTGGTCAATTTTCAGTTAGGTTGCCTGTCAAGCGAAATTTGGAACTCTTAGGCGATTCTTATACTCAAGCATATCGACGTTTTCTCAATTTGGAACGCAAACTTGAACGACGTCCACAACTAAAAACTCAATACTCAGCCTTCATCAAAGAATACCTCGATTTAAATCATATGTCTTTGGTAGGCCATGAGTCACTAAGTCTTTGTCGCTATTTTCTTCCGCATCATTGTGTCCTGAAGGAAGATAGCACAACCACAAAACTCCGAGTCGTATTCGACGGCTCTGCAGCTACATCGACTGGATTTTCATTGAATGAGGTTCTAATGGCAGGACCTACAATTCAGTCAAAGCTGCTGCACACCTTGCTTCGATTCCGTACGTTTGCCGTTGCATTGACTGGGGACATCTGCAAAATGTACCGATGCGTACGAGTTACAGAACCTGATAATTACCTTCAGTGCATCCTCTGGAGGGATTCCCCACACAACGAATTACAAGTCTACAAGCTGGATACAGTTACATACGGAACTAAGCCAGCATCATTCTTATCTATCCGCTCGATGCAACAATTGGCTACAGATGAGCAAGCATCATTCCCAATAGGCTCACAGGTGCTACTTCGCGACTTCTACGTTGACGATATGATGACTGGAGGCAGCACAGTTGAGGAAGTGCTTGAAATTTTGAAACAAACATCAGATCTGTTGGCTCAGGGGCAATTTCAAATAAGAAAATGGTGCTCCAACGTCTCATCGGTTTTGGATAAAATCCCTGACAAGGATAAAGAAACGCTTCTAAGGTTCGACGATGGCACTGATTTCACTAAGGCGCTTGGGCTTATTTGGAATCCTGCCTCAGACGAGTTTCTATTTGCATTTCAGCCCACAGAGCTATCATTTAAGCCCTCTAAACGAACCGTGCTATCAACAATTGCACGCATTTACGACCCACTAGGATTGATCGGTCCTGTTATCACCAAAGCAAAAATTTTCATGCAACAATTATGGAAAGAAAATCTCGATTGGGACGAAAGCTTGCCTTCACATCTCTTTTCAGCGTGGCGAAACTTTTCCGATAATTTGTCTAACTCACAACGTTTCAAATTTAATCGTTTAGTTCAAATTCCAGATTCTAAAGTAGAAGTTCATGGATTTTGCGACGCTAGGCGTATGGATCATGCGTCTTTATAGTCTCAAGAAAGGATGGCCATGCATGCTCACAACTTTTGTGCTCAAAGTCGCGTGTGGCACCTGTGAAGTCGCAGACTGTTCCCAAATTGGAGCTATGTGGAGCAACCTTGCTCTCTCAACTCATAAACGAGATAGCTCAACTACAAATATTTTCTGGGCAATTCTACTGCTGGTCCGATTCCTCAACGGTCTTATCTTGGATTCGCAGCGAACCAGCCAGATTTAATGTTTTTGTCTCACATCGAGTATCGAGCATTCAAGAGCTGACAGTTAACATGGAATGGCGCTACGTTCCAACGGCATTAAACCCTGCAGACATTCTGTCCAGAGGCGCTTTGCCAGATGAGCTCGCGCATTCACACTTATGGTCTCATGGGCCGTCGTTTCTATGCGACATCGAAGATGCATGGCCAAAGTCATGCCTACCAGAAAAGACATTACCAGAGCTTCGTAAACGAGTCCTTATTGCAGTTTGCCCCTTCGTTGATGTCTCTACTAGCTGCAAATTCGCAAACTCGTTCAACAAATTACAGCGTGTTTTTGGATACACATTCAAATTCATTCAACGCATTAAATCCCCTGGATTAACCGTGACCGACATCCTTGGTGGCACACGATTACTACTACGTTCAATACAAAGAGCGCATTTATGGACTGACTACAAAATCCTTTTAGATTGCAAGCAGCTACCATCTTCAAGCTCGTTGGCCTCGCTTGCTCCATTCGTAGACAAATTCGGACTTCTACGAGTTGGCGGAAGGCTTCAGAATTCATTCCTGGATTTTAACGCCCGTCATCCCATCATCTTGCCAAAACGTCATCCAATAACGACATCTCTTATTATGCATTTTCATGAGCGCAACCTGCATGCTGGTCCTCAAGCATTACTCGCTCTAGTTCGGCATGAATATTGGCCAATTGGAGGTCGCAAGACAGTGACGAGTATCATAAACCGATGCATAAGATGCTTTCGAGCAAGACCACGTCTTCTGGAGCATATTATGGCTGACCTGCCAAAGGAACGCGTAAATACTTCAACCCAAACCTTCATGATCACTGGTGTAGACTATTGTGGGCCATTTCTACGCAAGAGCGAAATCAGGACTAGACCACCCATTAAATGCTACATATGCGTGTTCATTTGTTTTGCTACTAAGGCAGTCCACTTGGAGTTGGTGCAGGATTTATCTACGGCTTCCTTTCTTAGCGCACTTAAGCGTTTTATATGTACGAGAGGCCGGCCTAAGGAGATTTGGTCAGATAACGCCACCAACTTCGTAGGAGCTAAAAACGAGCTCGCAGAGTTAAAGCAGCTTTTCATGAGCAGCAAGCATCAGCAGGCTGTGATGGAATTTTGCGTCGCTGATCAAATCGACTGGCGTTTTATTCCTCCTCGTTCTCCACATTTTGGTGGACTCTGGGAAGCAGCAGTCAAAACTGCTAAATACCATTTCTACCGCTCTACTGTCAACGTCGTTCTAAGTTTTGATGAATTGCGCACTCTTGTTTGTCGTATTACATCAATCATAAACTCACGCCCACTATTTCCTATTACAGAGCATCCAGATGATCTTGATGTCCTTACACCTGCTCATTTCTTAGGTACCGCCGCACTATCATCGTTTGCCGAACCTGACGTCAGCCATTTAAACTTCAATCGCCTCGACCGATGGCAACGAGTCAGTTACATACAGCAGACCTTTTGGGCTCGCTGGCGAGAGGAGTATTTAACGTTTCTGCAACAGAGGACGAAATGGCGAACTTCCAAACCTGGTATCAGCGTCGGCGACGTAGTTCTGGTAAAAGACGAAAACTTGCCGCCACTTAAATGGCCACTCGCCAGAGTTCAGCACCTCATTTTAGGAAGAGATGGCATCGCTAGAGTGGCTACTACTACTACTACTAACAGCTACCGGCATCACTACACGGGCTATAGCGAAGCTATGTCTATTGCCTAAAAGGGATGTTGGGAGCCAGCAACTCCCAACGGGGGGAGAATGTTCGGCTATGGCCGAACCCAAGATGCAAAATTATTTACCCGCCCATGACAAGTCTTAAATAACATATGTAAATCGCTCTGCGCAGCGACATTAAGAGCAATTATTGTAAACAGTTATTTGTTTATCACCTAATCTCATTTGTTGCTTTGTCGCTCGCCATCTGCAAGCTAAGCGCAGCCGCTATCGGCTCTTGCTGTATGTTAAGCTAAGATTAGTTCTCACTGCATGCCCGGTGCATATAGTCGAGCCAGCTCAATCTGCCCAGCGCAAATACATAAATCGGCCTTACCAGCTAAGCCGCCGATGCACAAAAATATAAATAATAAATAAACGCAAACATTGTAATTAATTAAACTAAATATCGTTTGATTTTTTACCGCCATCGAAAAAGCTCGGTGGTGTAACATTTACTTTTGCTCGCAACTCACAATTTGACCATTTCGCTCTAGCAACGGTCTTTTGCCTCCGCACATGCAATAATTGGGACCGCTGGCATTTTTCACTTTTTATTGAATATTTAAAATTTGAATTTAAAAATCCAAAAAGATAAACAAACTTCTCACACAGCTGTTTTATAAAAATGGTTATCGATAGCACTCGAAATGAAAACGATTCATAGACGATTCCAACTCAGTCAAAATCTAGAACACCATTTGTCGGAATGCGCTCGTTATGACTTTTCAAATCGAGTCGAAATCTAGAACAGGCCTTTATATGTCAAGGAGTATTTATAAATTTAACTAAACAACGAAGCTTAAAGCCGAGTTCCAGATAAAGATTTTTTCGTTAATCATCGATTAATTAGTATTTTTTTAAACTTAATAAGAAGTTTTAAACTTAAAAAGTAGCCCCTTGCGGCCTAAATAGTAAGAATAGTCATAAACTATCCCTATAATGTGCGCTGCAAGGGATCCGATGCGACGCACAGTGGCACGGAAGCTGAAAAACCGTTGCAAAAATCATATCTTCTAAACAAATTGATATATTTTAAAGAAATAAATTGCAGTTGAAAGGAATATGTTCATGCTTTAAAATGAGTACTCATATACTATATGATGATACGGTATCTGCGAGCTGCGCAATATGTTGTTGAAGTTGGATTTTGTTGCCTGCGCCATATTTCCCATATTGATAAAGAAAATTTTGATGATATAATTTTTGTTCATACTTACATATATCAGTAGTTTTTTGTAAAATATTTACCCACATTTACATTTGAGGGGATATCTAAAAGACTTAAGATTTCTTTTGAATAACTACTTGGCAATTATGTGTTGGGTCTCACATGTCTAAGGGATGCAACCAGAGGATTTGATGAGGCTGCCAACATATTAAAAAGGTCCTGGTTTTTCAAGTATTTATGGCTCTGAATTTGGTATAATCCTTGTTTCTTGATTTCTGGGCTTCTTCCGACATCTCCCCAATGGGTAGGCAATAATATTCTAGAACTTGCGGGATGAGTTTCCATCATTTGTATTATCATATCCATATTTGGGGCAGTCGACTTTCAGTCCAAGTACATATATTATAAAAATCGTCTTGTATTGTTTTCGTTATACTTTGTTTTTCTTTGTCTGGTGTGTTGTCTCTTTCGCAAGTTCACCATTCATTTGAGGAGAATGGTGAACTTGCGAAAGAGTGCGTAGATGTTTGGGGTTCTTCTGAGGAATTTTCAATGAGAGTAACTCCCAGTCTCCCAAAGCCAGTTTTCGTATCTTCTAATAAATTTTTCTCGGCAGTAATTAGCGTCTATCCGCTTTTGAAGTTATCAAGCTTCTCCATATTTCTTTCCCCAACATTGTGTTCTTTTCTGATTTGCGAAACGAACTCATACGATCTTTTGGAGTTTTTGAACAACTCAAATAATTTTAAGTTTTGCAAAGACATCGCTACACTTATAGATATTATTTTCACCGCAATATGTGTTCTTGTAAGGTCAAAACAAGACTATGCCATTTCAGAAGGATTCAGGAAAATAGGTACAATTTTTAAACAAGTTTCACAAAACTTGTAACAGGTAAAAATTAAATTACATAAAATGTTTTTTTTTAGTTTGTACCTAATATTTCATTGTAAAGGGAAAGGTTGCTGCCTATATTCGGATGATTTCAGTAAACAACCTGAACATACCAAAAAATTTGCATTTTTTATAATAATCTATCTAAATGTTAATTTTTTTCAAACGTCACAGGCAGGCTTTATTTAAAATGTAAGCAAAAAAATTTGTATTTAGTAGATGCATCTACTCCGTGTGCTTCTTCTTCTTATACCTGCGGAATCATTTTTGCTGTTGGGTTTCTGCTATTCTGCCGAATTGAATAAAATTTATATATTCGTGATCCTTGGAAAATTCTAAATCAGATACATGTATTAATTATACCCTGTACCGTATGGTACCAAGGGTATATTAAGTTTGTGCAAGCCGAAAATGTATGTAACATATAGAAGGAGACGTCGGAGACACCCCAAAGTTACCTAAAATATGATCAGGGTGAATAGAAAAGTCGATATACCCATGTCCGTCTGTCCGTCTGTCCGTCTGTCCGTCCGTCCGTCTGTCCGTGTGAAGGCCTAGATCTCAGAGATGGTAAGAGCTAGAGTTACCAAACTTTCACATTAGATCCCATATTATTCCATAGGAGGCTAGTTTATTTTATTTTTTTGATATCGGGGATAAATTTTATAGCTCCCATGGGGGTGTTTGAGACGACCTCGACAAAAAAAAAGCGTTTTAGATGAATAATTCGTTTGTTTATGCAGATATCGTAACGAAATTTGGTACTCGAAAGTTTTTTATAGTTCCTAATCACTGTACCAAATTTGATCGAAATCGGTTGACTATATCATATAGCTCCCATAGGACCGATCGGCCAAAATAACTTTTTTAAAGAAAAAATCCCCATATTTCGATTTTTAATAAAGATATCCTAACCAGATTTTGCGTTTGGAAATTTTTTAGACCACTTAAGCAATGTGCCAAATTTTAACAAAATCGGTTGACTATATCATATAGCTCCCATAGGTCCGATCTTCCAAAAAATCGATTTTTTAACAAAATTTGTTGTGTTTCGTTTGTTTGTTAAGATATTGGGACCAAATTTGACATTCGTGAGTATTTTATAGTTTCTAAGCCCTGTACTAAATTTAATCCAAATCGTTTGACTAGATCATATAGCTCCCATAGGACCAATCGGTCCAAAAACACGTTTTTTATACAAAATTCGATGTGTTTTGTTTGTTTGTAAAGATATTTGAAATAAATTTGGCATTCATATCTTTTTTAAGGTATTTAAGCACTGTGTCAAATTTTATTGAAATCGGTTGACTATATCATATAGATCCCATAGGAACGATCGGTCAAAAAAAAAATTTTTGCTTCTGTTTTTGGTTTTTTGTGAAGAAATCGGACTTTATTACAAGCTAGTGGTACAGGGTATCCTAAAGTCGTCCGCGCCCGACTTTACGTCCGCCATTTTTTTATAAAACGTTTGTATCAAAATTTTGATTTTTGAAACGCTTTTGCGGCTGCCGTGCCACTGTGCGACGTCACATGTTCATGTCTGAAGAGTAGGTGTTGATGCCTAAGTGTCGCAATTGCTACCGCTTGAAGTTTTGCAAGAAAATCAATCAAGTCTGCGATAGCTTAGTTGCAGATTGTCGACCGAAGGGTTAGAGCACAACAACAACAGAGTGTTCGTGTGTCATTGATCAACTCGCAGCTAATTGCATTGACTATATGTGTTTTATTATCTTTATGAAGTTCGCTGTGTCATCAACAATCTTTTTTGCAGACAAAACATATACTTTTCAGCAAAAAAAACTAAATTAGTTAATACTAAAAAAAATAGTATTGGTAAAATTTGTAGTTCTAATTATGAAAATGCAATTTAGTGCATTTTATTCAATTTCAATAGTCAAAGTCGACCAATAGGTATCACAAGGAGATCAACATGTAATGGCTTTGTGTGGTACGCGCCGTAATTGTGATACACTACTGGTAGTGCGACTGTACTCTCCCCGTGAGGGCGGCAGGAAGCAGGTCCTTGGCACGGTCATAACTCTGCCTTTGATGCTGACTAATTGTAGTCGGGCGAAGAGAACACTCTTTTAAAAATTACCCCAATCTAAGGTGGAACATAATACACCGATAGATACATGACCGAGGGGGTGCTCGGTCGCTAGTATGCGGTCTCTGAATACTTGCCAACCTCCAGCTTTAGTCCTTGACCTTTCACGGCATTTTGGGCCATCGCGTGGGCGACATCCCCGTCCCGAGTATTCAATTTAGTTCATGGATACTTCTAATACTTCTGATGAGTTTGATGACAATCTAAAAGCATAGCATAGTTATGGCTGATGTGCCGTTACCAGCGACCCCCCTCTAGCTTCCGTCAAATCGGCCCCCCTTACGACACTGGTCATGAGAAGCCGATCTGATGATAAGTTGCCACATACGGCGACTAAGAAACCCAAGCAAACTAATGTCGAGTCTAAAAAGATGTTCTACAGCGAAGTCAAAGGTATCAAGCTGGCTTTCATTTCAAACGCTGCACCTATTTTCTTCGATCAAATGGCTCGGATCAAACAGGCTATTCTCGATGTCTGTTCAGACATGACCATGTGACTTACAACACAGCGTTTATTATGTAACATAGAAATAAGATTTAAATATTGAATAAATAGATCATTGCCTGCTCTTAAGGTGTACATTCTTGTACATTTTTTGGTCCTTCAAGCCGGATTGTGCTATAAGTGCGATACCTCTACATCAAACTAAATAATTAATTGATATTAATGCTGTCCGATAAAGTGGAACATGTGACGTTGATCTAGCCAATCAAACGGCATTCGGATATTCCCAGCTATAAAACGTGACTGATAAGCTAATTGGAAGGCGAAAACCAGATGGTCTTGTTGCCTCGACAAACAGGCAGCCGAGCTACAGCAAGAAGAGGAGCTTTTTGCTAATACAAAAAGATAAATAGGAAGTTTGCCACATTTTGATGGCAATTCCAAGGACTGGCCCAATTTTACGGGCGATTAACCGAAGTCATCCACGAGAGGGTAGATATCAGCAATACAAAAAAGGTGAACTATCTGAGATCGTGCCTCAAGGGCGAGGCGAAAACAGTGGTAAGCCATCTGTTGATCGGCTCAGCTTCCAGCTACGAAACGGCGTGGGAGATTTTATGTAAACTGTACGAAAATAGTAGAATAATTTTCTTTGAGCGGCTCTACACATTCATGGATTTGAAGCCATTAAGCCCATATTCCGAAAAGGATATTTGGAACTTTATGGATGCAGCTATGGAATGTATTAACATAATAAAGGCAAAGGCAAATATTGGCCAAGTAGCAGATTGTATTATTGCTCAAATACTTATGCGCCAATTTTCAAAGGATGCCTTAAAACTGTACGAGCAACACGTGCGTAAATCCAGACAAATACTTGCTACATTAGGAAACAAAAAGAGAGAGTCTCAACTCATAAGAGCAAAAAGGTCACTGGTCCTGGCAGCTTCACAAAAACGGCAATGGTAAACGCCAGCTCAATTATTTGCCTTCAGGGAGAATGTACCAGTACGTGGCAGCACATTTACTGCGGACAAACAACGCCCACGACGTCCTTGGAGAGAGAAAATTCACCGTTTTTATCTTGGCGGCAGCGGATCTGACAGCAACGATCGACCACATATAAACAATGATAAGGTGCCGAGGTTTCCCATTTAGTTCACACCTATTTAAACGCAGCAACTACTAGATGTCATTTTGCCCCGGGGAGAATGTGCAGACATGAACATGTGACGTCGCATCAGATCCCTTGCAGCCCACATTAAAGGGATAGTTTATGAATATTCTTACTATTTAGGCCTCAAGTGGGCTGAATATGTGTGGGATCTTGTATGTGGTACATAAACTACGATGGGTCTAATATCACTTGTGCTCCCATAAAGATAAGACGGCGCACTTGACATTCCTAGTACGTTGCTGCTTACAACACAGCGTTTATTATGTAACATAGAAATAAGATTTAAATATTGAATAAGTACATAGAAGCCTACTCGCATGGGTGGAAATCAGTACCAAACCTACATCCAACGCGTACTGTAGTGTGTCACCAGATCTATTGCACACAGAGCGGGAGTACAATATCATTGCCTGCTCTTAAGGTGTACATTCTTGTACAATGTCACAATCGAATTCGCTAGATATGCGACTCCATAGTTGGAAGGATATGTCCATTGCTCGAACTGGGTGTTGGTGAAATGTGCGAATGAACCCACAGCAGCGTGGGTTCACACCAACCTCTGCCATATCAAGGGCAAGGCCTGCAACCTCCTCCATCACTACTCCAGTGGCACTGTGGTGGGACAGCCTTGTTATATGACCGTCAAGTGGATGTAACTCTCACAATGATGCTTATATACATGAGTTTCTTTCAGAATATTTATTATGTAGTCAATTTAATGTTGTAAATAGAGGGAACAAACCCATCAATGCTATCAGAGAAGAGGTATTAGACATTACTCTGGCTAGCGACTCCCTGCCTGGCTTTATAGTAACTGGTAACAAAGTGGTAAAAAAACTGGTAAACAAGTAACAAATGAGGCCACACTTTTTAGATGGCGGTCGACCTGTTAGTCTCCAACATCAACTCGGTAAAGAGGGAAACCTGGAAAAACTTCTACAATAATGTCCAAAACCTTACAGAAGCTGCTAGACTTCAATGAGTCATGGAGAGTCCTAAAACGGGGTGGGTCTGTTAAGCTGGAGTGATGGCTCCTTCTCTTCAGACCGTATGGAACCATTGAAGCTTTTACTCCAAACTCACTTCCCAGGCTCTTCAATCTGCAGCGGAGTTGCCCAACTCTCAGATTGGATCGAGGCAAACTTCCCAGAGCCAAACTTCCCAGAGCCAAAAAAGTAAGATGGGCAATATAATTTTAAAGCACACAAAATTAAAACATAAAGCATATTTGTATACATGTAGGCAAAAAAAAAAAATTTAATTTTTAATTACACAAGAATTCACTATGTAGTGAAATGTATTAAATGCAACTAGATTCTTATTTCATCATAGAAAAATCCAGGTTACTTCAGCGCTTCCTTAGAAGTCGTAGGCTCTTCTTTTATATGGGCTTACTTTTATATGGGCATGGCCGCTAAAGTGGGGTGATCGGTCCACTATCCGCATTACCATGTACACAGAATTGTAGGTGCTAACATTACTGTCGACTTATTTTAAAAAGTAATGCATATTGTAAGCGCTTACATTAGCTCTCAAATTTCTTAAAAGGTCGTAAGCGCTTACATTGCTATATATCTTATATATAAAATTCTCGTGTCACAATGTTATGTTCCTTCGAAGCTTATGGACTCACGAACGGCTGAACCGATTTGGCTAATTTTGGTCTTGAAATGTTCGTGGAAGTCCAAGGATTGTTTAGGGTTGGCATTGTGTACATTGTCAGATTAACTAATATTTTTTAGTTAATAGTTTTTGTCGAAAGGAAACAAAAAAATTATTAACGATTCATGTTTTGATTTCTGTGTAAAATACATATGATCAGAGCAATATTTGCACATAATGCCGCCAAAAATACGTAACATTGGGAGACGTTCGCGTAGAACTCAATTGCAATTATCCCGAAGAACAGCTGAAGCTGAGGAACAACGTTTACAAAGGAATGAGTTGAATCGATTAGGAGAAGCAAGATCACATTCTGTTCATACAACAGAAGAACGAGATGAATACAATATGAATGCTCGAATGAGAATGAGACGAAATAGGGATTATCAGAATCAATCAGATGAAATCCATGCAGAACAGAATTTAATCCAAAGAACATTCAGGCAAATGCGCAATGCATCCAATCTGCACAGAGTTGCATTCGAATATAACAATACGACCGATTATAGCTCGCGTCAATCTGTTGCAATTGGAACAATGAACAAGGTACGTGATCAGTGCCAAGCACTGAAATTTCCCAATGAAACAGCAGGCCTGCTTATTATCAAAAGCAGTGTATTCGGAGAGGTTCGCTGCTGGATGTATTCGGTAGAATGGCAGAAGAGAGGATTACCTCATGCGCCCTTTTTGATTTGGTTGGTTCAGAAAATACTACCGCATGAAATTGATGATGTGATATCGGCGGAAATCCCTGTTCAAACAAATGATCCAGAATTGTTCGTGGTTATCACAAAGAATATGATCGGACCATATGGTGTGCTGAACCCAACTTCACCACGCATGATCGACGGCAAATGCTCCAAAAGATATCCAAGGGCATTGACTTTGGACACTGTTACGAGCTACGATGGATACCCATTATATCGCCGTAGATCAACAGAAGACAATGGCAGATCAACCACAATCAAAGTGCAAAATCAAGAAATTGAAATTGACAATCGTTGGGTTGTTCCATTTTCGCCATTATTATCAAAAACATATAAAGCCCACATTAACGTCGAGTATTGCAACTCAGTAAAATCAATAAAATATATCTGCAAATACGTCAATAAGGGAAGCGATATGGCGATTTTTGGTGTGAGAGCCGACAATGTGAATGACGAAATTTCACAACATCAAATAAGACGTTGCATTAGCAGTAACGTGGCAATATGGCGAATTTTCTCATTCCAAATTCACGAACGACACCCAACCGTTGTCCATTTAGCAGTTCATCTAGAAAATAGTAAACGTGTTTCTAGACGAGCGAGCGAAGCGAGTTTCTGACTAAGTGGTGTAAGGCAACCTCTGTTGACTTCCCTTTGGAATATGCAAACTGTATGGATGCAGCGGGTACGCGGTATGCAGTTTGTTTCTGATGTGCAGATCGAGAAGTCTCTCTACTGTTTTCAGAAGGAATGAGGTTAGACTGATTAGTCTGTATGACTTGGGCTTGTCTATTGGCCTGTTGCCAGATTTGGGGATGAAGACATCCCGTACTCTACTCCAAGAGTAAGGTATGTACCCCCAGTCAAAGCTTGCTCTAAACAAAAAAATCAATGGGCTTGGGATGAAATCCAAACATTTCTGGAGAAGTGCTGGAAAAATTCCGTCCCCACCAGGTGCCTTGAAAGGCTCAAAGGAGCCAATTGCCCATCTTACCTTGTCAGCATCGAAAATCGTGCCAGATATTCTGGCAGCCCCTCGGAGGTTTGGCTCGATCCAATCTGAGAGTTGGGCATCCCCGCTGCAGATTGAAGAGCCTGGAAAGCGTGTTTGGAGTAAAAGCTCCAATGTTTTCCTACGGTCTGAAGTGAAGGAGCCATCACTCCTGCTCAACAGACCCACCCCGTTTGAGGACTCTTTGGCCATGACTCGCTGAAGTCTACGCTTCCGTAAGGTTTGGGACATTATTACAGAAGTTCTTCCAGGTTTCTCTTTTAGAGTTTCTGATGTCCTTGTTGTAGTCAGTGAGAGCAACCATGTACTCCTCCCATTGACTGGTTTTTCTAGCTTTATTGAAGAGTCTCCTAACAGTTCTCCTTTTAGCCGCTAGGTTGGCGTTCCTCCAGGGAACCTCGCGTTTCGACTGGTAAGAGCGCTCAACCGTAACTGGCTTGGAAAGAGAAGATCAGCACATCTTCAAGCTGATTCGCAGCCAAATCAATCTCGTCTACCGAGTTGATGTTGGAGACTAACGAGTCGACCGCATGTTCGACCAGTGTTTGATAATAAGTCCAGTTGGTCTTCTTTGGATTGAAGACCCTCTGCGTTAACTCTAAACGCCCCGGCAAATCAAAACTAATATGTTGATGGTCTGAAAGTGTGGCCTCATTGGTCACCCTCCAGTTACTTATAAGGCCAGACAGGGAGTTGGTAGCCAGGGTAAGGTCTAATACCTCTTCTCTGATAGTATTTACAAAAGTGGGCTTGTTTCCTCTATTTACAACATTTATTTGACTACACAATAAATATTCTAAAAGAGATTCACCTCTAGCGTTGACGTCACTACTCCACAGATGGTGTGGTGAGCGTTAGCATCACAGCCGACGACAAACTGGATCTTTTGTTGACTGCAGTGGTCAACGGGCCGCTTGACCTCTGTTGGTGGGACATCAGATGTGTCACCAGGGAAATAGGCAGCCGCCACCACTATTTCCCTGGTACCCGTATCCGTGGCAACTTGGACTAGCGCAGCTACTAGGTCTCTGGAAATAAAATTCGTTAAGGGAAGATAATTTACACCATTGTCAATAAGCATCGCAGCGCGAGGCACAACCACTTGACGGTCATATAACAATTTACTTGTTTTGACATTTAACCCTCGGACTAGGCCACACACCGACCAAGGCTCCTGAATGAGCGCTAGGTCGATTTTGTTTTCGACGAAGGTCATGCACTGCGTAGCTGACGCTCCCTAGTGGCGCTCATTGGAGTTCCGCATGAAGCTCTGAACGAGGCTGTCCCGTTTGCCTCGGCGAGACCCTTTGCCACGAGCTCCCTTCGGTAACTTCTCCGCCTTTTTCAGGATGTGCCGCGACCCACCCTAGCCCAGCAGCGTTAGTAGTTGTGGGTTGCGGATTTAATTCAGCACTAGCAGCCGAATTTTGTGGTAACGTGGATACTGAGGGCATTACAGCTTCCTTAGTTGTATCCACGGTGGGTGCCACCGGGGTGGTGGTGGTGGCGGTTTCACCAGCTGCTGATGGGAGGTCACATCAACCGCAATGACGAGATACAGAAGTTGACCATGTGTCAGTCTCCGCATTACGCGCCATTGCGCGGTGCAAACTGGATTCTGCGCGTCTACAATAGCTAGAACCCTATCATTTGTCAGGTCGATGCTGTTAGGGAAGTATCCTCGCACAATCAACCTGATATCAAGAGCCACTTTGCTCTTGATATGGCAGATATAGCTGTGAACCCACGCAGCTGTGGGACACATCCTTCGAACTGTGGTGTCGCATCACCAGCGAATTCGACTACGACATCGATGATCGCCTGTTTGATCCGAACCATTTGCTCGGAGGTAAGAGGTGCAGCGTTTGAAATGAAACCCAGCTTGATGCCCTTGACTGCACTACTGTAGGACATCTTGTTTGACTCGACATGAGTCTGTTTGGGTTTCTTTGTCGCCGTATGTGGCGACTTATCGTCAGATCGGCTTCTCTTGACCTGTGTCGCAGGGGGTGCCGATTTGACGGTTTGAGTTGCGAAGAGCAACCCTGATGAGTCTCTTCTCGCGGAAGTTCAGCCTTACAAAGGAAAATAAAGTAAGTTACTTTGTAATCAATAAAAAAAGTTTTAAATTATTAGGCTTACAAAATTTATTTATTTAACTAAACAATATAAAATTTTTATTTTTCTGATTAATTACGTAAAGCTTTAAGCAATGTTCTCATTTATAAGGAAATAAAGCAAATTGTAAATTGCAAAAACACAAATAAAATAAATGTAGTAATTAATTAATGCCATCGTTTTCGTATTCAAGCAAAATATCTTTTCCAACAATTTTGTGGAAAGTCTTGTTGATCGGCAGCAAGTGTCCTCCTGTATTTAAAATTTGTTTAATAACATCAACCTGCAAGAACAGCCACATAACAATCAGTGAAAAATCAATTTTTATTGCCTTAACATCAAATAATTAGTAGGGTTACCTACATATTTACTATTTTTGTTTGACATATCCTTTTCAATTTCCTCCAGTTCTTTTGTACTGTTGATTGAGAAGTATAGATCTTTGGCTATTTCCTTGCCTATCAGCTTATTTAAAATGGCCAATATCTTGTGCTGATTGTTTTCTATGTTTTTCGCGCTTTTCTGCTGCGTAGTTGCTGCCTTTTTAAATTCAGTTGTCGTGATGTTAAACATGATAATTTTTCTTTTCAAAAAGTATGTAGTAATGGAACGAAAACATTTTTATTTTTGAAAGATAAACACACATACATAATTATAAAGAATTATGCGGAACTTTTTGTTATAATATTTTTTATGAATTTGTTCTAAAATTTTACAAGGGTTTTTTATATTTTTTAAATTCTTTTAAAAAATTTTCATTTTGGTAAGTTGTAAAATCATTAATAAATTCCACATCACGGACTGACTGGCAAATCTATTGTGTCATTCACTAATTAATTTCGTTTTTTAGTGCAATTAAAACGTAATTTTTGTATTTTGTAAAACATTTTATGAAATTATACTAGGTGTTGTCAAAAAATAATGTGACTTTTCAAATTTCGCGGGCAACGTATTTTCGATTATCGATTTTTTTTGTTTTGTTGTGTTGGTACACTTTTCCCGAACATCTGTACCAAATTTCAAGTGAATGGCATTTTTTGTTTGGTTGTGAGAGGCGTAAAGGTTATAAGTGTTTTGCGTGCTCGGCGATTTTATGCTATCGAAAAATATGGATCAACGGATTAAATTAATTTTGAAATGTTGACAGTAGCATACGGTGAAACTGTTCTAAGTAAAGTCGGGCGCGGACGACTTTAGGATACCCTGTACCACTAGCTTGTAATAAAGTCAGATTTCTTCACAAAAAACCAAAAACAGAAGAATTTTTAAGCAAACTTTTTTTTTTTGGCCGGTCATTCCTATGGGAGCTATATGATATAGTCAACCGATTTCAATAAAATTTAACACAATGCTTAAACACCTTAAAAAAGATCTGAATGCCAAATTTATTTCAAATATCTTTACAAACAAACAAAACACATCGAATTTTGTATAAAAAACGTGTTTTTGGACCGATTAATTAAACAATTGCTTATAGTTGTGTAAATATATTGCGTTTCAATTCAACTTTTTGCTTATAAATAAAGTTAAAGGTATGTATTTATTAAAAAAAATAAGTGTTTGTGGCTTGTAATTGTGTTTCGTCCCAAAATTTGATGTTAATTGTAGTGCTAGTAAGAAGTTGAATGTTTACTAACAAACTAATTTTTCGTAGAGCTGAACTTTTTCGGATCGCGCGGGTTCCTGTTCAAACCTTTTTTAAAAAATAGTTCAATGTATTCCGCTTTGAAAATGTTATAAATTAGCTGCACAAGTTTGCACACAATATTTAAATTATTTTTTTTAACTATAATGTCAGCGTCCAGACGAGAACTTTTTTCTGTATGGGTTGCGGAAAATGACGTTTCCAAAAAACATTTTGCTGTGCAGAAGTATATATATGAAAATATTATTGATAAAAATCAATTTGAAAGTATTATTGAATACGTTGACGAGCGCATTAAGAATTTCACCAAAAAATTGCATTTGAAATGGAGACAGAGCTTTCGAAATCGCAAGAGCCTCGAAAAAAAAACAAGCACTGGTTAGATGGTGACCTTATATTGGTGGACCAAACATCAAATGCTGGACGACCCGCCATTGACTTTGCAATGTCTCAGGAAAATACAAAAAAAAAAATAATTCTGACTTCGCTAAAGAAATTCCGTGCGATGAGCTCGTATCTGCGGCCAGTACCAGCTTGTATAAGTCCGGCAAGCGAAATGCATCAAAAATGGTAGCTTTATTAAACTCAGACGAAAGCTTGCACGAAAAACTTAAATCAGCTATTGATTCCGATTTTAAACAGCCCATCAAATACACAGCAGATGAAGCATTAGCACTATATATTGATGGCGGCTATACAAAAAGGGTTTATATGGACTTGCAGAGTGGCGCCAAAATCGGAATGCAAATATATTTCCTACATATGATGTTCTTCGATCTGCGAAAAAACTATCCCGTAAAAATACTATGGAAGATTTGGCCAATACACTTTTTATTTCATCGGACCCTGTAATAACGATGCTATCAAAAGGTTCAGTTTTATCATCCCAAAAAGACGAACTGCTTGATAGAGAAGTTATTAGTCTTATTTTAAATAAAGATGTGGAGCAAGCATTATCAGACTATTCCTCATCAGATACTGAGTAAACATGAAAATGCTGAGACTACATAAATAAAATGGTTAATAAAATGAACAATAATTTTATATTAGTCTTTATTTAAACAACATTAATAATTTTTTTTTCTAAAAAAAATTTATAAAGTATAAATAAATAAATTTCCGATAGATGGACTATTGATTTCAATTGTCTATTTTAAAGTTATATACTTGTCCGATTTATACCAAATTTCGTAAAAATGTGCATACGTATGTTTTCAACATATTTAAAGAATAAATTTTATTAAATTTGTTGGAAAAAGTTCTTAGATTCGGGCAAATCTGACCATATATCGAGTAAAGCAGTTTTATACAGAAATTAAAAAACAAAAAAAAAAATATTAATAAAATTACAAAAAATTAATTTTATATTAATTTTGATTTGGACCAATTGATCTACCAAATAAAATTATCCGTACAAAAATAGCTACATTTTTTCAGAAGTTATTAATTAATCGGAGCTAGATTGGCCATTTCTCCCACTGTGCGATTGGTCCTATGGGAGCTATATGATATAGCAAACCGATTTGGATTAAATCTAATACAGTGCTTAGGAACTATAAAAAACTTACGAATATTAAATTTGGTCCCAATATCTCAACAAACAAACGAAACACAACAAATTTTTTTAAAAAATCGAGTTTTTGGAAGATCGGCCCTATGGGAGCTATATGATATAGTCAACCGATTTTGTTCAAATTTGGCACATTGCTTGGTCTAAAAAATTTCCAAACGCCAAATCTGGTTACGATATCTTTATTAAAAAAATAAATATAGCGAATTTTTCTTTAAAAAAGTTATTTTGGCCGATCGGTCCTATGGGAGCTATATGATATAGTCAACCGATTTCGATCAAATTTGGTACAGTGTTTGGGAACTTTCGAATACCAAATTTGGTTACGATATCTTTATAAACAAATGAATTATTCATCTAAAACGTTTTTTTGTCGAGGTCGTCTCAAACACCCCCATGGGAGCTATATAATTTATCCCCGATATCAAAAAAATAAAATAAACTTGCCTCCTATGGAATAATATGGGATCTAATGTGAAAGTTTGGTAACTCTAGCTCTTACCATCTCTGAGATCTAGGCGTTCACACGGACGGACGGACAGACGGACATGGGTATATCGACTTCTCTATTCACCCTGATCATATTTTAGGTAACTTTGGGGTGTCTCCGAGGTCTCCTTCTATATGTTACATACATTTTCGGCTTGCACAAACTTAATATACCCTTGGTACCATACGGTAAAATGTTTACAAGTGGTACAAACTCTTCCAAGATGGCCGGGAAGATGCCAATGACGAGCCTCGCTCTGGACGCCCAAGCACGTCAACAACTGATGAAAACGTTCAAGCAGTGAAGAAAATTGTTTTGGAAAATCGTCGAATTACTATCAGAGAAGTTGCTGAGGATGTCGCTATATCGCTTGGCTCGTCCCATGAAATTTTTTCTAACGTTTTGGGCATGAGACGTGTGTCAGCGAAGTTTGTTCCGAAATTGCTAAATTTTGACCAAAAGAACCTTCGCATGAGCATCGGTCAAGAGCTGTTGAATGACGTCAACGTCGACCCAGATTTACTCAAAAGGGTCATTACTGGTGACGAATCATAGGTATATGGTTATGATGTTTCAATCGTCCCAATGGAAGCAACCAGAAGTGCCAAAACAGCAAAACACTTATAACCTTTACGCCTCTCACAACCAAACAAAAAATGTCATTCACTTGGTACAGATGTTCGGGAAGAGTGTACCAACACAACAAAGCAAAAAAAATCGATAGTCGAAAATACGTTGCCCGCGAAATTTGAAAAGTCACATTATTTTTTGAATACACCTCGTATATTCTCCATTTTAATCCAATACCTTTCAATATTTCGGGCAAGAGATTGATTGCACGCTCATAAAATTGTTGATCCTTGTAGGCAAAAAACTGGTCCAAGTGGCTTTTCACGTCTGATTTGACGTGAAGATTCTCCCTGCCAAAAAATTTAGCAGAGACCGGAACGAGAAATAGTCCGAAGGTGCTAAGTCTATGGATAATGGTGGGTGTTATAGCACATCCCATTAAAGCTGCAAAAGCTTTTGGCGAATCATCAAGCTTGTTCGAGGTCTCGCGTTATTCTGGTGAAACACTACACCTTTTCTATTGACCAATTCTGGTCTCTTCTGTTTGAGTTCATTACTCAATTTGTCCAGCTGATCGATCACAATACACTTCAGAATTAATCGTGGTATTGTCGGGCAAAAGTTCAAAATACACGATGCCTTTGAAATCCCACCAAACAGACAACATAACCTTTTTTTTTTGGTGACTATCGGCCTTCGAAGTGGTTTGAGCTGGTTCATCCTTTTTAGACCATGATCTCTTGCGCTTTACATTCTTGTAAACAACCCAATTCACGCGCTTCAACAATTGATGACTTCTTTGACGTTTGATAGGCAAATCACAGTAGTTAATGCGACGAAGCAAATTTTATTATGTAAGAATATGAGGAACCCATATGTCAAGCTTCGAAATTAATCCAAAACGTTTCATGTCGCGTTAGACAAATTTAATCTTTCTACAATCTCTCCAGTTGTTATTGGAAGATTTGCATGAACCAACGACTTTATATTATCCACATCGGCTTAAAGAGGCCTTCCAGGATCGACATTGCCGGAACGAAATTTTGCAAACCAATTTTGGCATTGGCGTTCTTGGTCAACACATCTTCTCCGTACACATCGCATAATTTTCGCCTTGCATGAACTGCATTTTTACCCTATTGATAGTAAAACAGTAAAATATGGCGAAAATTTTGTGTTCGATCTCCCATCTTCGATGCTGCCCTATCGAACAAAAACTAATCCAAAAATGGCGTACGGAAAGTCGGGCGCGGACGACTTTGGGATACCCTGTACCACTAACTTGCAATAAAATCCGGTTCCTGGATATAGTCAACCGATTTGGATTAAATTCAGTACAGTGCTTAGGAACTATAAAAAACTCACGAATATCAAATTTGGTCCCAATATCTTAACAAACAAACGAAACACAACAAATTTAGTTAAAAAATCGATTTTTTGGAAGATCGGACCTATGGGAGCTATATGATGTAGTCAACCGATTTTGTTCAAATTTGGCACATTGCTTAAGTGGTCTAAAAAATTTCCAAACGCCAAATCTGGTTACGATATCTTTATTAAAAAAACTGGTGCCTGTAAAGTCGCTTTTACGGGCGAAGATTTTACGTGACAACGTCCTTTTCTCGGTAGAATATTTATTGATATGAATATTATAAAATTGCACAATAGGAACAAGGAATTGAATGAAAATAAGAATTGCACAAATTGTAACTATAGAAATATATTTTGTTTGCTAAAACATCGTACATGTAAACTAAAACTTAACTAATTCCTATTTGAGTGATTTTGTTGAGGATAGGACGATGATAGGAGAAATAGGAAATGAAAGGAAGTGTTTCTGCTGTAATGTGTCTTGCGAAAGTCAAGTCGATGGTTGTTTCTTTTACCGTAGTTGACTTACAAACGTTTGATACGCAATCAAGATTATACGTATATTTCATGAAATTAAGAAACGAGTTGTCAGACTTTACGTTTTCGTATCTCTTAATAAAATAAAATTTTCTCGGCAGTAGATAATAAATAATACATAATAGATAAAATATTTGTTTTTTTTATAATATGTATTGTTACCAAACTACACAATTAAGGTGTAATTATTAAAGCACAATATATTGTTACTAAACTACACAATTGAAGGTATAATAATTGAAACACATTCAATTTAATTATATGTATGTAATAACCGATGTAAGCTGCTATTAAATTTTTTTATTTTTATTAATTTCAATAAAATATCTAACCATAATAATTAATATTGCATGACATAATAATTATTAAACACAAATTTGCGTTAAAAAAATAATTTCAAAAAATTAATTTCACTATTTTGCTTACAAAAAGTATTATTATATTACACAAGCAGTCACTTTCTTAATTTTCCTACTGGGCATGCAGGCACTAATTTGATTTTTAATTATTTAAGAGCACGTTTACTCGCTGCTTCGCGTAGCGCACATCGCAAATACAACAATAAAATAATGAGATTGAGAGCACAAAAAATACAAACAGTTAATCAGTTGCGCTCACTCAAAATTAAAAATAGCCACCGCTGTGAGCAGTGCCGGTTTGGTGCTGAGCGCTAAGCGGTGCGGCTGACGCTGTGCGTTGCTTGTTGCTGCGATTCACAAAAAGTCGCTGGTTCGTTTATAGATAAGAGCAGAGCGCAAACCAAAAATAAAAATGCCACATATCGTTACGATTATTTATCGCTAGACTTATCGTTACGGTTATCGTTAGACTTTTTCAATGGTGCCACCCATACAAACCTAATTTAAGACGTTGTCACGTCAAAAACGAAATATAGCGAATTTTTCTTTAAAAAAGTTATTTTGGCCGATCGGTCCTATGGGAGCTATACGATATAGTCGACCGATTTTGATGAAATTTGGTACCAAATTTGGTTGCGATATCTTTATAAACAAACGAATTATTCATCTAAAACTTTTTTCTTGTCGAGGTCGTCTCAAACACCCCTATGGGAGCTATAAAATTTAACCCCGATATCAAAAAAATAAAATAAACTTGTCTCCTATGGAATAATATGGGATCTAATGTGAAAGTTTGGTAACTCTAGCTCTTACCATCTCTGAGATCTAGGCGTTCACACGGACAGACGGACAGACGGACATGGGTATATTGACTTCTCTATTCACCCTGATCATATTTTAGGTAACTTTGGGGTGTCTCCGACGTCTCCTTCTATATGTTACATACATTTTCGGCTTGCACAAACTTAATATTCCCATGTACCATACGGTACAGGGTATAAAAATTTAACAACATTTTTTACAATAAAGCGTTACTGTATCATCTGTTCAAATATATGAAGGTAAAGCGGTTAAGTGTGAAGTTGTTGTCATCAAACGAAATTACTTAGTGAACGACCCAATATATATATAAAAGAAACTTATGTTTTACGTGTTACTAAGGTTCTCATGAGCGCTACGATGAATTTCAAATCAGATTTTTGCGTGTGCTATGTGTTTGTGAATATCGGCGTATTGTGTGCAACATATCGAGAGACATGTCAAAAATTTAATTTGTTGGAAAATGATTTGCACTGATATAAAAATTTAGCAGATGCTGCTATTACTGATCATCCATATCAAATACATGTTCTATTTGTGATTATTTTGGCAACATGTTTTCCAAAAAATCCACCTGAATTGTGGATAAAATATGAACAATAATTATCAGAAGATATTTTGTTTCGAGTACGTCAAGCAAAACGTAAGCCAGTGATAGAATTTACGCCGGAAGTTTACAATGAATCTTTATTTAATATTAAAGATCTATGCTTGGCGATGGTTAATAAAGCATTAGGACAATTATGAATGCCGTCTCCTAATCTATGTTATAATGGCATGATGTATGTTATTTGGAAGAAATGCAACGAATCAAATTAATTATCAATCTAATCGTACTGCCCCGGAACGTGAAGATCGCAATGAACGTGAAAGAATTCGGTTAAGACAAACCCGTTAAGCGCGACATTTGACTAATAATGGTGCAAGTTTGAATTGAGCTGCAAACTAATCTTAAAATCTTATATTTTTCCTGAAAAGCTTGCGAGTTTGTCTGCTAATTCATTTCCAGGAATGATATTGTGCCCTGGAGCCCATATAATCGTGAGTTTATTCCTGGATCCTAAATTATCCAGTGATGTTCTCACTTCTTTGACCAGCCTTGATGTAATCTTGGCTTAACTTAATCCTTTTATTGCTACTTGACTATCAGACAGGATGGAAATATCCTTTTCATGGTAGTTCTTTTACAGATTGAATTCTGCACGTCTTCCAATAGCAAAAACCTCAGCTTGGAAAATACTGGTGTGTCTAGGTTCATAACATTTGGTTCTGGGTTCTACTACCCCCAAGCCACTTCCTTGATCAGTAAGTGATCCGTCTGTTTACCACTTTATTGTATGTGATTTTATAGGGTAAACTGCCGCAAGAGAGGTCCAATCCTCTTTTGTGCTGAGTTTGGTATCAAAATATTGATTGAACGTATACTCAGCAAGCATCTCATCCCTTGGCTATTAAAACTAAATTTGCTAAATCTGCAGCATCTTTCTTGGTGAGGCTAAAGTCGCCCCCTACTCTATATTCGTGGTGATGTGCCCCACGACTTCCCGGCAATACTTCTACACGTAAAGAGAGCCTTTGAGCACTTATTTATCTACATGAGTTTTGAAGTTAAGCTTGGAGTCAAAGGTCACATTCAGATCCTTGACTTATTTGCTCGTTTCTATACTGCATCCCGATCAGCTTATACATTTCATTCTACCAAGTTTAAATCTCCTTGTGAAGGGTACTATGACAGTTTTGGCAGGGTTGAGACTCAGCCTGCCTTTTTGCACCAGTCATTGGTTTCTTTAAGACTTTGCTGGACAATGTCGCAGAGTGTTTCTTCATACTTGCCTCTTGCTATGATAACGATGTCATCAGCATAGCCTTGACACACATATGCCTCTGCTCGTTAGTCTCTCCAGCAGCTCATCTAGTAACAGGCTCCATAAGAGGGGTGATAATACCCCGCCCCGAGGACATCCTCTTGTTTTTACTACTGTGGTGGATTGCCCCTGTAGCCTGTCTGGATGATAGCAGTGAAGCTGCTGGTTGTGTCTACGCCCCTTTTGGCCAGTGATGCGTTGACAGCCTCGTGGGAGGGATTGTCAAAAGCACATAGTGCAACCTCCTAATGAGTGAGGGATTCCTCAATAAAGGTTTTCAGCTGATACAGTGCAGTGTCCGTAGATCTTCCCGCTCTATAAGCAGGTTGCATCCTCTGGAGAGGTCGTCGTTCTAGCAATGTGCTTCTAATTCTGAAGTCTACCAGCTTTTCCAACTTCCTTTTTGTAAAAGGACTGGATGTATACCAGACCTGGAAATTTATAGGGCTGGAGCGTGCCGATTGCCCATTTTAATCTCTCTGGTGTTACCGTGGACTTGGCAATGGTCCAGTCGGTGGCACATGGTCTGCTGCTACCTGTCGGCAGATTTCTGCCTTATATCTGAGGAGTGCACCCAGGGAAGTGTAGCCAAGAGGAGTTCTAGTTTCTCCTTATTGCTAATGGTAAAGGAGTTATTATATTTCTGGAGTGCCAGACTCACGTCACATTGCTTTCTAAAGTCTTGCGCCTTCACTAGTATTCTTGATGGCTTCGCAGAAGGTTCTGTAATGGCTTCGCTTGGCCTTTCTGATCTCCTTGTTATACAGGGTCAGACTATCTCGGTAGGCATCCCACTCTCCAATGTGCTTCGCTATATTGAAGATATGCCGGGTCACCTTCAGAAACTTTTCAAGTTTTACATTCCACTATGGGGCATCTTTCTCCTTCTTTTCGTTAGCAAGAGGGCAGCTTTCATTGAAGGCGTTCACTACACACGTGCTCAACTCCTCCACTGCGCATTCCGATCCAGTAGGGCTTCTGGGCTTTTTAGATGCTCTGCTGGTCAGGTTCTGCGCTATAGAGAAATTGAACTTTTCCCAGACTGTGTTCCTCGGGTTACGTCTGCGTTCGCTACTCCCTAGGTTTAGCCCTAGGTTAAATCTAATTATTCTTTGATCTGACATGGACTCTTCAGGGGATACATGCCAGTCACTTATATGCGGCTTAAGCGCCCTGCTGGCCAAAGCTATGTCAGGAACTTCGGATCTTACCCTAGTTACAAAAGTCGGGACACTGCCGATGTTAAAGATTACTAGGTTACTACTTGAAATAAATTCTAAGAGAGACTCACCTCTAGGGTTTGTGTCCGAACTTCCCCATACCACGTGATGCCCATTTGCATCACATCCTATAATGATGGGTAGATGTTGCCTCCTGCAGTGCTCCACGAGTGCTTGTACCTCGGGCGGCGGGCAGGTGCTATCGTTAATTAATACTTCTACTTGCTAAGATACAGGATCTAGGGAGTGGGTCCCCATGGTCCCAAATTACCTTGGCATCTTTCACGTACAGTCCTTTTATTCCCTGGTTCTACCAGGGTTCCTGTACCAAGGCTAGCCCTAGGTGTTGCTTAGTGAACATCCTTACCAGCACGGCCGAGGCCGCTTTGGCACGGTGGATGTTCACTTGGGCTATCCTTGTACTTCCGATCATAGGATCGGCTCCATCATTGGCGTCTGAAGTCTGGACGTTGTCTCCGGATCTCCCTCAGCTTCTGTGCCCAGCTCCATGGCCATTCCTGCGAAGACATTGGAGGTTGGTTTCCAATGTCGCCGCCCGCCTCGATCACTGATACGTTTAATTCCTCGTCATCCGCCAGATCTGCTAGGGAGTCGGAGGTGTTAAATCCCTCCCCTTCCAAAGCAAATTGGGGATGTGAGCCCGTCTATCCGAATCTTTGACAGTTGCCTTTTTTTTCTTAAACTCTTGACACCCGTTTATACCCATACTTCCAAACCTGAATTTAATCTTGTGGTCGGTCCGAATAATCTAGGCACAAGAACTGGCGTCAATGGCGAGGACGAGGAGTAAACCACCTCCTTCGCTCTTTCTCGATAATTGCCTCCAGTGTTCCGCAGTCAAACGGTTTTGCTTTTGGATAAGCTGCAAAACCCATTCCGTCGGCTTCTTTCCTGTCCTAGGACAGAAGATGGTGATACTATGCGCCGACGGTATGTCGGCGCCCATCTTTGCCTCTAGCGGAACTCTTTCCACATACATAGGGAAGGGGTTGCCAGCCGACTCTTCGTCCCAGCAGTCTACGACCATATGTCCCACCCTGAAATGGATCCCATCGAACGAAATTGGAGAGTCCCAACCCGATGTTACTAATTTCTCCAGTATAGTGTCCTCGAGCAGTGAGAGTTCCTCACTGTTAAGGATCACCTGAGGGTATTCCTCAGGCACAATGGCTACCTTCAGCATCTTGGCAACGGCCGCGTATGAAGGTCCCTCCTTAGTCACCAGGGATGTCGAGGGTTGGTCCTCGACATCTCGGACGGCTTTGGAGGAAGCCACGCACGCTACTACCGCAGATGATGATATCTCTGCAGTCTTCTTCTCCACCCTCACCACGACACTCTTAGGGGTGTCGGGTGGCGGCTTGAGCGTATTGCTCAGCCTCTTTGGAGCAGGGGTAGGTCCCTGTTCTTCCTGACGTGGTTGCTTTGCCAACTCCAGTGCCTCACTACGCGGCCTCCTGAACCCTTCTTCTTTTCTTGAATTCTCCTGTTAGGAGCTATTTTTGGTGATTTCACCAATGAGGGCCTATCCCTGTCAAGGTCACGGTCCTCAAACTGTTTCGGAACAGTTCCCGCAGGGGTATCCTGCGGTGCTTTCAAAACTGTTTTAAAATTCAAACTCATATCCCACGAGTTGCGGAGAAATAAACGGTCCACACGGGCAGAGATCCGCAATACCCGGGTAAGGCTCACTAGACTAGGCGGTCGCCACTTGCCCAGACTCTCCGTTAGCGACTGGCAGCTTGTCAACTGGGCCCTCAGCCAGGCTGACTTTCGGCACAGGTCGAATGACTCCTTAGTCCGACCCGGGGATGTGGAAATTTTTAGGAGTTTCCAGCTCCAGCCCGACTACTATTAGCCAGCCCCTTTAGCATTGACAAAGCCTAACTAAGGGCTGTTTCCAGCTGCCCTCTCGTGGAGAGTGTAGTCGCACTTCCGACCCAGCAACTGTTACGGCACGCCTATTGTGGTGCATGTTAGTCCCTCCGTTGCGGGACTCGGCAGGCAGCCTGTAAAACTGGTAACAAAATGCTGAAAAATATTTTGATATGCGTCAATCAGACATGTTCTAGATTTCGATTCCGACAAAAAGTGTCGGAATCGAAATGAAAGGTGTTCTAGATTTCGATTCCGACAAGAGTTTACTCGTTATGAAAAGTTTGGCTTGCAGCTGTCGAAATGAAAAGTATTTTGTTTTGTTTGCTGAAATAAACGAATTAATGCCACCAAAATTAATTTTGTATTATTTTTTAATGCTTTAAGAAAATTTAGATGTGCTCAATTGAACGAATTAGGGTTAATTTTCATTATATATTTTTATGACAAAAAATGTCTATTAAAATTGTGTATACATGCAAAACCAAAACGAGTGGAATGAAAGTAAGGTGTTCTGGATTTAGACAAAACAAAACTTCAAAATGTGTATTGTGTAGTCGTGTTGCAAAAGTAAATTCGAAGATAATTTTATTAATGGATGGCTTTAAATATGTATATAAAGTAACTTGTACAAAATTGGTAAATAAATAAAAAATGTTTGTCTGTCAGAAAGATGTTGGCAGAAAGAAAAATTAAATTAATAAAATGGATGTTCGAAAACTTGTGGTAACTCTACAAGTGAACTTATCGATGGTTGATCAGCTGATCAGCTGGTAATTTGCTTGGAATTTGGCGCACTTTTTAAACAAACAACAATGATCCGCTTTTTTTTAGTTAATTGTAGTAATACATTTTTGAAGGAGCCAAAAAGGAAGTGCTAAGCAAAACACAATACCAACGTTGTCAAATGTTGGCAAATTTGCAAGCACCAACGATGTCAACTACAGGAAATACGACTGTGAGAAAGAAATGTGCCTGTTTAAGCGATGATAATTAACAGCTTGACCAATACAATTGTGAAATGCTTATGGAAAATAAACAAACAAAAATTCAACAAAGCGGAATGTAGCAGAGAAGTAACTGAAGGTGGCTCTGAAACTGCTGCTTAAAATAATTTGCTGAGTAAAATAAAATAAACACGAAAATTTGTATGTTATACTTTAAAAACTAAAATGCAAACTACAAATTGGTTAAGTTTTTACTACGTGTCCATTTTTAAAAGACGGCTGCTGTATGATGCCGCTTCCATTTCAATTTAGCGCCATATAAACAAACATAAACAACACAGCTGCTTCGGGTCTAAATGAAAACGATTCGAAGACGATTCGAAGTGGATTCGAACTCGGTCGAAATCTAGAACAGTATTTGTCGGAATGCACTCGTTATGACTTTTCAAAACGAGTCGAAATCTAGAACAGGCCTGATTATTCGATTTATAATCGGTTTTATTTAATAAAATACGATAGCCACAAGTTAATAATAAAAATTGATAATAGTAGCCATCTGAAATTATCAGGCATGTTCTAGATTTCGATTCAGACAAAAAGTGTCGGAATCGAAATGAAAGGTGTTCTAGATTTCGATTCCGACAAGAGTTTACTCGTTATGAAAAGTTTGGCTTGCAGCTGTCGAAATGAAAAGTATTTTGCTTTGTTTGCTTAAATAAACGCATTAATGCCACCAAAATTAATTTTGTATTATTTTTTAATGTTTTAAGAAAATTTAGATGTGCTCAATTCAACGAATCAAGGTTAATTTTCATTATATATTCTTATGACAAAAAATGTCTATTAAAATTGTGTATACATGCAAAACCAAAACGAGTGGAATGAAAGTAAGGTGTTCTAGATTTAGACAAAACAAAACTTCGAAATGTGTATTGTGTAGTCGTGTTGTCGTGTTGCACAAGTAAATTCGAAGATAATTTTATTAATAGATGGCTTAAAATATGTATATAAAATAAATTGTACAAAATTGGTAAATAAATAAAAAATGTTTGTCTGTCAGAAAGATGTTGGCAGAAAGAAAAATTAAATTAATAAAATGGATGTTCGAAAACTTGAGGTAACTCTACAAGTCAACTTATCGATGGGTGATCAGCTGATCAGCTGGCAATTTGCTTGAAATTTGGCGCACTTTTTAAACAAACAACAATGATCCGCTTTTTTTTAGTTAATTGTAGTAATACATTTTTGAAGGAGCAAAAAAGGAAGTGCTAAGCAAAACACAATACCAACGTTGTCAAATGTTGGCAAAATTGCAAGCACCAACGATGTCAACTACAGGAAATATGACTGTGAGAAAGAAATGTGCCTGTTTAAGCGATGATAATTAACCGCATGACCAATACAATTGTGAAATGCTTATGGAAAATAAATAAACAACAATTCAACAAAGCGGAATGTAGCAGAGAAGTAACTGAAGGTGGCTCTGAAACTGCTGCTTAAAATAATTTGCCGACTAAAATAAAATAAACACATAGAGTTGGCGAAAATTTGTATTTTATACTTTTAAAACTAAAATGCAAACTACAAATTGCTTAAGTTTTTACTACGCGTCCATTTTTAAAAGACGGCTGCTGTATGATTCCGCTTCCATTTCAATTTAGCGCCATATAAACAAACATAAACAACACAGCTGCTCTGCACAGCTGGTCTAAATGAAAACGATTCGAAAACGATTCGAAGTGGATTCGAACTCGGTCGAAATCTAGAACACCATTTGTCGGAATGCACTCGTTATGACTTTTCAAAACGAGTCGAAATCTAGAACAGGCCTGTATATCTTTAAATGCAACCATCCCTGTATCATTCAAATTCGATTTAATTAAACTACTAATTCGGATTTGCAGGGACTCATTAATGAAAATCAATCAACCTTACAAATTTGTATACCCTGTACCGTATGGTACAAAGGGTATATTAAGTTTGTGCAAGTCGAAAATGTACATATGTAACGTATAGAAGGACTCGTCGGAGACACCCCAAAGTAACCTAAAATATGATCAGGGTGAATAGAGAAGTCGATATACCCATGTCCGTCATAGCTCAATATCTTTATAAAAAAAAATGAATAATACCGAATTTTGTACAAAAATCGATTTTTTGGAAGGTCCGTCCTGTGGGAGCTATATTAGATAGCCCACCGATGTGAGCAAAATTTGGTGCAGTCCTAAGGAACTGTAAAAAACTTCCGGGTGCTGTATTTGGTTACGATATCTTCAACAACAAGCGCATCTATCTAAAACTTTTTTTTTTTTTTGGAGGTCCTTTGAAACACTCTTATGAGAGCTGTATAATGTAACCCCGATATCAATAAAAGTAAAATAAGCTTGTCTCCTATGGAATAATAAGGAATATAAAGTGAATGTTTGGTTACTTTAGTTTTTACCATCTCTGAGATCTAGGCGTTTATACGGACAGATTGACATAGGTATATCAACTTTTTTAGTCACCCTGGTCATGCTTTAGGTAACTTTGGGAGTCTCGGACGACCTCTAAAATATGATCAGGGTGAATAGAGAAGTCGATATACCCATGTCCGTTCTGTCCGTCCGTCCGTGTGAACGCCTAGATCTCAGAGATGGTAAGAGCTAGAGTTACCAAACTTTCACATTAGATCCCATATTATTCCATAGGAGACAAGTTTATTTTATTTTTTTGATATCGGGGATAAATTATATAGCTCCCATGTGGGTGTTTGAGACGAAACTCGATAAAAAAAAAGTTTTAGATGAATAATTCGTTTGTTTATGAAGATATCGTAACCAAATTTGGTATTCGAAAGTTTTTTATAGTTCCCAAGTACTGTGCCAAACTTGAACAAAATCGGTTGACTATATCATATAGCTCCCATAGGTCCGATCTTCCAAAATATCGATTTTTGAACAAAATTTTTTGTGTTTCGTTTGTTTGTAAAGATATTGAAACCAAATTTGGTATTTGTAAGTTTTTTATAGTTCCTAAGCACTGTACTAAATTTAATCAAAGTCGGTTGACCATATCATATATCTCGGCATTCAGATCGTTTTTAAGGTATTAAAGCACTGTGTCAAATTTGATCAAAATCGGTTGACTTTATCATATAACTCCCATAGGAACTATGAGTAAAAAAAAAATTGAAAGAACCGGATTTTAGTGCAAGCACGTACGCCATTTTTTATTATACCCAAGTCGATTAGATGCGTAGGATCAAGCGGAAACTGCGACATAATTTTTACTTCTAGCGTTTCAATTGTTCATAAAAAAGGTCTGATGGTTTTTTTTAAATCCTTATCAGTTATTGGAGCTCCGGGCTCGAAGCTAAAAGCCACATGACTGTTAATTCGGTGGCCTACTTGTGTGCATTTCATATACCCATGATATGAGGTATGCCCTTTTAAACCGCATATTAAAGATTTGGCAGGAGCATCACAAATAAACGCCCCCAATGTATACTTTATCTGGGGTGCCACAGAAAACCAATTCGATTCAATTTCGATGCAATTCCAATTCTTGGTGCCACAGACATGACAAACAACGGTTTCAAAACCGTCGACAAAATTTTTGGAGATTTGATTAAATTCATTAATAAGAACTAATTTATACAATTAACCCCTTACTTATTTGAAAAAAAAATTCAATTTCTAAAATATGTGTGGGTTTATGTTTTGCTAAATCTAATGTTTTAATTCATGATTTTCATTTTTACAAAAACGATATCAAAATCAATTGTTCATTTGCCATTCTGTGTCAACGTTCAAAATCGATTCTACAAAGGAGTTGCCACATAGTGCGGTACTAAATAATAACATTTCGAAGTAATGATTTTGGCGTATTAATAAATGTTTTTGATGTTAAATGATAGTTAAAAACTATTTTTTTATTTCAACTAAGTTGCCATTATGTGAAGCTACGAATTTAATGGAAAGTTACATAAATATGTTCTGTGCACCTTTATCCTACAAAGTGGCAATGTACAGCATGTAAGGCATGGTTGTGATTGTCAATAGTTCAGCAGTTAAACTTTAAATGAAAATATCAGTAAAGGTTCTTCAACGCCTTCGCTTGACTTTTTCCTTGTAGGGGGTTTTTTGTAAAGCCTTAATGGCTAATAATCGCTATTTTTTAAATTGCATTTTAAAAATTAATTTTTATTTTTGTGCAAATTTTCAAATGTAAACAAACCGAATTTGCCATTCTCAATATTGAGCACGGCTCTTGAGTCGGGTTGAGTAGGGCTGTCATACACACTCTTGTATTGGGCGGGACAAATATTCAAACTTAACTTAAAGTTATTTTGCACAAATGGAAAGCAAAATGATACAAAATATGCTGATAATTATCGTTTAATGTAATAAAGAATAAACTTTATTGGATCACTGTTAATAAACATGTATTTGAATAGGTGTCTAAATGTTCTAAAAGAGTTTTTGCAAGGCTGCAACCCTTTGCTGCCATTCTAGCAAAAGCGTAAACATTCGAAATAAATTGTTCGAAAAATGAAATTAACCAGATTTCTGTGGCACCTACGATTTTTTTTATTGATTTGGTTTCAAACCGTGTGTTCACTTTGAGTAGGACAGAATTAAGCTAGGAACATGAAAACCCAATGTGTTGCTTTATAGGCTAATTACACTAGGGCGCATCTGACATCTGGCATCTAATGTCTCAGATGCTACGTATGAATCTACCGTTCCGAAAGTTTCAACATCATTCCAACATCTTGTGGATATGTTCCTATCTTATTGCGTCCCGATGAGAAATTGCTCGATTATTTTTCTGTGCAGCTCTAAATTCGCCCCGAAATTGTAAACAATGTCCACAAAAAGATTGGCAGCCTTGAATTCGTAAGAAGGCGCCAATTTAAAATGTGCGGCAATATATAGATACAAAAAAAGGAAAAGAGTAGAAATCAATTTTATGCATTTGTTTTGTATTTTACCTACTACATTTGAATATACAATAACATATCGTGGGTCATTAAAAAGTACCAGCGGTAATGATGTTGAATTTTTCGGAACGGCAAAACATGCGCAACATATTCGGCAAAATGTGTTAAATGGTAAATGTGCCCCAGTGTGAATAGGGTATTAGGGTCAAAATAGATGTCCCAGCCATTTATCATAAGACATGGGAAGTGACGGGACTTATTCCATCAAAGTTCTCACATAATTAGGATATGTTTATAGAATTTTTGTATATGTATTCCTTTCATCTCATTTGTGTTTTTTTTTTTAATTTGTCTTTGTCTTATAATTTATGTTCTGTGTGTATCAGCAGTCAGTGTTTAACACTTATAAACCACGTTTGCTTTTATATCAACAAATTCATGTATCAATTGCAAAAAATGGTATTTTGGCATCGAGTCTTATTCTGTTAAAGGCTAGATGCAGGCATGCAAACAAAACAAAACTTCATATGAAAAAATGGCGGACGTAAAGTCGGGCGCGGACGACTTTAGGATACCCTGTACCACTAGCTTGTAATAAAGTCCGATTTCTTCACAAAAAACCAAAAACAGAAGAATTTTTAAGCAAACAATTTTTTTTTGACCGAATCGTTCCTATGGGAGCTATATGATATAGTCAACCGATTTCAATAAAATTTGACACAGTGCTTAAATACCTTAAAAGATATGAATGCCAAATTTATTTCAAATATTTTTACAAACAAACAAAACACATCGAATTTTGTATAAAAAACGTGTTTTTGGACAGATTGGTCCTATGGGAGCTATATGATCTAGTCAAACGATTTGGATTAAATTTAGTACAGTGCTTAGGAACTATAAAATACTCACGAATGTCAAATTTGGTCCCAATATCTTAACAAACAAACGAAACACAACAAATTTTGTTAAAAAATCGATTTTTGGATGATCGGCCCTATGGGAGCTATATGATATAGTCAACCGATTTTGTTCAAATTTGGCACATTGCTTAAGTGGTCTAAATAATTTCAAAACGCCAAATCTGGATTAGGATATCTTTATTAAAAAACGAAATATAGCGAATTTTTTTTTTAAAAAGTTATTTTGGCCGATCGGTCCTATGGGAGCTATATGATATAGTCAACCGATTTCGATCAAATTTGGTACAGTGTTTGGGAACTATAAAAAACTTTCCAATACCAAATTTGGTTACGATATCTTCATAAACAAACGAATTAATCATCTAAAACGCTTTTTTGTCGAGGTCGTCCCAAACACACCCTGGGAGCTTATATAATTTATCCCCGATATCAAAAAAAATAAAATAAACTTGCCTCCTATGGAATAATATGGGATCTAATGTGAAAGTTTGGCAACTCTAGCTCTTACCATCTCTGAGATCTAGGCGTTCACACGGACAGACGGACAGACGGTCAGACGGACAGACGGACATGGGTATATCGACTTCTCTATTCACCCTGATCATATTTTAGGTAACTTTGGGGTGTCTCCGACGTCTCCTTCTCTATGTTACATACATTTTCGGCTTGCTCAAACTTAATATACCCTTGGTACCATACGGTACAGGGTATAAAAACACCTCACAAACGTTTGGTCTCAAAACGTTTTCCGAGGTGGTTGTAGATCAGTGTTGGCTGATTTTTTGTTGTTTTGAAAAATATTTATATTTATCTATTAGTTATGGTCAACAGCTTCATGGCAATGATTTTTTCAAAAGCAGGTAAACCAAAAAAAAACTCAAGCGTAACCATTGACACTCCTGCATGCAACTCTCAATTCATCAACGGCTCACACACATGCAATAATACAAAATAAGAACACATTTTCTACAATTCTCTTCGTTTCGCACACGCTAAGAACCGCAACTTTAGGGGGAAATCATCACTAAATTGGCAAGCAAGTACTTTTCAGAAGTATTGAGTTAGTCTCTATGTAGTTTAATAACTCTTGACTAGTAGAAAAGGTAATTTTTACTCTGTTTCGCCAAGGAGTATAAAATGCATAAAGAGTAATCATCACTAAATTGGCAAGCAAGTACTTTTCAGAAGTATTGAGTTAGTCTCTATGTAGTTTAATAACTCTTGACTAGTAGAAAAGGTAATTTTTACTCTGTTTCGCCAAGGAGTATAAAATGCATAAAGAGTAGAATCCTCGATACTTCTGAAAATGAACATATTATGTGCGTGCGAAACGAGTAAAACATAAGAAAATTCGTGTATGGTCAGGTGTGGGCTGCCATTTTTGCTTTGATCGTGTCTTTCTTTTCTTCATATTGTGTATGTTTATGCACATGCAATATATGTACATATGTATGTATGTAAGAAAGTGGCTAATATGTATGTATGTCTATATTAAAAGTTTGATTTTTAAACTTATTAATTTATTTAATAGCGTTAAGTAAATTTAAAAACTAACTTAACTAATTACTATGCACTTGCTGCAAAGGCCTTGGGCACTACTTATAATATTAACATATAATTTGTGTATATACATATGTACATAATTAATGCTTATAAGCTTACAGTATTTATTTTGTATTATATTATTATACCCTGTACCGTATGGTACCAAGGGTATATAAAGTTTGTGCAAGCCGAAAATGTATGTAACATATATAAGGAGACGTCGGAGACACCCCAAAGTTACCTAAAATATGATCAGGGTGAATAGAGAAGTCGATATACACATGTCCGTCTGTCCGTCTGTCCGTCCGTCCGTCTGTCCGTCCGTGTGAACGCCTAGATCTCAGAGATGGTAAGAGCTAGAGTTACCGAACTTTCACATTAGATCCCATATTATTCCATAGGAGGCAAGTTTATTTTATTTTTTTGATATCGGGGATAAATTATATAGCTCCCATGGGGGTGTTTGAGACGACCTCGACAAAAAAAAGCGTTTTAGATGAATAATTCGTTTGTTTATGAAGATATCGTAACGAAATTTGGCATTCAAAAGTTTTTTATAGTTCCCAATCACTGTACCAAATTTGATCGAAATCGGTTGACTATATCATATAGCTCCCATAGGACCGATCGGCCAAAATAACTTTTTTAAAGAAAAATTCGCTATATTTCGTTTTTTAATAAAGATATCGTAACCAGATTTGGCGTTTTGAAATTTTTTAGACCACTTAAGCAATGTGCCAAATTTGAACAAAATCGGTTGACTATATCATATAGCTCCCATAGGTCCGATCTTCCAAAAAATCGATTTTTTAACAAAATTTGTTGTGTTTCGTTTGTTTTTTAAGATATTGGGACCAAATTTGACATTCGTGAGTATTTTATAGTTCCTAAGCACTGTACCAAATTTAATCCAAATCGTTTGACTAGATCATATAGCTCCCATAGGACCAATCGGTCCAAAAACACGTTTTTTATACAAAATTCGATGTGTTTTGTTTGTTTGTAAAGATATTTGAAATAAATTTGGCATTCATATCTTTTTTAAGGTATTTAAGCACTGTGTCAAATTTTATTGAAATCGGTTGACTATATCATATAGCTCCCATAGGAACGATCGGTCAAAAAAAAATTTTTGCTTAAAAATTCTTCTGTTTTTGGTTTTTTGTGAAGAAATCGGACTTTATTACAAGCTAGTGGTACAGGGTATCCTAAAGTCGTCCGCGCCCGACTTTACGTCCGCCATTTTTTTTATATTAAATTGTATAGGTTAGATCTTTTGAGAAAGGTGACTATAGTTTTTCTATTTTTGGTGGTAGGGGTGGCAAGAATGTCAATTGGATTATGAAATGTAAAAAGTTGATTAAGGTTGGGACACGATAATAGGATGTGGTTTATTGTGATGCCGGTGTTTGACTGACATGCGGGACATGTTGGGATTTTAGTTGGGTCAAGATATTTTGCATGCGTAAGTCTCGTGTGGCCTAAACGAAGTCTTGTGATTTTAATTTGATCTAATCTAATTTGTATTAGCTTGTGAAAGGAGTTTTGTGAAGTCTGTAAAGTTTGTCGTATTAGTCTGAAGATCTTGGTACCATTTCTTGCAGTAGATCAAGCTTTTTTTGTGTTTGGTGTTAAGGTTGGTTTTTAGGTATTTGTTAATGCTGTTGGGTTAGTATTGATTGTGTGTATTAGTGGCATGTTATGGGCTGATTTCGCTGTTTTGTCCGCAAATTCGTTTCCCTGAGTGTCCTGGGATCCACAACAATTTGATTTTTGGTGATGATGTTAGTAAGAAGATCTTATTGTCACTGGTTATATGTTGTTATTGTCGATGTTAGCTATTGAGTTTATAGTAGGTAGTGATCAGAACAAATAATAAAATTACCAGTTCTTTTTTTAATTAGCTTTATAGCTTCTAATACAGCTATTGTTTCTGCGGATAAAATTGATGAAAAAAGGGGAGGCTTCCATATTTTAATACTTCGGTTTCGGATGTCATGGCATAAGTTGCTATGTTATTTTGTAGGGAACCATCAATATAGATGAAGGTATGGTTTGGATAGTTAGATTTAATACTAAGAAATTGTTGTTTGAAAATATAGGGTGGTGTTTTGGATTTATTTAAATATGCGAGTGAGATGTTTATTGAAGAATCTGGTAATAGCCAAGGTGGCTTTGAATTAAGTTTTTGATGTTTTGGGGGTAAGTAAGGTATGTGGTTTTGATTTCAGTGGGCTATTATTGTGGCTACGGTTGAAGTGCATTTGGTGTTTCTAAGGAACTTGTTTTGTTTTATGTGTTTATATATTGGAGTGTTTCTGAAATTAAGTAAAGTTTTGTACAATTTTGATGTGAGATAGTCCCTTTTAAATTCAATGGTTGGTATATTGGATTTCTGAAGCATATTTTGAATGGGTGTAGAACGTAAAGCGCCTAAGGAGAGGCGTATTGCTGCATTGAAGATTGTTCGTAATTTATTTAAATGTGATTTTGGTGAATATCCGTATATATATAGTGCATAGTCAATTTTAGAAATTAATATTGATTTAGTTATTGTTATAAGTGTGTTTGTATTGCAGTTGAATTTGGTGCTTGATAGGCATTTAATAACATCTAAAGATTTAATTAGTGAGGGTATGATTGCGTTTCTATGAGAGTTCCATTTGTATCTATTGTTTATTGTTAGGCCAAGGCCTTTTACAGATGAAACTGTTGGTATTTGAATGTTGTTACACGATATTTCACACACACAATTATGTTTGCGACAAATGTGTTGCTGTTGACATTTTTGAAGAGAAAGTGATGATCCAGAGTAAGCACCCCAAGCTTGTATACTTTCGATAAGGCGATCAAGATTATAGTTTATTTGTTTATGTTTATTGAGGTTGATAATCAAAAGGAAATCGTCAGCATAAGCACTGAAGGTTAGTTCTTTTGCAGGCTTATTATGTTTCCTAATTTATTGTATGCTATTAGGAAAATTATGACGAATATAGGAGAACCCTGTGGAATGCCATTGTGCAGAGGGTATATATAGGATGTATGATTACCCACTCGTACTACTATTTTTTTCTATTCGACATGCAATTTTTGATGTAATCCTATTTTCCAGGCTTTCAATTGGTCTAATACGGCATGAACACCCACTCTGGGTGGGATATGATATTCTATTTTATTTTAGTGATCGGAGTGCTGAATTAAGTTCAATTAGGGTGATATCTTGGTCTATTTCTACTGCTGTTGGTATAGGTACGTAGTAGTGTCGGTTTTGTGAGTATTTGCTGTTAATAAATTCTTGGTCGAAGTGTTTGTCTTGGGATAAGTTCGACCAGTTCTGAGCGAAAGAATTTGCCATTGTGCTTTGTTTGTGATGGTTTGGTTGTTGGAGAGAATGCAATGTATGTTTTTAACGGGGCTTAACCCGTAAAAGCGTCGAATATTTGTCCATATTTTGGCTGTTGGGGTGTTAGGTTGAATTTCAGATGTAAAAGAAGCAGTAGCTTCCCTTTTAGAATGTTTTAGCTCACGGTGGAATAATGCATTGGCCCGTTTGCAGTTGATAATATTTGTTTGTGTAATGTTCTGCTTGAGTGTTTTTAGTGCTTTAAATTTGATTGCTCGGAGATCTGTAAGTTTCTTAGACCACCATGGAACCCTATGGATATTTGAGTTAGGTGATGTTTGAGGTATGCTCTTGTGTGCACTTTGAAGTATTATTCTGTTAATATTGGCTGATTCTTTTTTTATGTTTGTAGAGAATGCAATTTTTGTATTAATTGTATTTGAGATGCTAGCAAAAGAGTCCCAGTTCGCATGTTTTATTCTCAAACGTGGTCTACTATTGCTATGGGTGGATGAAAAGGGGAAGAATGAACGTACTATTGGGAAGTGATCGCTACCATGGAGGTTATATCATCCCAGTTGACCAGCGAGCGGAAACTGGAAGATGCGGATTTCGACTGGGTCAGCCAAACATTTTTTCAATACGCCCAATACTAAAAAAAAAAAATTTTATTATTTATTTACTATTATTTTATTTACATTATTATTAATTATTATTAATTTATAAGCGCAATGAATGCACCCTTATTAATATTGTTGTTATTTATTTTTATTTTTAAGCGCAATGAATGCACCCTTTTAATTGTGTATGTATATGTATTTGCTATTTATTTTTGTTAATAATTTTGTAATTTTAAGTATATATTTTATATATATAAAATATCATAATTCAACATTTTACTTTAGTGGGAACTAAATGGGAAAGGGACAAAATATTGTACCGCAACTCATACGGATCGGCCTTGTAGGCAATATTGCAAAAGTGTCGCAAGCGATTCGTTTGCGTTACGCGAAACTATCGCCAACAGTTTAACTAGCGAGAGTTTCGTTCGGTTTCGTGACTGTTGATAACTATCCTAAACGAAGGTATTTCCTGCCACAAACTGAGCGAGAGATGATTTGTTTCACTTTCGTTGTCCACGCTACGGCAGATTGCACTCGAAATCGTGACGCCCCTGCCACATGTACACACTGTGGAGGCAATCATCCAGCCAACTATAAAGGCCATGAATGGTACAAAAATCTCTGCAAGCGAACTAACACCAAAAAAAGGGTCGTATTGCCTACAAGCAAAAAAATGGCAGACCATCCGCGATTCACTACTTGGATTCTAGATATTTTCCTGAACTAAAAAAATATTTGCCTTCGGCCAATAATACCAGAACGGAAACTCTCTCGTATGCAGATGTAGCCCGAGGATTCACATCCAACACCAGCAATTACATAATTTGTCAGCTGATTCTCAACAACAACCCAAAAACGCTAAGGAACAAGTCTTACATAATTATTCGCAAAAATCTGATCCAATAGCTAACGCCATGACAAGCATAAGTGAATCAATTAACATACTTGTTGATATGCATACAAAATTCGCCGAAACACAGACGCAAATGCTGCGCCTACTCATTGCGTTAACCTCAAAATGGTTTCTTCATTAAATATCTTAATATAGAACGCCAATGGTATCCAAAGCAAACTATCAGAGTTGGAAGCCTTTATCAAAAAAAACAATATTGGGATAATATTACTTACTGAACGGGGGAGGCTGTAACCCCTCGAGGACGCGTCGCAGGTGGCGGATAGCGAACGCCTCCCAGAGAAGGTAAACTCTGTCAAAAAATCACATGGCAGGACTGGGTGCCAAATCCCAGTACGTCCCACAGACGTGTTGTGGTTCGCGAAAGGCTGGTAACCTTTCCGATAAAAACACCCCTACCCAAGAAACGGTAACAAGCCTCGGAAATGGACAGGATAAATCGTTGACGACTTTTAGCTATCGAAAAAGGATTTGGAACATGGAACATAAGAACACTTGCAGAACCTTCACGTATAGCGCACGTTGGGCGCGAAATGAATCGTTACAGGATCAACATACTCGGCTTATGCGAAACTACATGGCTGGAACAAGGTGATTTCACATGCCAAACAGGGTAGATACGGCATAGGAATTATCGTAAATAGAAATGTACGCAGCTCAATTATCGGATTCAATCCAGTGTCAAAAAGAATCATATCAGCTCGCTTCAAATGCAAATTCCGAAACTTAAGCATCATACAGTGCTACGCCCCAACGGAAGACGCTGAAGACCAAGTTAAAGATCTCTTCTACGAACAACTCGACGAAACTGTTCGCGGTATCCCAAAGGGGGGATATTACCATTCTAATGGGAGACCTGAACGCTAAAGTATCCTCGGATAACTAAGGTGTGGAAAGAATTATGGGTCGCCATGGCCTAGGCCTGACAAGAAATGAAAATGGCAACCGCTTTGAGAATCTATGTGTGGCAAATGACCTGTACATAGGAGGAACGCATTTCCCGCATCGTGATGTGCACAAATATACATGGCAGTCACCAGATGGTCGCACACGCAACCAAATTGATCACATTGCTATAAATAGAACCTTTCACAACTCTCTATTAGACGTGAGAACCTCCAGGGGAGCAGATGTATTCAGCGACCACAATCTACTTGTGGGTGAAATCCGCCTAAGACCCTCAGCAATACATCCAACAGAGCGGTCTGAGAAGGCTTTAGATGTCCAACAACTGAAACTCCCCGAAAAGCGCGAAGCTTTCAAGCGAAACATAAACGAGCGACTACTCTCATCCACAGTCACAACATGCGAAACGCTGACACAAATCTACAAAGAAACAGCTGCCAACACCTTAGGTCACAGAAAACACAAGCGAAAGCTATGGATCAGTGACAATACCTGGGACTTAATTACTGAGCGACGAAAGATCAAGAAACAGCTCCACCAGAATTGTACGCAGCAAAGGAAAGAACAACTGTCCGCTGCTTACACAGCCACAGAACGAAGAGTTAAAAGAAGTGCCCGTAAAGATAAAGAAACTTTTTTAAATGAACAAGCCCAAGACACAGAAGCAGCAGCAAGGCTTGGTAACTTAAATGCAGTGTATGAGCGCATAAAGAAATCACGGGAGAAAAACAGACAAACCCGCCATTGAAAGATAGATCAGGCAACTTAGCAACCACTGTTGACCGACAACTGGAGACATGGAGTGAGTTTTTCGAAGACAACCAACCACCTATCCCGTACACAAACGAGGGCACGACGTCCCGCAGAAACCCAAAGAGATCTCAACAGCAGCACCGAATGTCAATGAGGTGGCAAAAGCTATAAGTGGCCTCAAAAATAACAAATCTGCCTGCCCTGATGGGGTCCCTGTAGAGCTGTTTAAAGCTGATCCGTTAGTAGCTGCACAAGCGTTTACGCCGCTTATAAGGGAATTCTGGAACACAGGCTTATTCTCGGACACACTGTCTGAAGGCATTATAATCCTAAAGAAGGTAGACTTCAGTCAATGCAGTAACTACAGGGGGATCACATTGCTAAATACTACCCAAAAAATTATAACTGCAATCATTTTGAACAGAATCAGCGGCCCGTTAAATACAGTTCTGCGGCGCGAACAAAATGGATTCAGACCTAATAGATCCTGCATTGACCACATAAACTCACTAAGAATAATTGTAGAACAGTCTGTCGAGTGGAGATCTCCCCTCTTTCTTCTATTTATAGACTTCGAACGTGCCTTTGATACAGTGATCTGGGACGCAATATGGGATGCCCTTACAATCATGGGAGTTCCCGAGCATATAATCAACTTAATTAATGCCCTGTACGACAATTCAACATGTGCCGTGCGCTATAAAGGAAAGAAAGGTCGAGTTTTTCCGCTGAAAAAAGGCGTCCGACAAGGCTGCGCCCTGTCGCCTCTGCTCTTTCTTGCAGTCTTGGATATGGTCATGAAGAAAACAAATCAAGGCTGTCACACAGGCATACAATGGGGTCCGTTCGAGGTTCTTGGAGATCTCGACTATGCCGACGACATTTGCCTTCTCACACATAACTTCGAACATATAAACAACAAGCTAAATGCACTAATACAGAACGCCCAACGAGTAGGTCTTAAAATCAACTTCTCCAAAACCAAACTAATGCGCATACAAACCGGCATCAGTACGCCTCTAACAATACAGCACAATGGGGAAAGTTTAAGAATAGAGGATGTGGAACAATTTTGTTATCTTGGCAGGATGATCACGAAGGATGGCGGAGCTGAAGCAGACATTGATTGATTGATTCTGCAATCAACAAAGCACGCCACGCGTTCTACAAACTTAGCAAAATATGGCGGGCACGCAGTATTTCACGCCGCACAAAACTTAGAATTTTCAATACAAGCGTAAAAACGGTTCTTTTATACGGGTGCGAAACTTGGAAAGTTACAAACACCACCACAAACAAATTACGCGTCTTCGTAAACCGCTGCCTAAGGAGAATTTGTGGCATATACTGGCCGAACGTCATCAGCAACGAAGACCTACTTACTTTGGCCGAAAGCAAGCCAATTCAACTTGAAATAAAAGATAGAAAATGGCGTTGGATCGGTCACACCCTACGGAAAGAACAAAATAATATAACAAAAATGGCGCTGGAGTGGAATCCGCAAGGTTCTAGAAGAAGAGGAAGGCCTAAAATGACATGGGAAAGAACAGTGCGGAATGAGTCGCAACGATCGTGGCAACAACTGAAAACACTCGCTCGCAACCGAAATCGATGGAAGGAGTTTGTTTCCGCCCTATGCTCTGTATAAGAGCGACAACTACAGTTATATTGTTCTTGTCAAGGAAATAATAATAATTACTTACTGAAACAAGATTGCCAACACCTAGAACAATTTAAATACAGGATTATGACTCTTACTTGGCCTCTATGCCAACACGCAGACACCCAGGAGGAGGATGTGCCGTTCTTGTAAGGCGCAGTTTTTCCCACTTCCCGCAACACAATCAAGTATGTAACGCATTCCAGTTCTCATCCATTGAAGTTGATACTGTCGACGGCGAAATCGTCTTCGGCGCCTTTTTTGGCTGCCCTTCGACAAACATTGAGGAAGCAGCATCTTTAACTCTGCAGGAAGAAGGTTCCTAATAGGTGGTGACTGGAATGCTAAGCACTGGCTCTGGAGAGACACAAGGTGCGACAAAAGCTAAAGTACTAGCAACTGGATCACCTACAAGATATCCCAGCAACTAAAACTGCCTTCCCTCCTGCCTGGATTTTGCGGTCTACCAAGCTGTCCCCATTGTTTTCGTTTTTGATTAAGTTTTCGGACATATTGTCCACTAGGATGCTCGGAAAACTTTAAATGTATTTTTTTAGATTTTCGGTTTTACTAAACTAAAGACATACATATTTATAATGGCAATACAAGCAGCAACAACAATGAACAGTTGCAATCGCTATTAATGAAACTATAGTAAAAAATAGATATAATACGTTTTATTTCCATTTTCCAGAAAAACACACATATATTCTACCATAAAATAAAAATGATTAAATAAATGAAATTGAAATGTTCGTGCAAGTCCATGTAAGGTTTAAGGTTGAGAAATTATAACAAAATTGCGAGGAAAATACTAAAAACGACAATTTGATTTTCCCATACAATATTTCTTTTTAAATTTGGGTTGGC
>JBAMAX010002141.1:0-190975 GCA_037043745.1 Chymomyza amoena
AACTAAAATATATCGTTTCTACTTCCATTTACCCAATGTCCCTTACAGTGAACCCCAGCAACACCCGCAGCAAGGCCTACGATAATCTCCAGAATCTGCTCAATGCTGAAGCCTATCTGGAAAGCATACCCCTCTCTGTGCCCCTGCAATATGCCAATCGCAACTATGACATCGATGCGGATCGCAATAAGCGCGGAAACTATTACAACATGGCCAACACCGGCGAGAACCTGAACAAGTTCCGACGCTACGGCGACATGCGGTAAGTTTTGTTTGGGCTGGTTGGGGGATTAGACTCACTTAAGTTGCCTGAGTCTCTTGGGAGGCAAAGCAATTAACATTAATCCATGCCGCGAGTGGGTCACACAAATTGAAAGCTTTATGTGATTCAACTGGCCATAAATCGTTTGACTAATCAGCTAAGTGGCATTAACTGGGCTTCTTGCAGGCTTAAACGCGATACCACCAAGTTGACACCCGCTGATATGTTGGCACTAGTAGCGCTAGTCGAGGCAGGAGAGCGGGCACGCAAGGAGAGTGATGTGGACAATGGAGCTGGAGCTGTAGCCTCTAATGTGCAACTCCAACAGCCAGCCGGCTTGGACAGCTATGTGAACAAAGCTTATGACGCAGAGGATTTGGATTATGTAGGCAATGCAGGCGTGCCACCAGGCAACTGGCTGGAAGCACCTGCTTTGGTGGACTATTATGGCATGCCCGTGAATGTGGAGACCGTGCCCAAATACGAGTACATACCACGTCAGCACAAGTATGGCGGTGGCGCCTCCAACGGCTTGAATCGTAAGTGGAACGCCAATGAGCTGTACTAAAAAGGTCTTGGTGGGTAACTGATTGATTGGGCATGCTTCTGTATATACTGTAGGCTTTGGCTCCTCCAAACGTTTTATGGTGGCCAAAAAGAAGCGTTCCATAAGCCAGTCTGAGCGTGGACCCAGCTATAATGGCGAGAAGTACTACTAAGCAGGGAGCAAGGAGCGAGCTTAGAAGCTAAAATTTTTTAAATATATTCAATATTAAACACATACACAGCATATGAAGAGCCCCCGAAAAGTTTTTAAGTTTTTTCTTAATTAAATTAAATCAATTATGAGTACATTGTGTGCAATTTTTGCCTAGAATTTGTATTTTAAAATAAAATAATCAAGAAGTATTGTTATAAACATGCAAAACTTTAACTAAAGAAGTTAAGCATATTTATTGTATGTAACTTTGTGTCAAAACATAATCAAATCAATGTTTTTCAAAAAAACACTGAACAGGGTTTAACGATTTTGTCAAGCATGCTAAGTACTTAAAACTTAAACTTAAACTATATATAACTAATCCCAAAACTAGTCTAAACTCGATGTCTATGGCAACTAAATGTACAACTAAACAGCTACTATCAGTATATAATACTAAATATACACACATATACAAAACTAGAGGCTTCCCCAAGTAGTACAAAAAAAAACCAAAAAAAAATATATATTGTGTAAAAAATATGATATATATAAAAAATACACAGTAACAAAATACTTTAACTGAGCTCAATTCAAGCTGAAATTATGACACTGCAAGAAATGTCTGCTAATTCGCTTTAATTTTTAAAAAAATCGTATAAAAAAAAGTGTTGCGTCTTTACACTGCGCTGCATACAAAATACTTACTTACACTTTACAACACTACACAACTTACACTGCAAAAAGAAGCGTCAAACTTTACCAACTTATGGCCACTATTTTGAATACAAATACTACCAAACATACTTATATACAAAACTAAACTATTTATTTATATAACTACATACGTACATATTTATATATAACATATTATATATATCTATATGCATATACTTTGTAATTTTGTGGCTCAGCGCATAAAAATATTTTAAATATTTTATGCAGCATTATTCCAAAAAAAAACAAATATTTTTAACAACCAGCGGAGATTGAAGATACATCAAGTTTATTTGAATGAAATTGTCTGACTGTTTTATTGAAAACAAAAAATCAAATATACATACTATGAATATATACACATAAATACTTATAAATATATACAACAAGCATATGTACTTAAACAAAAACAAAAAATACCAAAGTAAACATTTAAATATAAATAGCGTATATGTGTATTAAATATAACATAAACACTAAAAATACTTATACGATAAATATAAATTTTGACTTTATTAGTATTTTTCATTTCGAATTTTTTGTACTTTTTTTAGTAGTTCAATTTTTTCTACCTTTACTATAATTCTTGCTAAATATTTAGGTTACCATGTCTTCTGCTTCATTTAAAATGCATTAATTTTTTTATATTTAATTTATAATTAATAAAAATGTCTTTGGTTTGAAAAACGACAAATGAATGGAATCGTTTTAATAAATTTCGGCCAATGTTGGGGGGTCTATAAATTTTATTGGCTGACAAATTAGTGTTGTGGGTGTTAGAGGAATTTGGTCAATAAAAAGTGATTATGCAGTTAGTGGATTTTTTGACATAAAAAACATGATGTCAAAATTTTAAACGTACAGTAAACACCAAAAATATAGGAAATATATTAGCTTGGACCCGTATTATTTTAGAATAAATAATGGGCGGAAAACGTGGAATTAAATATTACATTTTGCAAGTGGGGCAGCACTGTTTTGAAATTAAATGAGATAACTTCGTGAAGAAAGTTACTAATTTTTAGAAAACAAACTTTTGAAGAAATCAAACCAAATATAGGTTTGATTCAGGGTTTTCACTTCAAAGTGTACCTACCTATATCAGAGGTCGCAAAAAACTGTCAACCCATTTGTCCAACTTTGAGGGAGTCCGGACCATGATCTACGTTCACGAGTGGCCAACATTTGATAAAAAGCATCCTGGACATTGTCTTATTGGTAGACACGCCAATAGATGGTAAGTGCCTTATTTTTACTTATGTGGGAGGGAGTTGTCAGAAGGTAGAAACAACTCCTGTGTGGACGTATGGCACTATGCAGGAGGAGACTGAATACACTGGGATCCGAACTTATTGGGAATGCAACTGAGCTCGCAGGTATCAGTATAAATCATATTAAAAAAAAAAATAGTTCCCTGTTAGACCCCTTGGAGGAGGGGCATAGGGGATCTCTATTAATAACTGTTCGAACAGAACAGGGACCTACAGTTTATAGCCGAATCCGAACGGCGGTGTCTTTAATTAATAGAGACTTTCATGACAAATAGCGTCTTTGAGCCAGCGATGCCAATGCTAGGCAGATGCACCAGTGCTACTGCGGGGAATCGAACCACCGACCTTCGGTTTTAGAGGCGAGTACGCTACCACTTACTTAAATCGACAGGTTACTTTAGAGAGGATACAGGTGAGTAAGAACTAGATCAAGGAATGACACCACAACGGGTTTTCAAAACAACCACTTCTTTCTACCTACCTGCCTACCGTCACAGAACATTTATCGACAATAAATAAGCTATCCGATTGGAGTCTCTAAAGAGTGGATATGCTTACAACTTCCACTTTAAGGATAAGGAGACAATTTGCATTGGTTCATAGAACCTGATGTGGATCGGAGGGCGAACAAATGGTGGTATGTCTTGAAAGAGCTTGAAAACGATGATAAATTTAATTTATAGCGATACGAAAGAAAGTGTTTCTAAGCTTAAGAAAAACACATCACATTGGTATAGGATTTTTTTTTGAGGTAATATCCGATGTGTCCGATACATTTAATCGTATCGTATAATACTATTTAGAGAATAACATGCAAGTTTTAGGATGTATAAGTCAAACCCTAGACTTCCATTGTATTGATAACCTATACAGTGAACTTAAAGAAGAAATTTCAAAGACGGTCTGGAACAATATTCATTATGTTTCGTAGAACTTTCTTGCAAGATTAAAAAAGAAAAACATTTTATAACTACTATTTTTTCAGGAATGCACAAATCATCGATATCTTGATATTTAAGCTTCCAATTCGGTCGACTCAAAAAACCGCTTCGTGGAACGCATTAAAGCACCCGAGATGAGGTCATGGAAAAATCGAAGATGACTCTGATGGCCATACCGCTATCCGATTATAAAAAATGTTTCAAGGATTGTATCAAGGGCTGGCATAAGTGCGTTGCAGTCGATGGGAAATACTTTGAAGGTGCTAATATCGATTTTGATGAAGTTCCTGTCGAATGAAACATTTACTTACATTTGCTTAAAAGAGTACAGCAAAACAAATGTAAATGTTTTTTGCTGTTTTGGATGGATACCTCCTTTAACCAAAAACTACGATACCCAACAATAACAGAGTAGGTGTACCATATTACTTATCGTACATAATGTATTAAAGGAAAGTGAAGTAACTTGGCCAAAAACAAATGTTTAAATGTTACGTACTTTTTACGAAAGCCCTATAGAAAAATAGTAGAAAAAGGTCTGGGAGTTGTAATTTTTTCTATTATTATTCATTTATTCCTTGACATGCGGTACATATCACAATTTAGTAACAGAAAAAGGAAAATTTAATACATAATTTATAATCACTCCTGGACGTTTCTTGAGTAAGTGACTTTTCGTGTCAACGCAACCAACTTTAAGATCTGTGGTGCGACCGTGCTGGTTTTATAACGAAGTGGGCCTTCGCCGGTTTGTGTGGTCCGCGGGAAGTATTTTATTTCCCTCATACCACCCAATGTCTGGGAGGCTTTACCCTATCCGCAATGTGCCATTTAGGGATTACAAGCTCCCCCGAGAAAACCCCCATTATATTGAATAATAAAGAATTTATCATGGGCATAGCCAGGGAAGGTGTTCTGTGGGTTCCAGCCCAAAAATAATTCAAAATCCCAATAAATTCGTAATAATTTAAGATAAATTGGATTTACGAAATTTTTTTTTTTTTTTTAATTTTGTAGAGCTATGTATGAAAATATTTTACCTTAAATTGAAAATAGTTGGAAAATAGAACTTCAAATTAAGATAAAAAAAAGGGAATTCCGCCACATTTTGTCCACTTAAAAAAAAACCGGTTGGCGAACAACTTACTGAATAAAAACCCATTATTCAAAATAAAAAATGAATGTCAAAAATGGATTGCTCGATCCCAAAAACCCCCAAATAAATATTCGGTTAGAAGAAAAATAAATTGTAAATGGAAGATCTTAGTCGATTTTTAAACATTTTGATAAAACCCTATATTGTAAAAGTGGGCGCAACTAATTTTAGACACATTTTTTCATAGGTAAATTTGCTTAAAATGACATTGCCCTAACATAAAATATAAGTCTCATCTCTGGAGATTTTTCATCGTCGACTAGTGTAATTGTGCCAAAAGACAATTTTCCTCAACTTGTGAAATCAATATATAAAAAGGTTTGGAATTTTTAGAAAGAACGTACAAAAGGGTTTGGGAGTTGCCAATTCCCCATTATAATTTATTTATTCCTTGACATCCAGTACATTTAACAATTTAGTAAAAAAAATCCTGGTCGAAGCATACAAACTCTGTTTTTTAAGGAAGAAATTTTTCCGGTCGGATTTGTAACCCCCGCAACCCACTTTAAGATCTGTGATGATTTTATAACGAAATGGGCCTGGAAAGCTTTCCTCTATCCACCACCTTAGGGACGCGCCATCTAGGCCAGGGAAGGGGTTCTCTGGGTTCCAGCCCAAAACAAAAATTTAAAATCCCAATAAAATGGAAATCTAAGTCGATTTTTGTATATTTTGATAAAATTCTAATTTTGAAAAAGTGGGCGCCACAAAATCAATTTTAGACACATATTTAAACTAGGTAATGTTTCTTAAAATGATCCAAAAGAATCAAAATCAGTGAGATACCCAGAGCGTTTTTATGGCCCCATACAAATTGATCCGACATAATATACAGAATTTTATTGGACCTCAGACAGTTTGGATTATAAATAAATTTTAATGTGGTAAATAAAAATGAGAAATACAAATTTTTTGAATTTATATAAAAAAGCGAACGATTTGTTGTGTACTGAATATCTATTCCTATATAGCTCTATAGTGTAAATAAATTTTAAATAAAATTTTCTCGAGAAATGGATTTGATTACTCAAAATAAATAAATATATTTTTAAACATTTTTTTAATGTTGAAATAAAAAATTTTGTTTAAAAAAATTAACAAAAAAAAACACAGCTAATGTTTTTATATTCTGAGTTTCATCTTTTTTATTTATTATTATTATTTTATAATTTATCGATAGCTCGATAATAACCAATTAATGAGAATTTTAAAAAATAGCTCTAATTTTTTTTTTTAGTTCAGAAATTGATATTTTAATTAAAGAGAAATTGGTTCAAATACCTTTATTTGTTTGGAAGATATGATTTGTCGAAGTAACGTCGAAAACAAAACAATATCAATATTCATTTATCGATATATCGATAATAAAGTATAGTATAAGTACTAATTAATAAAAACTTTGTAGCAAAAATTTTAATTTGAGACTTTTTTTAATATTTGGTAATGTTAAAATAATAAAATTAAAAAAAAAAAACATAAATTTATTTTTAAATTCATTTGATAGAGAAATTTGTTAAAATATCTTTATTCGATTAAACGATATGGCTTGTCAGAGAAACATCTCAGAACAAAAAATATCAATATTCATTTATCGATAATAACTAAATAATCCGAATTTTGCAATTAAAACTGAACATTTTTTAATGTTGATGTTAAAAAGATTGTAAAATAAGTTTTTAAAACTCCCATTATGTTTGATATAAATTCAGAAATTCGCAAAAAAATTTGTTCAAATGTTTTAATGCATTTAGAAAATATTGAGTTTCAAAGCAACATCTGAAACAAAAAAATTTCAATACTCAGTTATCGACAACTCGATAATAACTAACTAATGAGATATTTGACTCAAAAATTTTAAATTTTTGAATATTTTTTTTAATGTTGAAATAAAAAATATTGTTTTAAAAAATTAAAAAATAAACTAAATTTTGTTTTTAAATACAGAATTTAATCTTTTATTGAAAAAGATATTTGTTCAAATATATTTATTCGCTTAAAAGATATGGCTTGTCAAAGTATGTTACCGTCGAAAACAAAAAATTTCAATATTCGCTTATCGATAACGAATAATTGAGATTTTTGCAATCAAATTTGGAAATTTTTTAAAAGTTCAAATAAGAATTATTCTTTGAAAAAAGTTTAAAAAGTATAATATAAATTTTGATTTTTTAACTTAGATTGACGTTTTATTGAACGATATTATATTTGTTCAAATATCGTTATTCGCTTAGGAAATATGGTTTGTCAAAGCAACGTGTAAAGACAAAAAACCTCAATATTCATTTATCAATAACTCGATGAAAATTGTTAAAATATTTTTAAAGTTAAAAAAATCCCAAGTTTTGTTATTAAATTCAGAATTTAATCTTTGGTTGAAAGAGAAATCTAAAAGATATGGCTTGTCAAAACAACGTCTGAGATAAAAAAATTTCAATTTTTAGCTATCGATAACTCGATAAAAACTAGATAATCAGACTTTTGCATTAAGAATGAACGTAGTTAATAGTTAATCATCAAAATCGAAGAGGGTAGACCTTAAAATTGGTCTGCTTCACTTATATTTATTCTCTAACTTAATAACATGCGTTACAGTAATATAATTCGTGATATCCACAAGTGCAAGTATTACAAAAATAACTTGTTAAAATCAAAGATACTAATCGCAATGTATAAAATAAAAAGAGGTAAACAAGTATTGACCCTTATAAAAAGCAATTCAAATTTAGATCAATAAATAAACAATAGAGAAATATTTATATAGAAGTACACAATATGAACTCAAGTTTGTATGTACAGAGTAAATTACATTGAGTGCTTCTAGAAGTGGTTGCCAAGGGGCGGCAAGAACTGACCAAAAAAATGTGACAATAAAATAGTCATAAAAATTGATACATGCCACGGTTCGATTGAGAGCGCTAAATAAATTAAAATTGGAAAAGACAATTTCATAAAAGTCAATTAGTAACTAAGGAACTATATGGTATGTAGAAGTTCATATATAGAGCTGAGCACAGCACAGTTAGATTTTGATTAGAAAAGTGTGCAAAAATTCAATAAAAATAAATTGTTCCAAACCAAGAAACCAAAAGCTACCCAATTACCAATATGTCTAGACCCGCATACCTAAGTATGTCATAGCTCCGATAGATTTCGGAATTTTCGCAATGTTCCTCTTTGATTAAATTTGTACCACTGGCAACCAAGTAACCATGAAGCAGCAGTCCATTGTTGCGACAAAAAAAAACATTATATAAAGGAAACAAAAAGGGCGGCACATTGGTGCATTACTTTTATGTAAACAACATTACATAAACAATACGCAAAATAATTAGATGAATCTAAACAACAACAAAAAAAACGAGAAAAATAACGATATGTAAAAGTATCTACTATAAGCAAAACAAAACAGAAGCAACAGATACTTAGTATATAAAAGCGGCATTAATATGTATAGAGTTTTACAGGCGAATGCAGAGGCAGTGAAGCCTGACGAGGACGGAACGCAACCAGCCGGACTGTACTGGCAACAACTAGCAACAATCGGGCCATGGGTCACATTTGCATACATCAGCTTCAAAGCGTCAACAAAAGTTCAACGAGCAGAAAGCAAAAGCAGAACGAGTTCCAGATGGGATTGGAGTAGGAGTTGGAGTTGGCGTAACTGCATGGTAAAAATGCGCATTACAATAAAGGGTGGGCTATGCAAACAGTAGAAGTAGGTACCAGGTGCGCTATGCGGGTGCTAAGATCTTGTCGTAAACAGTTGGAAACCAAATTTAGTATAGTTTCTCGCTACTACATTTTAGTACGAGGGCAGACTGAAGAGTTATAAACTTAGCAAAAATTAGTTACTTTTTCGAAGAAATATATCTGGAAAAAGCTTCTTTTACAGAAAGCTGAGAAACGAAATCTCTGTCTAGCGTGCCATATCTTTAAGTTTATAAATATAGTAGACGGCATTTCTAATCTATTGGTTGGGAACCTATCCGTAGAGAATTTTGATAAGCGGTTATCGAAAATGCTTATATATGAATTAAATTTAACTTTAAAACGTTAAGGCCACTTACCTTTCCTAATCATTTGTTGGTCTGTGGATGGCAGCGGTAACGGTGATATTCCCTGTAAATTTGAAAAACAGATTTATTTTATTAAATATTTTCAAAAAATTAAAAAAAAAATATATATGTACTTATGTAGTATCTAGAAACATTTTTTTGATAATCGATATCTCTGCCAAACAGATATTTCTTTAAGTTTATAAATATGTAGACGAAATTTGTAATCTATTGGAAAACCTATCCGTCGACATTTTTGTTAAATCAGAAAATGTTGTTAAACGTTTATCGGAAATGCTAATATCTGTACTATATTTAATTTAGCTATAAAATGTTCATTCACTTACCTATCCGATTTTAGATAATATTCATCTGTCTGTGGGTGTGCAAAGCTAAAGGTGGCATTGCTGTAAATTTAAAAAAACTGTTTTAATTTTACAAAGTATTTTCTGAAAAATGAAAAAGTATATACTTATATATGTATTATCTGTAAAAATTTTTTTGGTAATCGAAACCGCTGTCAATTAAGCTATTTGTGTAAGTTTATAAAAGACGTAATTTCTAATCCGTTAGTTGGGAAACCTATCTAACCTATATTAATTCAGCCAATCTTGTTAAGCGGTTATCGGAAATGCTGATATCTGTATTCAATTTAACAATAAACAATTTAGTTCACTAGCCTTTTCGGTTTATATAAAACCATTCCCTGCAAATTTGAAAAACAAATTTATTTTTAAAGTATTTTCCGAAAATTAAAAAAAAATCAGAAGATCTCACGCTTTTTTTTGTATTGCAACGCGCTGAACTCGAACAAGTTTAGACTCTATTTGAAACTAAAAAAGAAATCCGAAATTTTTTTTGAGATCGGTTATCCAACGCTGTTTTTTACGTTTTTGAAGTGCAGAATGCGAACCAGAGGTTACTATATACGAACCTCAGGTCTCTGAGAGAATCTCCAAAATACCTAGTTTTATGTAGGTTTTTTAAGTTATATAACAGCCCTGACCAGCTGGGTCTTTTTGGATCTTGGGTTCGATTTGAGCTACCCAAAAAAGATACAATAGAATTGGTCTGATCTCTGTATGTGAAATCGAATTTTTAGTGTAGCTGTAGTATAACTTTAAAATACCCGATAAGAATCTGCTGTCCGACGAGGTTTTTAATTTTTTTTTTTTTTAATCTCTATGTACTATGATCAAAGTTTTCGGAATCATCTCAGTTACCCAATTTGACGAGTATTATCTTGCTTAAATTGCCACAGCTGCCATTAAAATGCTAATAAATTTTCAGTTTGATAGATATGTTATATGTTTCGAGGATTTGATTAAGTGCGTTGCAGTCCATGGGGAATTCTTTGAGGAGGATAATATAATTTTGTTGAAAAATTTTGTATTTTGGATTTTCTAAATAAATTTCGGAAAGTTTTTGATCGAGGTGGTATACCAAAAACAAAACCAACCAAGCTAAAATCAATTACAACTCAAGAACGGCTGGACAGATTTTTGAGATCTTTGATTTATTGCATTTTTTTTCACCCTGAATAGCAGAATTTAAAAAAATTTAAGAAAAAAAATCTATATAAAGAAAAAAAATTGTTCTTATATTTTTTATGCTACGTGAGAGATGAGATCTTTATTTTGGTGATTGTTTTATATGCATAAAAATGTATTGGGCAGTTTGAATACATATAATATCAGACCACAGGCGTATTGATTAGAGCTTGCGTAACTAAAAAAAATTACCTTCGTTAAAGTAGACTTTGGGATACCCTGTACCACATTGCAAAAAGATATTTATTTGTCAAATTTGGTTAGCAGTGTTATCCATCTAAAAGTTTTACTTTTTTCGAGGTCTTCTGAAAAAGCTCTATGGGAGAATAAAATAATCTTGTCTGGCGTTGGATAATAGTTGCTCTAGCTAGCTCTTATCTCAGAGATCTAGGTGTTCATAACCAAGGTCAGCCGGACATGGGTATGTCGACTTCTCTAGTCCCCCTGATCATACTTTGGATAACTTTGGGGTCTCCGAAGCCTCCTGCTGTATGTTACATACGTTTTCGGCTTGCACAAACTTATTATCCCCTTGGTACTATTGATTACTGATTACAGAGTATAATAACTTCGAATTTTTAGCAAAATAATACAAAGTTTTGGAACTTGGTTAAGATTCATCATAAAATGCCATATGCTAGTATAGTAAGGTTTATATTTATGGAAAACAATAAATATTATTAGTAGCACACATTTTTCACACCTTTAGTCATAAGATAGTTATAATGGGTGACTTTGTATAAGATCTCTAAATACGTTTGGGTTGTTAATTAAAAGACCATACGCAATCGAGGCACACGCTCAATTAGAATGAACAAACTTCATAGTCTCCAGATCGAAATAATTTAAATAAACAATTCACACACACAAATAAACTGTCAACAATTTGTTAAATGAATACAAATGAAATCAAAAGTTAATAGAATCGATTTTTTTTTTGGGACAAACAAAAAGTTGAGAATTCGTTATTTGGGCATTGTATGTACGTATAAAGTAGAAAGTTTGAATAACCGAAACACTGGGCAGGAAAGGGCAGCCATTTCAATCATAATTACAACTTTTTTATGTTTATATCAAATATCAAATTTGGTGTATTGTAGGTTTATAATAAGCCGGAAAGTCCATTTGTGGTAAATAGAAGTAGTACTCCAAAGGCATTATTACTTTTATTTTATAAGTGTGTAAAAGCAAACACTTGAATACACATTTTGGGTAACCACTCTTAGAGTTTTACTATTCTTTTGTTTATATTTCTATAAAAAAAATACCCAAGTATTCTGAATAAAACCATAAAAATAGTTTTCTCAGGTGTTTTGGCAAACGTTTTTTTGTTCTATGCTGATTCTGTACAGAATTTTAAGCCCTATAGCTTTTTGGAATATTTTAAAAAATGTTAAAGCACGGGTAACATTTTTTTTCATATTTTATTTACAAACTGTCTGCTTTTAGACAGTAAGTTATTTTACTGAATAGTAATAAAAAATTAATTAATAATATAAATATAATAGCAAGTTTCCAATGAAGCCTATTATTTTGTTGGGTACAATTTTATTTGCAAAAACGAAATTTTTGTGAGTTTGACCTTAAATGTCTTTCGGCAAGGTCATGATATTTGGTGTTACTTTAAGACCCTGCTAAAAAAAAATAACTTTCCTAGCAAATTTTAAATTATTTTTCTATTCCAAGAAGTTCTGCAAATTTTTACTATTAACTAACTTGAAAGAAAAAAGAAGACAAAATTAAAAATAACAAATTTTTGGATGTTATTATTTTCATTGGAAAAAAATTTGCTAAATATTTTTATATATAACATAAATATACATTTTGGAAAAATTAACGCTTTGACGATATTTGTTTGTACGCCATAACTCTTTCACATACATATTTCACAATGATAGAAATGGAAGAGGTCTCCCGAAAAAGTGGACCGCTTCACTTATTTTCGCTGATTAAACTATTAGAAGATATCAGAAAATTTATCAAGCTTTAACTAAATTTAATGTAAAAACATTAATATCCTATAATATTGCATAGATCACCTCAAGGAGAGGTAAGATTTTCAACTTGACCCACAGAAAACTGTTTCAAGTATAATTTTTTTCCAAGCTAGTTTACAATAAATAACAACACCAGTTTACAAAATTTTGGTGTCCTCAAAATGTTTTAGTCACTTCCGTAATTAAATGGCACGCTAAATCCGAAAATGTTGTCCAAAATTTTCAAGATATTTTGAAAAAATGTTTTAGATATCTGTAGTTGTGTTAAACTGATTTTTTTTACCAACCTGTAGATAATTCAATTATCTATCGATTATACTTAGAACATATTTTAGGCAAATTTACGGCTTGGACGCTATTTATGCATTCATATGAAATTTTTTGTAATTTTTAACAAAATTTAAAAAAAAAATCCCATATTAAACCGTAAATTTAAAAAAAATGTTCCCTTGAGTCTAGAGTCAGGATTTTTTAAAAACTATCGGACAAATTTCTCAACAAAAAAATAGTTTTTCGGAAAAAGTTATTTCATGTTAGTCTTTAAATTCGCTATCCTGGGAACACCTTAAAAACGCCATTACAACTGAAATGGCAAATATATCTCCAACAAGAAGAATTAAATGATATATAGATTGGATTAAAAAATTTTTGAAATTATTTATTAGAAGCAAGAAGTTTCTTAAAAACTTAAGTTGCAAGAAAATATTTTTTACCAAAAAGTTTTTAACGTAACGTTAATTAATTTAAACCAAAAAAAAAAACTTGTTTTTCGTTTTCTAGCTCATTATGGGTTAGCCACTAATTATGCTTTATTAGGAGGATTACGAACTGTAGCTCAAAATATTTCCCATGCAGCTAGTTTATTTTTAATTTTATTATCTTTTGTTTTTTTTTTAATTGGGGGTTATATTGTATTAAATTTTTATATTTATCAAGAATTTATTTACGTTGTAGGTATTTTGTTTTCTATAGCCTTTATAAACAATTTCTTTAGCTGAAACTAATCGAAAACCATTTGAAGAATGTTTTCTCGACCCCAAAAACTCTAAAAAAATATTTTTTACGAAGGTTAATTTTTCGTGTAAACTATTGTTATTTATTTTTATTTGTTGGGTTTAAAATTTTAGTATTTGCTTTATTATTAATAGTTTTTTAGTAAAGTTAATAGAAAAATTGGTTTCTATCTTATGTTTTTAAGACATATGCTTGTTCAAGCTCATTTAATAAATTATCTCTCTTTTATGAACAATTCTGGTTTTACACGCCTTTGATAAACCACGGTCTAGAAAAAAAATTGTATTCAATTTAGCATTATAATACGTTTTTGATTGAAATTTTTATGAAAAATATTAACATAATCTTTTAGAAATTTAACTAGCGAATCTTTTAATTTATTTTCGTAGCAGCTTTTGCTATTTACTTCAGATCTTTTTCACATTGTTTTTTTTTTTGGGAAGGTATCTACCGTGTAAAAACTGAAAAAGATGTAAACCATTTTTTGTCAATATAAGATAGACGGACACACAAACCTGGCTTTGTCGACTTGAATGAATTGATCAAAAATATAAATACTTCAAATATAAAAAAATGTAATAAAGTCGAGGCGGTAACCTTTTTTCTCGAAAAAATCGTATTCCTGCATATTTCTTCTAAGAATTTTCAAACTGGAACAAAACATACCTATAAGCTCTGCAAAGTACCGATTTTGATGATAACCGATAGTTACGTCAACATCAATTTAAACTATATGGGGTAAATATCAAATTGAATGTTAAGGGGTGTAGGATTAAACACGGTAAATCGATTGCGGGGGTAAGGGGCCCGCATAGATAAAATTTGGATGTGGATGTGTTCATTAGAGTCAAATTAATAAGCTTGCCAGAAATTGTGATTCTAGGTCCCTTATTACCATAATTACCTAGAATTAAATATTAAAGCAGTTTAAAGGCAAGGGGTGGTGAAATTTCTACCAATATGGCTATAACAAATATTGTTCATTTTTGACATTTGTATGCATGAGTTCATGATTCGTCGCTCTTTCAGATCAAAATATTAAACGGTTTAGCTAAAAAAAAAATCATCTTCTCAGGAATTATGCTCGTCTTGCTCTTACAGTGTCCGATATCAATGTTTTCATACAGACGGACAGATTGACATGGCTCAATCGCTACCCAAGGTTATGATAAGCATTTTGGTATAAAGGATAAAGCGATCTGCCGCGCCTGTCCATTACATGTGTTGCACAAATCTAGTATACCCTTTGTACTTATAAGTATAGGGTATAAATGGATACACTTCATAATTTCAACGGAAATAATTGGGACCTACGAACAACGAAACATCTACTTATGACCCAATAATTTGTACCAAAACGGGCAAGTCAAGAACATTTAGAACATTAGAACAAATGCATGAAACAGTGTTGGGCCAGAAATCTCCCTCAGATGTTTTTTACATGATTTTATCTGGAAGGCATCTACCGTGTTTAAACAGAAATAGGTAAACCAAGTTTTTAATCTAAAAAAGACAGTCCTGGATTTAACGAGTTGCCTGTCATGTTGATAAAATTAAATTAAAAATTTAAAAAACCCCCGAACTTAAGTAATTTTCATTTAAAAAGTAAAAAATAATAAAAGAAACTTAATGTTAAAGTACCTAGGAATCTATTAATAATTCTAAAAAAATACGTCGCGTTGGAGGACACGCGAGGGCAGACGTCGTTGACGGTCGTATCTTACATGCAAATTTTTTGAAGTAATTCTATAAAAGTTTTGCAGTATTTTCTTAATTTTGTTTTTAAGTTCATCTTTGTTGCTTCATTAGACTTTTTGTATTTAAATTGTTAGTTTAGGAGCGGTCCCCCAGCGCGACGTATTTTTTTTTAGAATTATTAATAGATTCCTAGGTACTTTAACATTAAGTTTCTTTTATTATTTTTTACTTTTTAAATGAAAATTACTTAAGTTCGGGGGTTTTTTAAATTTTTAATTTAAGTTTTTATTTCATACTTTTTATAGGTAGGTTAGGTTAAGTTAGACTTTAGTATATTATAATATACTTAATTTAATTTAGATTCTTGTTAAGGTATAGATTACATTTAAGGTCAAGCTCGATTGCTTTTTTTTACGCATTCTTCCCACTTTCACTCCCCGCAACTTTTAAACAGCTCAACCGATTTTCATCAAACATGTCTAGGAATACTTGCACATAAGTCACCTTTAATACAAAAAAAAACTAAATTGAAATCACTGCATGCGTTCGGGAGTTATGATGCCACAGACAGACAGACAGACAAATTTTAAGCCAATCGGACAAAGTTGATGTTTTCAACTTCAAATGGCCATAACTTCTAAACGCGAAAAGATAGAGCAAAAATAACCTCAGATTCGAATCAGTGACGTCGTCAGCTACAATAGGACCAAATTTTAAGCCAATCGGACAAAGTTCATATTTTTCTCCCCACTTTTACTCCCCACAACTTTTAAACGGCTCAACCGATTTTCATCAAACATGTCTAACAACACTCGCACATAATTCACCTTTAATACAAAAAAACTAAATTGAAATCACTGCATGCGTTCGGGAGCTACGATGCCATAGACAGACAGACAGACAAACAGACAGACACGTCAAACCTATAACACCCCTCTTTTTGCGTCGGGGGTTAAAAAATATATATACTTCAAATATAAAAATATATAAATAATTGGAATCTACGAACAAGGAAACACCTACTTATAGCCCATTAATTCTCACCAAAGAGAGCAAGACCTGAACATTCACTAAGTACAAATACATTAAACAGTGTTGTGCCAGAAATCCCTTGCAACCTAAATTTTAAAACATCAACAATCTATTGGTGTAAGCGATGTAAAATTAACAACAATGTGTTTGCACATAAAAAAATATATTTATGATCTTCAAAATCTATCATTAGAAATTACGAATAAGTTAAAGTCAAAAACGTCTACAAATTCTTTACAACCCCTCAGAATAGAACATATGTATATAAATATTTCATTTCATTCGACAATATATTATATACTCGTGTTTTATTCGCCGAACTAAAACGTAAAAAGTGACGTACGTTTTGAAATTTATGGCGCAATTATTACAGCAAAAGTTTCTAATGCCTTTCGTTAACTTTTGGACGAAGACGTCACAAGCCGAACGAACCAAAATGCCGGTTAAACTTGCCGACGCACAGATACACACACAAAAATGTATCTATGAGTTATGCGCCAGCAAACATGCACGCACACAGACGCACAGCACACGCACGCTCCAAAAACCGAACCCGAACCCCTGGATAAACCCAAACAAATGGGAACAGAACAAGACCAAGAGCCAAAACGAACATTGGCGTCGGCGTCGGCCTTGTTGCTCTTGTACAAACGAATTATCTAAACAAAAGTGAAGAGTATTCCAGCGCGTCGCTCAGTTGGTAAGCAACTGTCAAAGGCAACTGACGACGCCACGCGCTGTGGCAGACAGATTCGGACCTAGTACAGTGTTGTTGTATTTGTTGTTGTTGGCGCGACGCAAAATTTAAGCGCGTGTGTGATATTTAAATAAGCAGCTAATAAGAATTGCTAAAATCTGAGCATTTTAAGAAATATTTCTTAAATAAATATTCAAATCGACAAACTAAGTCTACAATATGGATAACGAAGTGCCTGCTAAAGGCAGCATACTCGGCAGTAAGTAGGCGTGCCAAATCCCAAGTGTGTGCGCGTATATATACACGTAGTATCTTGCAGATACATTTAAGTGAAATTTCACCAATGCACTGGCAAAGTGCATCAGTGCGAGTGCAACAAGTGTGTTTTGTATATTTCAATGGCAAAGTTTTAATTCAAAATTGAATACAAAATGCGCGCCCGCAATGTCATAAGCAAAAAATTTGACCTCAAGAGCTATGAAAAGGTCGTGTGCTGAATGTGTGCGTGTATCCTTTAGATGCCTTAAACAGGCTTTTTATAGACCGCGCCCGGCTCAGTCCCTTCTAAGCATAAGCATATTGTTTGATTTGATTTTATTTTTATTTATTTTTTTTTGTGTATCTGCTTCTTATGTGTGTCTGTCTTTTGGTTGTCAGACAGCGCGCGTTATGGCAGCTTCATGGACAAGGTCAGATGGAAGTCAATCTTATAAACAAATGTTGGCATTCTTTTGGTGCTAAAGAAATGTGCCAAGCATTTATGCTTTTTGGCTAGCGTTTTCTAGTATTGAATGTTTATCAGCTACTAAATTATATTTTTAGTGAGCTTATCAATAATTAATGATGCAGCCATATATGTGCAGCGTACATCCAGAAGCCTATAAACTTGTTTTTAATTGGAAGCAAAACTAGGCCGAAATTCAAGAACCCCCTTAGAAAACATTAAGCACCCGTGAATTCGGATAAATATCAAGCGCGTGCATCCATTACATATCAATCAAACGGATTACACATGGCGATAATTGCTTCGAAAATAAACAAAACTCGCCGTATCTATAAAATTGTTAGGAAAACTCTCTCTTGCACAGAAGCATATTGACCTTGCACTCAATATTCATAGTAACCGTAAGAGAACCGATCCATTTATAATTAATAATAAACAGTGCTTCAAAACAGCTATCTTACTTTCTGATAGCAGCACTTCAATTCCCACAGTTGCTATATCTACTAATCCTAGCCATAAATCTTCCCCACAGAATTTGTGCCAGCCCGCTATGTGCTCGCCATACTTGGCTCAATTGGCATGGCTATTGTCTATGGGCTAAAGGTGAATCTCAGTGTGGCTATGGTAGCCATGGTTAATCATACTGCGATTAAAAGTGCTAATGATCTTTTGATCGATCCCAATGTTACAGTACATGTAACACACCAAGAGTGCTCGCCACCAGGAGGTGCTACCAACGTCACTGCAAAGGTTGAGGTAAGTCTTAAGCTTAATATACTAAAATACAAACCTCTCACGCATTCCTTCCAATTTACAGGATGGTCCCTTCGTCTGGAGCGAGCCACTCCAAGGCACTCTGCTTAGCTGCTATTTCTGGGGTTATCTCGTCTCGCAAATTCCTCTAGCTCATGTGGCTGAAAACTTTTCAGCCAAGTGGGTAATGTTATTTTCGGTTGCTTTGAATGTCATATGCACTCTATTGACTCCGGTTATGACCAATATTCACTATGGTTGTCTAATTTTGATGCGCGTGCTGGAGGGCGTAGGCGGTGGAGCCTCATTTCCAGCTATGCATGTTATGATTGCATCCTGGGCACCGCCTACCGAACGCATGGTTATGTCTACTATTATTTATGTGGGCACTTCGGCTGGCACTGCATTGTCAATACTGCTGGCTGGCGTTTTATCCGCAAGCTTTGGCTGGGAATCCGTGTTTTATTATATGGGCGGCTTGAGCTGCATTTGGATGGTGCTTTGGGTCTTACTGGTGCAGGATAATCCCAACAAGCAGCGTTTAATTAGTGCCGAAGAACGTCAAATGATCACCAGCTCTTTGGGCACGGAACAGAAAACGGAGCATCATCCAGCGGTACCATGGCGCAAGGTGTTTGCATCGGTGCCCTTCTGGGCTATACTCATTGCGCATACCTGCAGCAACTTTGGCTGGTACATGTTCCTCATAGAGATACCATTCTACATGAAGCAGGTTCTTAAGTTCAATGTGGCTAGCAATGCAGCTTTGAGTGCATTGCCCTATTTCCCAATGATCATCTTTAGCATTGTTTTGGGCAAAGTGTTGGACAGTCTACAGGCCAAGGGTAATTATGCGCCACATTTAAGCTTTAAGCTTGTTAATGTTTTGTGCTTTTATAATTTTAGGAAAAATTTCAACCACTTGGGCGAGAAAAACGGCCACCTCGATTTGTACTCTCATACCAGGCGTCTGTCTATTGTCCTTGTGCTTTATTGGCTGCCGGCATTATGAGGCTGTAGCCATTATGTCAGTTGGTATCGTTGCTATGGGCGCTATGTTCTCCGGTTTTCTTTCCAATCATATCGATATTGCTCCTAACTTTGCCGGCACTCTAGTGGCTTTGACGAATACCGCAGCCACCTTACCAGGCATTGTAGTGCCACTATTTGTCGGCGTTGTTACCAAGGGAAATGTAAGTTTTTACAGTAATGCCTGCAGACATTGGCTCAAACTAATTTTGCAACTATTTACAGCAAAATATTAGCGCTTGGCGTATAATCTTTGGCGTGACCATTGTCCTGTTTGCCATAGAGTTCCTGGTCTTTATCTTCTTCGGCTCTGGCTCTGAGCAATCCTGGAATAAATCGGGTCAAAAAGAGGAAACAAAAGATGAGAAAACACCATTGAAAGAAAATTTGCCTAAGGCTTAAACCATAATTCTCACATCATCATACTTTGAACAAACTAAGTACTTACAATTATTACCCCCGGACTGTATATACCAATAACAATTATTAGATTTTAGTTTGCTTAAAAACTAAGTATTTTTTCATCTATGTACTTACAATTATGAGCTACCTCTTCAGCCACCGAAACATGTACTCTAATGACTATTGTAATGCCTAATGTATTGTACCTAACAGGGAAATATTTGAAACTGTATAAACAAATAAAGCGCTGACATAGTTGGAACAGATTTTTTTTATTTAAAGATGTGCATTAAAGTCTGTTCGATTTTTTAATATGTTTTCACTCAATGTGCATCATTAAGGAAATCCTTATTGATAACAAGACACCTAAAAGTATACTTAATTTTTAACAATACAATCGGAATTTGAGAAAAACGTAGTATACTTTTAGTAGCTTGATCTTTAGTTTTAACTTCTTTTATCCCAGGAATACTTATATCGTTAATGTGGATTGGTTTAATAAAACAGCACCACAGTATTCTTATTTACATTTAAATAAAATCAATTATTCATTGCGATAACAAATGCAACCGTCGCACACTGTATGTGCTATCGATAACCTTTTTGCAGCACTGTTGAATACGTTAACAATCGATTGCTGAGTGCTGCAAAACGTTGCTCTACGCACCGCAATACTTGGATTTACATAAACGAACAAAAATTAAATATGTTGAAAGTACGCAATATATTGTTACTACACAGGCGCTGCAAAAGTGGCAAGAAGCGTTGGAATGTGCTCCAAAACAAAAAAAAACAACTGTGATCGCGCCTTGACAGATTTGATGACTTTTATGGCTCAGTGTATAGCGTACGCTGGAGAAACATGCGTGCTGCATTGCTGACCGAACATAAATATATTGCCATGGTGACCAACTTTGGTGACACCGAGAAAACATGCAGCATGCTGGAAATGGATGATGCCATCAACATGAAGTCGCTGTACTATTGTCTTGAAAATAATAAGGAAAGCGATAGCTTGGCGGCTGCCATCAAACAAGATCCGTTGTGGATGACAAACTAGGTTCGCTGCTTAAAAAGCAACAGGAACGTGAAGTGGCTGCATTGTATCCAACGGCAGCTGAAGATGGATCGGGAGTGGACTTACCACAACAGTTAAACTACAATGACGTGGTCGCAGGAAGTGATAAAAGCGACGAATCTGATAAAGCTACACAACAATACGAGCAAAGCTTGACAAAGGCAATGCAAGACGAAGTGCAATTGGATGAAAATCGCTTAGTTAATCCAGAGTTTGGCACTGGCGGTCTCTATGAGTACATGCCCGCGCATAAGATCAAAGGCATGGAAGATTGGGTGGCTGAATCAGAGCATTATAAATACTATCAGACCAGCGGCGACTTTCCGCTAAAAATTGAGCCTGAAACTAATTTTCACTATCCCGAGCATTTGGCACTCTACACATATGAAATGGGCAACTGTTCAGAGTTCAAATCACCAAAGAAATGTATTACAGGCGTGCTGTCACATTTTCTAATGGATGGCGCCTCCATGCTGCCGCCGCTATTTTTACAAGTTGTACGCGGAGAATGTGTGCTGGATGCATGTGCAGCTCCGGGCGGTAAATCCTTGCTTATGCTTCAAACCCTGCAGTTGGATCAATTGGTGTGCAATGATCGTGCATAAACAGAGTGCATCATGTAATGCGGGATTATCTATTCGATTACAAGGAGCGCTGGGAAGGCAAACGTTTAATTTTTAACCAAAGCGATGCACGCAATATAAGTGAATACGACAGCCATGATAAAATACATACTTGTTGACGTGCCCTGTACAACAGATAGACAGGCGCTCATGGAGCAGGATAATAATATATTCAAGCCAACAAGAATAAAAGAACGCCTAAGCTTGCCAGAACTGCAAGCTGGCATACTAGTCAATTGCCTAAGATTTCTAAAACCGGGTTGCAGCTTGGTTTACTCTACTTGTTCACTCTCCCCTGTGCAAAACGATGGTGTTGTACATATGGCGCTGCAAAAGGTATTCACGGAGCATGGCATTACGGCCACTATTAATGATTTAAGTCTGCAAACATCACTTTTTAGTGACGTTTTTAAATTCGAACATCCAAAAGGCTTGAAGTATGGACAATTGGTAGTGCCCTACTTGCCGGCGAACTTTGGACCAATGTATTTTAGTAAACTTGTAAGAAATACATAAGTTGGTAAATTCACAAGTTTTTATGGATTTTTTTTTAACCTGGCTTATGAGTAGAAAAGATGTGTAACTTACTTCTTATTTTATTATTACATTAATTGTAATTTATCAGATTTTTTTCCTCTTTTTTGGCTTGATTGGCAAAGGGCCGGGCGTCTTGAAAATTGTGCTGCAAATTAGGAAGCAAGTTAAGAACAAATTCATATTTTCCTTGAGTAGTATACTTACTGGCAAGTGGTGCAAATGGGGCTATATTTACAAAATACTGATAGGCATACAGAACACACATAGCCAATGTCGATCAGCTCGCGGTGTCAAAAGTATGATGCACGATAATCAACTTTTGGTGGTGGTGGCAGCACCAATTTATGACGCATTTCAGGCGCAGGCAAAAACACCCATAACAAATACTGCAAAAGGCCATCAAGCTGAGTAACCTTAAAAAATTCATCTTGACGCCGGCAGCGAAATTGCGTTGCAGCTGCAAGAAGTAAGGATAATATAAGCGTAACTTTTATGTACATAAAGCATTCATACCCGAGATATATAGCACAGCGCCATGGACATGCTGCCAGCAACAGACTTTCACATTCATCAGTATGTTGCCCAGCTGTTGCTTTATAGTCTTATCTACCAAACTAAATGCCTCGTACTATCCATCAATCTGTCGAACCTCGACTTTACGTCCCGGCAGTGGGTATAGAAAGTCACTAGCAAAGATTCAGCTTTTTTATGATGCAAGCGTTAATGGTAAACAGTAACAAACTCACGTAGCATGATGTGCACATGAAATAACAGCCAATTTGTTTAGAGCCTTCAGCATTAAAAGAGCATTGCTAAAAGCAATCACGTTCTCCAAAATTTGTGTGAAATTGGATGGATTTTGACGCACAATGTGCTGCGAAGGAGTGGTGTCAAAGGCAACTGACGACGCCACGCGCCGTGGCAGACAGATTCGGACATAGTACAGTGTTGTTGTATTTGTTGTTCTTGGCGCGACGCAAAATTTAAGCGCGTGTGTGATATTTAAATAAGCAAGCTAATACGAACTGCTAAAATCTGAGCATTTAAAAAAATATTTGTAAAATAAATATTCAATTGGGTAAACTAAGTCTACAATATGGATAAGGAAGTGGCTGCTAAAGGCAGCATACTTGGCAGTAAGTAGGCGGGGTCCAAAATTCAAGAACCCCCTCAAAGTTTGAGCGCGCATGAATTCGGATAAATATCAAGCGCGTGCATCCATTACATATCAATCAAACGGATTACACATGGCGATAGCTGCTTCAAAAATAAACCAAACTCGCCGTATCTATAAAATTGTTAGGAAAACTCTCTTGCACAGGAGCTTATTGACCTTGCACTCAATATTCATGGTAGCCGTATGAGAACCGATCCATTTATAATTAAAAATCAACATTGCTTCAAAGGGGGACTTTACTTTATGATAGCACTTTAATTGCCACAGTTGCTGTATCTACTAATCCTAACCATAAATCTTCCCCACAGAAATTTTGCCAGCCCGCTATGTGCTCGCCATACTTGGCTCAATTGGCATGGCTATTGTCTATGGCCTAAAGGTGAATCTCAGTGTGGCTATGGTAGCCATGGTTAATCATACTGCGGTTAAAAGTGCTAATGATCATTCGACCGATCACAATGCTATAGTACATATATCAAACCACGAAGAGTGCTCGCCACCAGGAGGTGCTACCAACGTCACTGCAAAGGTTGAGGTAAGTCTTAAGCTTAATATACTAAAATACAAACCTCTCACGCATTCCTTCCAATTTACAGGATGGTCCCTTCGTCTGGAGCGAGCCACTCCAAGGCACTCTACTAAGCTGCTATTTCTGGGGTTATCTCGTCTCGCAAATTCCTCTAGCTCATGTAGCTGAAAACTTTTCAGCCAAGTGGGTTATGTTTTTTTCTGTTGCTTCGAATGTCATATGCACTCTAATGACTCCGGTTATGACCAAGCTTCACTATGGTGGTCTAATTTTGATGCGCGTGCTGGAGGGCGTAGGCGGTGGAGCCTCATTTCCAGCTATGCATGTAATGATTGCCTCCTGGGCACCGCCTACCGAACGCAGTTTTATGTCTAATATTATTTATGTGGGCACTTCGGCTGGCACTGCATTGTCAATACTGCTGGCTGGCGTTTTATCCGCAAGCTTTGGATGGGAATCCGTGTTTTATTATATGGGCGGCTTGAGCTGCATTTGGATGGTGCTTTGGGTCATACTGGTGCAGGATAATCCCAACAAGCAGCGTTTAATTAGTGCCGAAGAACGTCAAATGATCACCAGCTCTTTGGGCACGGAACAGGAAACGGAGCAGCCAGCGGTACCATGGCGCAAGGTGTTTGCATCGGTGCCCTTCTGGGCTATACTTATTGCGCATACCTGCAGCAACTTTGGCTGGTACATGTTCCTCATAGAGATACCATTCTACATGAAGCAGGTTCTTAAGTTCAATGTGGCTAGCAATGCAGCTTTGAGTGCATTCCCCTTTTTCCCAATGATCATCTTTTGCATTGTTTTGGGCAAAGTGTTGGACAGTCTACAGGCCAAGGGTAATTATGCGCCACATTTAAGCTTTAAGCTTGTTAATGTTTTGTGCTTTTAAAATTTTAGGAAAAATTTCAACCACTTTGGCGAGAAAAATTGCCACTTCGATTTGTACTCTCATACCAGGCGTCTGTCTATTGTCCTTGTGCTTTATTGGCTGCCGGCATTATGAGGCTGTAGCCATTATATCAGTTGGTGTCGTTGCTATGGGCGCTATGTTCTCCGGTTTTCTTTCCAATCATATCGATATTGCTCCTAACTTTGCCGGCACTCTAGTGGCTTTGACGAATACCGTAGCCACCATACCAGGCATTGTTGTACCATTATTTGTCGGCGTTATTACCAAGGGAAATGTAAGTTTTTACATTAATGGCTGTAGACTTTTGTTTTAATTAAATTGCAACTATTTACAGCAAAATATTAGCGCTTGGCGTATAATCTTTAGCGTGACCATTGTGCTGTATGCCATAGAGTTCCTGGTCTTTACCTTCTTCGGCTCTGGAGCTGAGCAATCCTGGAACAAATCGGGTCAAAAAGAGGAAACAAAACATTAGAAAACACCATTGAAAGAAAATTTGCCTAAGGCTTAAACCATAATTCTCACATCACCATACTTTGAACAAACTAAGCACTTACAATTATTACCCCCGGACTGTATATACCAATAACAATTATTAGATTTTAGTTTGCTTAAAAACCAAGTATTTTTATATCTATGTGCTTACAATTATGAGCTACCTCTATAGCCACCGAAACATGTACTACAATATAATGACTATTGTAATGCCTAATGTATTGTACCTAACAGGGAAATATTCAAAACTGCATAAACAAATAAAGCGCTGAAATACTTGGAATACATTTTTTTTTTTAATTTAAAAATGTGGATTAAAGGATCAACACTTCTAGTTTCACTATTTGCTTTTTTATCATTGCCAATTAAATTGGAAAAAATTAAAATCCTTGTTGATAACAATGCACAAACTTAATTTTTAACAATTCAATCGAAATTGGACAAAAATGTAGCATACTTTTAGTTGCTTCTTCTTTTATTTTTTTGTTTATCATAGGAATACTTTTATTTTTAATGTGAATTGGTTTAATAAAACAGCACCACAGCATTCTTATTTACATTTAAATAAAATCAATTATTCATTGCGATAACAAATGCAACCGTCGCACACTGCACGTGCTATCGATAACCTTTTTGCAGCACTGTTGAATACGTTAACAATCGATTGCTGAGTGCTGCAAAACGTTGCTCTACGCACCGCAATGCTTGGATTTACATAAACCTACAAATATTAAATATGTTGAAAGTACGCAATATATTGTTACTACACAGGCGCTGCAAAAGTGGCAAGAAGCGTTGGAATATACTCCAAAACAAGAAGAACAACTGTGATCGTGCCCTAGACAGTTTTGATGACTTTTATGGCTCAGTGTATGGCGTACGCTGGAGAAACATGCGTGCTGCATTGCTGACCGAACATAAATATATTGCCATGGTGAACAACTTTGGCGACACTGAGAAGACATGCAGCATGCTGGAAATGGATGGTGCCATCAACATGAAGTCGCTGTACTATTTGGCAAAAGAACGTCTTGAAAATAATAAGGAAAGCGATAGCTTGGCGGCTGCCAATCAAACGAGCTCTGTTGTAGATGACAAACTAGGTGCGTTGCTTAAAAAGCAACAGGAACGTGAAGTGGCTGCATTGTATCCGACGGCAGCTGAAGATGGATCAGGAGTGGACTTACCACAACAGTTAAACTACAATGACGAGGTCGCAGAAACTGATAAAAGCGACGAATCTGATAAAGCTACACAACAATACGAGCAAAGCTTGACAAAGGCAATGCAAGACGAAGTGCAATTGGATGAAAATCGCTTAGTTAATCCAGAGTTTGGCACTGGCGGTCTCTATGAGTACATGCCCGCGCATAAGATCAAAGGCATGGAAGATTGGGTGGCTGAATCAGAGCATTATAAATACTATCAGACCAGCGGCGACTTTCCGCTAAAAATTGAGCCAGAAACTAATTTTCACTATCCCGAGCATTTGGCACTCTACACATATGAAATGGGCAACTGTTCAGAGTTCAAATCACCAAAGAAATGTATAACAGGCGTGCTATCACATTTTCTGATGGATGGCGCCTCCACGCTGCCGCCGCTATTTTTACAAGTTGTACCGGGAGAACGTGTGCTGGATGCATGTGCGGCTCCGGGCGGTAAATCCTTGCTTTTGCTTCAAACACTGCATTTGGATCAATTGGTGTGCAATGATCTGCAGGAATCGCGCATAAACAGAGTGCGTCATGTAATGCGGGATTATCTATTCGATTACAAGGAGCGTTGGGAAGGCAAACGTTTAATTTTTAACCAAAGCGATGCACGCAATATAAGTGAATACGATAGCTATGATAAAATACTTGTTGACGTGCCCTGTACAACAGATAGACACGCGCTCATGGAGCAGGATAATAATATATTCAAGCCAACAAGAATAAAGGAACGCCTACGCTTGCCGGAACTGCAAGCTGGCATACTAGTCAATTGTCTAAGATTGCTAAAACCGGGTGGCAGCTTGGTTTACTCTACGTGTTCACTCTCCCCTGTGCAAAACGATGGTGTTGTACATATGGCGCTGCAAAAGGTATTCACGGAGCATGGCATTACGGCCACTATTAAAGATTTAAGTCTGCAAACATCACTTTTTAGTGACGTTTTTAAATTCGAACATCCAAAAGGCTTGAAGTATGGACAATTGGTAGTGCCCTACTTGCCGGCCAACTTTGGACCAATGTATTTTAGTAAACTTGTAAGAAATACATAAGTTGGTAAATTCACAAGTTTTTATGGATTTTTTTTAACCTGGGTTATGAGTAGACAAGATGTTTAACTTACTGCTTATTTTTAATATTTTGAACAGTATAGTGTAATCCAATTTCCTGACTTTTTAATACACTTTCAAATTTGGTGGCCTGATTTTGAACGATAAGTTAAATTTTATGGAACGACTATGAGTTATCCTTTTTTTTTTTAAAGAAATGCATTGATTGTAGTTTATCAGTTTTTTTTCCTCTTTTTTGGCTTGATTGGCAAAGGGCCGGGAGTCTTGAAAATTGTGCTGCAAATTAGGAAGCAAGTTAAGAACAATTTCATATTTTCCTTGAGTAGTATACTTACTGGCATGTGGTGCAAATGGGGCTATATTTACAAAATACTGATAGGCATACAGAACACACATAGCCAATGTCGATCAGCTCGCGGTGACAAAAGCATGATGCACGATAATCCACTTTTGGTGGTGGTGGCAGCACCAATTTATGACGCATTTGAGGCGCAGGCAAAAACACCCATAACAAATACTGCAAAAGGCCATCAAGCTGAGTAACCTTAAGAAATTGGCCGCTTGTAATATCACAGCCTTGTTGAAGCAAACTTAACGTCTTGTCCAAGGCACATGTGTCTACGACAATGCCCAGTTTTTGGGCAGTAAAAAACACATTCATGTAGGTCATGTATTGGGAAGCGCACTCATTGCTGCCGGTTATCACAAGAATACGCGAATTCATCTTGACGCCGACAGCGACATTGCGTTGCAGCTGCAAGAAGTAAGGATAATATAAGCGTAAATTTTATGTACTGAAAGCATGCATACCCGAGATATATAGCACAGCGCCATGGACATGCTGCCAGCAAGCAAACTTTCACATGGCGAACTTAGGCGTGGTCCATTCATCAGTATGTTGCCCAGCTGTTGCTTTATAGTCTTATCTACCAAACTAAATGCCTCGTACTGTCCATCAATCTGTCGAACTTCGACTTGACGTCCCGGCAGTGGGTATAGAAAGTCACTAGCAAAGATTCAGCTTTTTATAATGCATTTTAATGGTACACAGTAATAAACTCACGTTGCATGATGTGCACATGAAATAACAGCCAATTTGTTTTGAGCCTTCAGCATTAAATGAGCATTGCTAAAAGCAATCACGTTCTCCAAAATTTGTGTGAGATTGGATGGATTTTGACGCACAATATGCTGCGAAGGATTGGTGTCCAGCACAATAACCAGCAGATCAACGCTGCTATCCACTAAAAAATTTCAAGCTTTACTAAAAGTTTTAACTTTGCTTATATGCACAAATACCTTCTTTATTCTCGGTAGCATCCATCGTTTATTGCCGGTAGACAACACATTGCGCTTTTTTGCCATTCACCGCACAACGGAGACAAGCTCGATTGGAAAACAGCTGATTATCGGTTTATTCAGTGGGCGTTCCACCTAAATACGATTATTCATAGTTTTTGTTGATAAAAATCATCCATTAAAGCAGCAAATTATATTTTTTCACTTTATCTGATCGAGCACATATAAAATGCTGGTTCTAGTACTCGGCGACTTGCATATACCCCATCGTGCCAGCAGTTTACCGGCTAAATTTAAGAAACTGCTTGTGCCGGGTGGTGGACGTATACATCACATATTGGCAACCGGAAACATTTGCACCAAGGAGTCCTACGACTATCTTAAGTCGCTGACCAATGATGTGCACATAGTGCGAGGTGATTTCGATGAGAATCTCAGCTACCCCGAGCAAAAAGTGGTTACAGTAGGCCAGTTTCGAATTGGTCTTTGTCATGGCCATCAAGTAGTGCCCCGCGGCGATCCTGAGGCACTGGCACTGATACAGCGGCAACTTGATGTTGACATACTGATAACAGGACATACCTATAAGTTTGAGGCCTATGAGCATGGCAACAAGTTTTATATAAACCCCGGCTCTGCAACTGGTGCCTTTAGTCCGCTAGATCCCAATGTGGTGCCCTCATTTGTGCTAATGGACATACAAAGCAGCACAGTTGTTACATATGTATACCAATTGATTGGCGATGAAGTCAAAGTGGAGCGCATTGACTATAAGAAAATATAAATTGTGGTATTTGTATAGCATATTATAAATTTATAAAAATATAGTAACCAGCCATTCCTAATCCAAGCTAATAGCTGAAATTCAACTTGTATTCATCTTATAAGATCTTGGCTTGAATGTCTGAATAAACCAAGTTTCCTTTTTTTTATTCAATAAAAAAAGTTTAAATTTTATTTATTAGAATATAAAAGTATTATTTTTGATGATCATTTGTGTGCAATTCGAATTGAATGAAATTGTTGCTTAAAATGTTCAAAATTTCGTGCTGTTTTATTACATTTATATATATTCATAAAATATAAATAATTGTTTACGTTCTGGCTCGTTGCTTTTGCCTTTTTCTGTAAAGAATACGTACATATAAATACTTTTGTTTCTTTTAGCTAGCAGCAAAATTTGGCAACAATTTTGTTCAACTAAAAATTGCAAACATTAAAAAATAGCAGCTAAAACATTATGTAATACATAGCAACGTTTGTTTAAAAGAGTCATAAATAAGTTGTATATAAAATAATCCATTTGCATTTAAAATCTGCACTTAAATTTAAGCATTTATCGGTGTGACATTGATTTCCAAGAATTCCGATTTTCACACAAAAGCAACGAAGCGCACGTAGTTACTACGTTGGACGACTTAGCCGAGGCTGTCCACGCACACAGTCTTGAGGGTCTTGCCGGCAATAGTTGTCTTAAATTGCTCAGGCACAGCCAGCTCGGTCTAAATTAAAAATATAAGAACAATATTAGTTTTGCAAATAGTTTTGTTTTAATGATATACTTACAAAATCGCCATTAGCTTCTGGCAAGAGTACATTCATCTCGGAAGATTTGGAGTTTACAATTTCAACGCCCAATGATTCCTTTGACAAATACATTTGGCAACCATCGGTCTTGTCAATAGAAACTGTTGGCACATGACCCAACACCTGCATTTGCACGCTCTGACAGTTGACAAACTCGACGGAAGCCACAACCGAGTCAAATAGAAGCGAGCATTTCTTGCAAGAATCTAGCACAATATTGTTCACCTTGCCCTTGACAGTAAGCGTGGAGCCCTCGCATTTAAACACGTAGACAACATTGTTCATTTCAGCATTATCCACCAACAAGCCAGTGTTATTCTTCTGGTATTCAATAAGCCATTTTTTACCATCACGATTGAAAACAGGCTCCTTGGTTACAGAAGTTGGGGCAGCAGGTGCGGAACCTTTGCCATGAGCGGGTGTCTTGAAAGGGGCGGGACCAGTACGCAACGTGGGGTTCTTGTGGGTTTGCATATCATCGGTGACCTTTTTCAAATCTTAAAAAATGGATAAAAAAGTGTTAATAGGAACTCTTTTCTCAAATAATTTCAATTAGCGAAACACAAATTGCGTCAAGACTCACTCTTTGTAATGTCAGCGCCCTGATTGATCTGAGCAAATAGTGCACTACGCTCATCACCGCCGTCAAGCTGCAGCGCGCTTATATCCAGCGGTGGAGGTGGTGGTGGCAAACCACCAGGTGGTGGTGGTGGAGGTGCGCCACCAGCAGGCGCAGCACCCTTGCCAGACCAAACCAAACCGGTGGTATGATATTGCTTAATGTAAGCTTGCAATTCGGTCAAAGTCTGTACCCAAGCGCGCGCCCATTCCACATGCTTGACGTCCTTCTCCTTCCATTCCTTAAGCACGCGATTAGTGTAGAACTGGCCAGCATCGTTCATTTCCTTAACATGCGGACCTGGTGTTGGCGACACGCAAACCCAACCCAAGGCGGGTATGCTTTCACTTATAGCTGACAAATGATTGAAATAGGGCGAGGCGCGTTGCTTCTCACGGAAGTCCTGAATGGCGCTAATTTGCGTAGATGTAGGTTTCAGCAACTCCATTTGCTTGGGCTGCGGTGGCTGAGCAATCTGCGTAGCCATTCTGACATATTGTAGCTGGGCGCTAAAATAAGTTAAATAAAATAATGAGCGTACGATTTGTTGGTAGCTACAAAAGCTGCACTTACTCAAAAGCCAGCTTAACAAATTGCGCATGCTGAGCCACATCACCGCCAATTTTGGCAGACAGTGCCAAATATTGACTTAGCGGTCCTTGAACAATATCTTGATAGCCTTCAACACTCATGTTGTTCGTGGGCGTAGCAAATGAGACCAATTTAGTGGGTACTTCTATATGCTCTGGTAATTCCTTTGGCACAGCTTCAAACTCGATTGGTTGCTCTTGCCGTTGTGGTGTCGGCGGTATGAGCGTGCGTTCCAAACGATCTACTAGTGTTTCCAGACGTTCACAAATACTTTCCAGATGCTCAACGGCGGCTGAGGGCTTTGAGTCCTGATCGTTATCTGTATGATAGTGATTTATGCAATTAGTCACGATAAGCTTTTTATTTCTTATGTAAATATTTATTTGTGTGCACTTAAAAAATTGAAGCGTGTCAAATACGATATAAAGAAATTGCATTCCAACAACATTCACACTTTTTATAAAAATAGTATAAAACCCACAAGGTAAATAAAAATAATCAAAAATAATGGTATGCATATTGATGTCACTTATTGGAACCGAACAGGTTTTGCATGACTCAGGTGTAGACACAACATTTGAATATTTAATAAATAAATATTACAAAAAATGCACGATTTTTATAAAAAATAAACGCATATACATAAATAAAATAAGAGTAGCAAAAATGTAAAAGATTGAACTTTAACTCTCAGCGCTATTTTACCCCAACTGAAGCCCCATACTTGAAGAAAGATAGCTCTTTTAGATACAATGAATATGAATATAAACAAAAACAATTGTTTATTCTGAGTCAAGAGTACGAGGTGTGTTCAAAAAGTATCGCGAATTTTGTGTTTTTTCTCAAAAATTATTTATTTATTCATGAATATCTATTTTGTCCCCTTCAAAGTAATCCCCATGAAAAATTATACACTTGTGCCAACTGTTTTTCCAAAGTCACAGGGGGCCAGATCTGGGAAATACAGTGGTGCGGCATCATTAGTGTGTTGTTTTTGGCCAACGATGTGTGAGCAGGGGCGTTATCGTGGTGCAAAGCCAATTTTTGTTCTTCCACAAATCCGTGCGTTTTTGGCGGATTGCTTGACGCAAATTGCACATAACTTGCAGGTAATATTCTTTATTGACCGTTCTACCCTGTGGCAAGAACTCATGATGCACCACGCCCCTGCAATCGAAGAAAACTGTAAGCAAAACTTTCACATTCGACCGAACTTGGCGCGCTTTTTTCGGTCTTGGTTCGTGAGGCAGCTTCCATTGAGATGATTGAGCTTTGGTTTCCACGTCATAGCCATAAACCCACGATTCGTCACCAGTTATGACCCTATGGAGCAAATTTGGGTCGTCGCGAACAGAGTCCAACATCTCAATAGCAATGTTTATGCGATGCTGTTTTTGGTAGATATTGAGCAATTTTGGTACGAATTTTGCGGCGACCCGTCTCATGCCCAAATCATTGATAAAAATCGAATGGCACGAGCCAATCGATATGTCTATGATGACCATGATTCGACGATCGGCCAATACCATTTTTTCACTTCCATCAATTTTTTCGTCTGTTGTTAAAGTGCTCGGGCGTCCGGCACGCTCTTAGTCGTTCACATCTTCTCGGCCTTCTGAGAACATTTTGTACCACCGATAAACGTTGCTTCGGTCCAAGGTAGCTTCTCCGTCAACATTCGAAATGAATCCGCGCACTTAATTTCGTTTTTCACACAAAATTTGATGCAGCTTCTTTGATCCATTTTTGTGAATAGGTAAAAATCGAAGACGAGCAGAAACACGTGCAAGCAAAGCAGCTGTCAACAATTAAGTGAACATTCAAAATGGCCGTGCTTGTCGGCATAAATGAGAGATATGAGTACCATGAGTATGGCGTTATACAAATAATTGAAATTCGAATATACGTAACCCGCGATACTTTTTGAACACACCTCGTAAATTGAGAAAATAGTTAGGTTAGTTTCTTAAACTTGCTGGGTATTGCGAAAAAGTCATGAACTTGATATGCATAACAAAAAAATTCAGTTCAAAAAACACACTGCAGAGTTTCATAGAAAAAAACACCCTGTCGTAGGGCTTAAAAAAGAAACAAAAACACAAATCCAAAAAAGTTTAAAAAAAACGCGGCGGTAATTTGGCATGCAATAGTAAGAAATTGTGTTGCCATTTACCACCGCCAGCGCGCACAGCCACGCTGTGCTCCACAGCTGCATGTGCAGCTCTTAGCAGCTCCGTGTATAAACGCTGCCGTTTTAATTCCAATTCATCACGTCCCACAGGTGTTACGGGTGGTTCAATACAGCCGCTGCGCATAGACGAAAAGTACTTAGAATTTAAGCTTAAAGATTATAGTCGTCAGTGTCAAATCATACATCTCATTTAGGCGCTCATCATTGAACCAGGAGGGCAGGCCATGCGTAAAAGCCAAAGATTCGTGCATTGCATCGGCCTCTATATACGGCGCACACATGCTCTCACGTTTGGGTGGTGGCAACGAGTCCGAGAAGACCTCATCATCATCGCCCAATGAATTGTTGTTGTTGTTGTTGTGGTTGAGCATCATAACCGGATCCGGCTCAATAATTTCTGCACGGTTGCTAATGTTTACTTTCTTTTTTATTGAGTGTTGATGTGTGGAATTGTGACGCGAGAGGCAGCTCTTTGGTGGTGCTGCAGCAGCAACAACAACAGCAGCTGGCACTGTGCCGCTGCCAGTATGAAACGAAGCCTGGTCAATGCCCGCCACAGCTACGTCATCTTCCGCTATGGCGCTGGTCATTGAAGCAGGCGGTACCGTTGATGTGGACGAGTGCGTTGAACGTGCCGATGATTCAACTTCAATGTTGTTTTGAACGGCTGTGAAAATGTCGCTTAATTACTAGTTAGTTAAGATTTCTAGGCTGTATTAAGTTAGTTTAGTAAACTTGTTAGCAGCTGTAACTAAAAAGGAAAACTTGAGCTGTATATGTGAGAAAAAAAAACAACGTAAAAATATAGACACAGTCTAGTCCTGGTGCTAAACTTTTTTAAAGCCTTTGGGTGAAAATTGCAGTTTGCACAATATAGTAGTAGTAGCTAGCAGCTCGAAAGTTAAGTGAGTTGTTTATACTTAGGAATTGGGCAATACCAGTTTCTGGAACTATTTCATCATCAGCAACTGGGCTGTGCTCTTCGGAAAGCTGCGCCTCGCTTAAACTTAACTCCTTTGCTTGCTTGCCGTTTAATTGAACTTGTGCAAGTTTTTCCAAATCTGGGCTGAGCTTTTCGGTAGTGGGCTTGTCGTTTACCACCTGCTCAGCAGCATCCTCCTCCTCGTTTTGCTTTTGTTTATCCTTTTTAGTGGCCTTGGGATTGGCACGGCAACATGAGAACATTTTTCTTGCTGTTGGGTGTTTGTGTATGTACTTTTATATTATATTAATGATTTAGCATTATATAATTTGGCTAAAATTTTTTAAGGATTTCACAAACGGCCACACAAATGGGTTAGGCAATGTTGCTGAAAAGCCGCGCAAATAGCTAATGCCAAAAAAGTTAAAATGCTATAGAAAAAAAAACATATATATGCAGCAGAGCAGCTAAAGCAACCACTCCTTGTGGTTTGTATATCTGTTGTATATCGATTCGCACGCACTTTGTTATGATTTTCTTCACATTGAAAATTAACACATTAGTTTAGCTATCAAATAAAAAAAACACACTTTTTAACTAGGCAAAAAAAAAAAGGCTGGCCTGGGCACGCCAACAGCTCCGTCAACTGGGTCAAGTGACTGAATGGCACTCACAACTTTTTATATGATTCTTCTCCACTTTGACGCCGACGACACACAGCTGGCTTTGGCATTAATGGGGTTGTTGCTGTGCACAAGTATTGCTCTGTTGCCGGAACACACCCTAATAGAATGGAGCACACACGCGCACGCACATTTAAAAGGACCTCACCAGGATATACAACAGGCAGTTTTTCCCTCTTAACAGCAAAATGTTAGGCTAAAATCTTGTTGAGTTTGTGTGTTGTATGTTGCTTTGTTATGTTGTGTGCAGCACGTGCAACAATAAAACAAAACAAAATATTTCAGAGCCTGTTTTGCACTGACACTTATATGGCAAATGTCAGGGTCAGTAATTGGCTGCCACTAGCTCTACGCAAACCTTGTAGTTGACTTGTCCAATTGTAGCTCTCAACTGAATGTGCAATGAAAAACAGCTTTTAATATTCGGTATCTATTGACCAAATTGAATTGAAATGGTTAAAACGCCTCTCCACTTTAGTTGTTGCTATGCTAGTTGCTGCTGCTGCTGCAGCTGGAGAAAGCTTCGCTGTTAAGGCTTTGGAGATATTTATGCTCTCAAAATTGCATCCCGGGCAATAATGTTTACATCATATACATAACTTATATGGATGCGATGCAACTGCCAGACTGCATGGCATATTATTTCATATCAGCTAATTGTAATTCATTAAATAAGTGTTTCGAAAAAGCGGTCTTGAAATATTATAGATAGCAAGTTGTGATACATGAAATTCAGGATGCAATTAAATTGCATTCGAAATGGTGCAGTTTATGGGTGAAGCATTAATTTGGAATGTTTTATACATTTTTAATTAATTAATAAATAGGTAAGTTGGAAAAAGACATGTTTTTATTTTTGATATGGATAGAAAGTGAAAACAAATATCTTTCCTATGATAAGGTTATCATCTTAAATTTTGTTTAAAATTTTTTAAAAAGCAGGTCTCATTTGGAAAGGGAGATATCTTCTATATAAAATAATTGGTCCGCATTCTTAAATAATAAATATGCAAGATGGAAAAAGAGATAATTTTTTTATTGATATTGTTTTCAATAGAAAGCGAAAACAAACAGGTTATCTATGTATAGGTTATCCTCTTAAATTTTGTTTTAAAATTTTTGAAAATTTGCGTATATCTCGCATATTTCACCTGAAAGTGAAAACTTTTCAGCCGCTGCTTCTGAAACTGCGATCCATAAAAAAACGCTTACATAACCTCAAAAACCACTTATTTTGGAGAAGACAACCTCCAAAATAAGTGGTTTTTGAGGTTATGTAAGCGTTTTTTTATGGATCGCAGCCATCACATGAGAATTCATCAATTCATTGATTAATTAACAAATGTGCCAGCTGGAAAAAGAGATGATTTATTTTTTGATATGGCTTTCAATATAAATTATCTTCTTAAATTTTGTTTTACAGTTTTTGAAAAAGTATATCTCATTTGGATATATTTTCGCAAGGGCAAGCTTTTCAGCCGCTGCATCTGAATTCGAGATCCACAAAAAAAACGCTTACATAACCTCAAAAGCGATTTATTTTGGAGGTTGTCTTAGAACCCTGACATGGTGATTCATCAACCCAAAAACCTATAAAAAAAACATGGTAAGACATCCGCATTCGAAAAAGAATGTTCATGTGGCGCTTTGAGGTTATATTTTAGCTTAGGTTAGGTTACACGAGTTGACCCCTGAGGGGGAGTCACACATAGACTGCATAGGTCTTAGTGGAATATTATAATATAGCTACAGAAAAAAAAATTATTTCGTTATCGTAGGTCAGCCCATGTTTACGTTGTAATTTTTGGAGGTTACCGAATTCAGATTCTGATGTTATTTTCATCGTCCAAAATAAAAAGTTTTTGCTTTTTTAAGATCATCGGAAGTCATATCTCTCAAGTCGGCAGTATTAACTCCAGTTTAAAGAATTTTCAATTAAAAAATGACATTATACAATTTCTGAACTTCAATAACCGGAAACATTAAAGGGGGGAAACCAGTTTAGACCGATTATAAAAAATCAACTTATTTTTATTGCATAAATTGTTAGTATAACTAGTCAAGAATATGTGGTCAAAATTTAAAGCCAAAATTCGCATTATTCCCAATGCTATGAGGGCTTAAGTGACCGCCCGTCGGTCCGGAGTCGAAGCGCGCGGTAGTTTCAGAACGGAGCGATTTTTCTCGAAACGACTTTTTCAACTTGTGGGCATTCTAGCTTGAAAAGTTATTGACCAATCGTAATTTGGTGTGAACATTCTTTATTCAATTGAAATGCTAACCTATTTCTAGGATTATATGATTATTAAAAATATGGTATAAAAACATAACATTGTCTTTAAACACCAACAAAAAATTAAATTTTCAATTTTTTTTATACAATCAGGTTCATATTCATAGGAAATGTGTTGCTAACGAAAAAAAACTGTGATTATTGCAAATGAAAATTGCTACCACAGGAACGCCCACCTGCAAAAAAAGATGGCAATCGTCTTATCTAATCTTATTTCTAACTTCAAAACATGAATAAAATTCTTCCAAATTTAAAAAAATTCTGTTGATTCATTCCCTTTGTAAAAAATTCACGAAAAACAAAATCTCGGCCTCCTAAACCGGTCTCCCCCCTTAAGAACGATTTTTAAAAAACAGTTTGGCCTCGGCAAAAAAAAACATTCTTGGAAGTGAATGAATTTATAACCACTTAATTCGTCCTCGTTACAGTGCCAAAAATAATGCTTTACTTGCAGTAAGCCCCTATAAATCTATAGGTAAACTAATCAGGGAATTCTGGCAAGTGTAACAAATTTTTCCAATTTGTATTCAAAAATTTAATTATTATATTTCGGACGATTTTTTATGGAAAATATACCTGCAATAATTCCAAGGGACGAAAATCTGGCTAGGTCTCTAGATGATTTTAAGCCATAACTGCTTCTTAAAAATCCTTTAAAGCCCAAAAAATTTATGAAATTTTTTATAATGTTAAAAAAAGCCATATAAGTTAATGGTGGTTAGAATGATAGAACAATAATAATTGAAATTGAATGGTTTTAAAATCCACAAAATTTAATTCGATGGAAAGTTCGAATGATTTTTAAATCGGTGATTTGGAATCAAAGAATTTTAAACTTGTCGACTTTTGAACCAGAAAACTTTTTTATGTGATAATACCAAGGGACAAAAATCTGTCTAGGGGTCTAGATGATTTTAAGCCACAACTGCTTCTCAAAAATCCTTCAAAGCCCTAAAAATCTAATGAATTTGATATAATGTTACAAAAAGCCATAAAGATCGCGTGGAACCGAAAAAGATAATAATAGAAGATAACAAAATAAGATAATCAAAGTTAACTGCTTTTAAAATCCACACGAATTGAATCTAGTCGTAACAATATTCAATTTAGAAAAGATTTAAAAACTTTTGAATGGTCGATTTGGAAATAAAGAAACTTTAAACTTTTTTCTCACAATATTATCTTGTAACAAGGTTTAAAATTCACCAAATTATGAAAAACTTTGGAATTCGCGATTTGGCATTAAAGATCGTCATACTTTTAACTTTTTGCATCAGCAAATTTTATTGTCAGCATTTTCTCACATCATCTTATCTTGTACCAAGGTTACAGGTAAATTTGAACCCGGCGTTCTCACGGCCTTCCGGTTAGTTTTAACAGCCCAGCGTTCTGTATACGTGTTGGATTACCGTTGTGCTGAACAGTGCTTATAGCTCTAACAGCTGAAGAGAGTTTTCCCAGGTCTTAAGAGAGTGCGCCGTAAAAATGCGCAGACTTCAATTTTTTTTGTTGCAATACAAAAGAGTTTAACGGCGAGCCGGCAAAGTTGTTTTTGTTAAAACAGACATTGAATTAAAATGCTAAAAACAAATGATGGCAATTAGAGTGAGAATCCGTCTGGCGTGCAAAAGTAGAAAAAATTAGAAAAAAGCTGGAAAGGCCAAACCAAAGCTGTGGCGCTCCAACTTTCGCCCGCTTGTTATACTAGTTCTTTATGTGGTTGTTGTTGTTCTTGATGAAGTTGTTGCTGATGCTCTTCTTTTAGTTGTTGTTGTTGCTGGCAGATGCGTTCGCTGCGTTTTAAACTAGAATTCAAATGCACATACAAACTAACACACACATACACACTCACATGAGATTAAATGTCTGTGGCAGCAATGTACCGTTAGACATAGATACATATACAATATGAGGCAAAGACTCAAATTACAATTAATCAGCAAGACAAAGATTGCCAACTAGCTAAGAACTGTCCAAGTTGTAAGCTACTTTTCAACAGAACAAACAATAGTTGGGATTTATATATATATATATTTAACTGTTAACACATAAGCATGTTTGTTGATAGCCATTTTTGGGCATTAACTTTTATATATACCAACAACAAAATCGTTCTTGCATAAAGTTACTATCGCAGTGGTATGAGTCATTTGACTAAAACCACTTTCTAAGGGCCGGCCAACAGCTGAGTAATTGGTTTTGTTATAAACAATGATTAGAGAAGATAAATTGCTAACTTTTGGAACTGACATACTTAAGATTAAATCATCTATATAAATACACTAAAATAAGACACTTATACAAACGCAACAAGCATGCAAATGTATGCGTAATTTAATTTTACAAACAAAAAATGAATCACACAAAAATAGCCAACTAAATAAACGACTTGTAGCCACCGCCGCACTGTCACAGCTGTCTCTTGTACATTCACAGCAGCCGCCCCCTTGCAACCCCCCACAGCAAAAATTTTTAACACCCACATACATATATAAAATATATATGCATATATTTGTACATATATGCTGCTTATATACTTGCAAGTGCTGCAATAATTCCAGACACACATACACTCAGCCTGCCCTAACAGACCAACCCCACCCAACGTCTATAAACCGGCATTTTCACCCTATTGGCTTTTTTGTTTGTTGTAACAAATTTAAATACACACATTTAAACAAAGAAAGCACACATTGTTTATGGCACACACAACACTTGTTTTTTAAACAATTTTCCAATGCACTTACCACAAAATTACTTAAACTTTTGGCTTGAACTTTACAAATTTATAAGAACAAAAACTACAATTACAACTGTTTTCTGCAAAGAATCCGCGACGAATGCGAATGACACTGACTAATAACTGCTTCTTTTTGCTTTTTGAACGTTTGCTTTGATTATTAAATACCAAACATTATGCAGTATTTTTTTGGCGCTGCCAACTAGTTTAAAACACTCACTGCAAAGCACAAAAGCCACAAAGTAGCTGTTTTACTTATAAATAAAATTATTGTTTATAACACTTATATGCGCAAACAACATTTAAAACAAAAATACATTAATTATAATTTCAAAATTAACATTTAACAGCATTTTTAGTATATTTTTTGTTTAAAATCGCTGCTGATTTTCAGCCACGGTCACACTGCTAAGTGGAACACGTACATTCTTAGCAGCTAATATGAATATTACATTACGAAACTCCAATTAGATTAACGTCAGATAATATGTATAGCAAATAAATTATGCTCGCTCGAGCTCTAAAGCACCAAAAGACTTAGAAGTAAGTAAGCACAAATACATGACATACCCACAACTAAATGCACTACATTTTGCAGGTTATGATTGCAGCCCGCTCTAGCGGCAAGAACAACAAGCAGCAACAGGAGCAAGGTCGCTGGCAAAGTTGCCGCAAAAATAACCACAGCTACAAACATTCCCTTGGCAGCTAATAACAAAAATGCTTAAATTACTTTATCAATTAATTGGCCAAATATTGTTAGTTCTAGCCAACATCTATGAACTGTTTTGGTGCTTGCGAGAACGCATCTACACTTTGTTTTGCGAGTCATATGACTATTGGCGTAGCAAAACAGCGCGTGAGCGTTGTGAACGCGCAATACTTGAACAATGCAAATCACAGCTTACTAAGCAGCCAAGGCATTTAGCTATTGTTATAGCTCCGGGTGAATCCTACGTAGATGTGAAACTTATAAAACGTTTATTTAATTATGCACTTTTTGTGGGCATCGAACAAATTTCTATGTACGATACACGAGATCGACTCAATGGTTACATAGACTTATCGCAGTTTTGCACTTCCAAAGAGGATAAGGGCTACGTCTGGTCAGAAAATGTGCTTAAAGAACAAAATGTGAATCAGAATGGTTACAAAAATAGTGATGGAGCAGCTAATGGTAGAACGAATGGCTATAAAAACGGCGCGCATATATTTAAAGAGCTGCAGGTAAGTGATTGAATACTCTGCGCTTATCAGCTACTGATTAGCTGAAGTAATTATACACTGCACGTAAGAAATTTGTAGTCTTCATCTTTTAAATAGCTAGAAACCAAAGTCCCGATTTTGTAATCGGGTACAGTGTATTATTGTTCAGAGCTTTTATATAAAAGATAAGCTTCAAGCAGATTATACCAAAAATTTTAAGTTTTGCCTGCGCAGACGCAGCTTGATTCTTAGAAATCTCTTATAGACAGATACGAAACGTGAAGTGTATAATTTCTTTAACAATTATTAATCATGTAGTTGTATTTCTCTTATCAATATTTTCTAATTACGCCTCTTCTTACTACAGCTTTATCAAATTGGTGCCGCCGACAACCATGCGCTCATCGCCGATGTTTGCCGTGAGTTATACAAAGAAAGACACACGGCTGCGGTGCAGAGTATGCTGCAGAAACGCGAAATACTCACTGAACGCATAACCGAATTGCTTAACAAGCGTCTGGGCTTTGCTATACCAGAGCCAGAGTTGGGCATCATCTTTTCACGAGATACCTGCACTTATGGTCTGCTACCTTGGCACATACGCTTCACAGAATTTTATACGCATACTAGTTGGCGTTACTTTGATGCCAAATCCTTTGCAAATGTGCTCTATAAATATTCGCGTTGCGAACAAAGATGGGGCAAGTAGTTTAACAAATTATTTCTTAGTTTTAGCTAAGCTATTATAATATGAAATTATGTATAAAAATCTAATTACTTTATATGCATGTATTATACTATATAGTATACTATGTTACCAAGTTGGCATATAATTGGTTAAACCATATAGATATCTAAGCTAAAGGTGCAGCCCACGTAATTACAAGAATAAAATTAATTGTATTTTTTTGTTCAAAAAATCGAATTATATACTGCAGAAATTTACATATGTTTAAAATGGATACAATGTCAATTTGCATAAATATGTGTGTTAAGAAGTCGTTAAGATCGTATTCTTAGTTGCTAGGATTATTGTATTTTGCTCTTGTATGTTAATGTTGTATTTAGTTGTAACTTTCTATTGTTTATCGGCATGTCGCTTGGCCAGCAAGTTCACATCGGTATGATACTGATTCTTGTCGATGTTATGCGGTCCCGGACCAGTGGGCATGCGTTCATGCAGCACATGGAAGGAATTGCGCAAATCTTCCAATGCTTCAGCTAAGCCTTTTTTAATATTGGAAAACTCCGATGACATTACCGATAATTTGCCCAAAAGGAAGTTCAAATTTTCATCCATATCAATCATATGCCGTTTGGTTTCCTCCACCTTGCCGCTTAGGCCCATCATGGTTTCAAAAGTAGTATTAACAATGCCTTCATGTCCAGTGCGCATTTGTCGCAAAAGATCAGAATTATCGCTTATATCTCCAGTCATTATCTCAATGCGATGCCATACTTGTACCAGCGCTGTATCCACAAAATCGGTAACATTGTGCGTAGACTCAATTTCTTTGCTTACAAGTGTGTCATTTAATTCATTGAAACGCGTTAGAACCAGACTGGTTAGCTCGGCCAGCTGCTTCTCTACCAGCTGACTAACCTTTTGCACAATCTGCAGCGTACCAAACTCTACCTTGCGCTGTGTATCCAACACTGCCTCCGAGTTAGTCATCATAACATTGTTAAATTTGCCCAAGGCCTCAAAACCATCGTTTAATTTACTGTAGCTAGAGTTAACCTCGCCATGGAACTTGCGTAGCAGCACCATAGAGCTGGATACATCGCCGGAAAGCTGCTTAATGTCCGCTTGCAGATTGGCTTCGGTTTGCTGCAGACGTTCTGTGGCCTTTGTAAGCACTGGTAAATGATATTAAATCAATTAAAATTAACAAATTATTTATATTTAGGCATACTCACCCGTTTCCTGCACGCCCGCTGTCTCGCTCTTAAGCGCCGCCAAGGCATTTAATGTCTCATTGTTCAACTCCTGCATAAACTCTTTATCCTTTTTGCTCAAACCTTCTGCCACTGGCGCCTGAGGCCTGTTTTGCAGCTTGGCCACTTCGCTACTCAAACCGCCCAAGCGTTCCATGAGCTGTTTTTCAAACTTGGTATTGTCTACAATGACGGGTGGTGCTGCTGTCGTTGCCACATGTTGCTGCAACTTGGCTTCGATTTGGCTTACCAACTCGCTTGCTTTAGGCATATGCTCGAAGCCCTGTTTTGTTTGTTCCGCTGTTATTTTGCTGCTGTCCAGCAATTTGCCCACATTAGACGAAAGCTGTTTGATCTCTTCCAGCAGTTGCTTATTGATTTTATTTTGTTGCTCTATAAATTCGGTAGGCAGCGCTGGAGCTGCAACTACGGGCATGTTGCTGCCAGGTGGATGCTTAAAGCATTCATCATTCTCACGCATCCATTTGAACATGTGCTCCACAGCCTGATTGAACTTATCGGATTGGCCGTTATACTTTTCCTCTTGCTGTGGATTGTGAAAATAAAATGAATGATTGAGGTGGGTTCATTTTTATAAAGAGTGGTATCCTTTTTGGAGCCAAGGAGAATTCCTTGAGATTTTCAAAGCCCAGTTAAGCGCTTGAAAGAAAATCGCTTAGCACAGAGAGAAGCCCATAAAGTACAGAAGAAGTTCCTTAAGACTTGGATAGGTGCATCAGTTTTGGATTGATGGCTTGCTCCACTTACCGTTATCAACATGGTCTCAATTTGACTGACGCGATCATCCAATCTTGCAAATATGCCATTAAGCGGTTCCAAGCTCTTTTGACCCTTCTGCAGCGATTGCATAGCTTTCTTCATAAGCTCACCCAAGGCACGCTCACGATGTTCATGGCGCTCTAGCTTATTGTCCAGTTGATTATAGGAATATATCAGCGATTGTAATGTACCGCGTATTTCATCAGTGCTGCAAGTATAGAGATCACAAAACAACCCCAATTTTGAATGCGCTTAAAATAAGTCTGGCACTTTGCCCCGGTCCAGCATTTGACTAGATCATTAATCATCATACTGAGGACCACCACAAGCGCCAGGCGGCGGCACTGCTTATGACTGTATGCGTCGGCATCTATAAATATTGAGCGGGAGCTGTACGACGAGTGCTGTCAACAGCTTTGCACATTACATCACGTTCCTGCTGACTCCTCAGCGTGGTAGTTTTTAATGCTCTCTTACATTTATGACTAGTTCTTGTCGATCATTTCTCGGAAGCCCCAGAGGCCCGCTGCTCAGCTAATAATTGCTATGCGTATAGTCTCAGGGTCAGAAACCCTTGCCCGCTCCTCATCTGTTTATGTTAAATGCATTGATGCTGATAGATATGCACTGCTCTATGCACTTAAATATCAGCATAGACCAGCGGCACTTACTCTATATATCGCTATGTGCATGTCTAAGTGCCGATAGACAACATATGCTGCTATGTATGGTTGCGTCCCAGCCCATTTGCATTAAGTGTGCAGTTAGATGCAGTAAAAACATGCCCAGTCGGGCCCAAAATAAACAAAACATACAAAAAAACAGGCGGAACAGAATCAGTCAAACGAACGGACGGACGGACCGACAGACAGACAGACTGTTTCTTTGAAGGCAAAAGTCATTAGTTTTTAGCAGGGTGCTAGTGGTAGGGGTCCAAATAGACACTGCATAAAGGCGTTGCCCCTGGCATATGGTGTGAAGTAGCTGGCATAGAGGAGGACCGACCGCGACATTTGATGTCTTGCAGATTTTGCTGCAACATTTGCTATAGGATTTCAAAAAAATTGAGAAACTTTAAGCCAAAACATGTCAACGTACCCCCACAACAGCGATATGTCAATCTCATGCTTCAAAATCAATTAGTATTGTAGAAATTTGAATTGCCACTTGGAAAAAAAAGATTTGACGACCTAATTCTTAAATGTTTCTAAATCGCCAAGAGATCTTTTAACAATATGATACCGTGATTGTTTTAAAGACGGAAGATGCCAGCTTTTGGGACCACTAATGGCACATATCTGAACAAATTAAGCCCATTGTCTGCTTTATGTTCCAATATCCTCCACAGAAAAGAGATACTCTTTGCTCCAAACCACATTGTTCGCGTCTCACGAACAGGAATCCACAGATTGAGCAGGGAATTCCTTTTCTCAAACGCCTTGGAATTATGTTTGATAGGAAACTCAATTTTGGCTTACCATTTTCTATATGACAATTGCATTGGACCTTTATGCACTTCCTTCCACAAGTGTCATATTAGCACTGGCTATACCTTGTGTTCATTTGACCCAATCTGACCTACGCAGATATGGCATGGTAAGGGGTAGGGTGCCAATGTATAAGAGGAGCCACGAGAGACTGTCCTGTTTATTGTGGGATTTCGTATGACTGAGGAGCTGAAGGGCACGTAGGGAACATAATAGATCGATCCAGATGGTGCCTTGCCCTACTCAAGGCTCTTAGATTAGGTTAAGTTAAAGTGGATGGCTGCCTTGGAACTACTACGAACTCTGGACTCCTAGGTTAGGTTAGGTTAGGGCGGCAGTTGGGACTGATGTTCCAACTCACTTAGGCCAAGGATAGGCCCGTTGCGATACCGCTAGAGTGAGCTAATTCACCACTCTTCCCTTAAAAGGCATATTGGACTCTGTTCAGAGAGCTGAGATAAATCGTCTAAAAAGTGTTACTGTTGGAACCTAAATCTTTTACTGCTGGTAGTTCCTTTTCTAGCCAGTTCATCCGCAATACAATTTCCCTCAAAGTCCCTATGTCCTGGGACCCATATCAGGTGAACTGAAAACATCTCAGCCACACGGAGTCATCGAAACTAGGGACTTAATAGCCGCTTGGCTGTCCAAATAGATACAGATGTTCTTATTCAAAGAGGAACGTATAGCCTAGAGCATAGAGTGTATCTTGGGAAGAGCCCAGACACTCTTAGGCACAAGGAAGCCCTTGGTGATGCCACAGATAACGCTGACAGAGAGCTGACCTGGGATGCCTATAAAACTACCTAGAGCTCTCTGACGGCTCTTTATCCCAAAAATACCTCAGCAAAAACCTGTGGCAAGAGGCAGTCAGGACAGACAGGATCAATTCCAAGGAGTCGCCAAGGAATAATTTGCGGCGGATGCGGAAAGTCCATCTTGTTACCAAAATAATTCAAAACACTCGGAAACCAATAGATGTGCCACACGCATAAAATTCAATTGATAATTTACAGATTTAAGCAGTGACCCCCACTCTCAGGCCATACAAATTTTCAATTATAAAACTAGTTTAAAAGTTTACTTACGAGACTGGTGAGGCCAGCGCAGTCGTTGTCCAAAGATTCAGACCAATTAGGCCTAAGAATACAAAGAGCATTGTGTGTTGTTGCCCCATTATGTGCGTGCCGTTTCCGCCGATTTCTAATTGCTGCAAGTCCTACTAAACTGCGTGATCGTGATCTGCATATAGAGAGTAGAGCAGCAATAGTAGAAATAGATTAGTGCCAAGAGAAGGAAAATATAAATCAATATAAATTAAAAATAAATTGCAACGACGCATATAACGAATGCTGGCGCCCGCCTGGCAACTGGTCAGATCGAGATATATATTTTATTTCCTATAAACAATTTCAACGCATAATAAACTATAAACAATATATTCTAAACTGCAAACTGCATGGTGTTTGAAATAAATTGAAAAAATAAACAAAAGCAATGTTTGTTTAAAGCAATTAATTAATCGTTGACGCCAATGAAGCGCAAGAAAGGCATTAAATAAAAATATTCAATTTGTTCCTTGTTGCAAATCATGTGTAAATAAATAAACTATATACATATATAGTACATGTTAGTATAGGAAAATGCATTGTTTAACAGTCACAAGCAAAAGTCTACGTAAAGTTTTTTTTTAAAATATAATTTTGACCATAATAATTTTAATCTATAGGAAGTCAATATTCAGTGGTAGCTAGAGGAAAAAGCTTTGAAAAAGGACATCATTCTAAAATGATGAGGTCGCAAAATCAATAATCAGGAAAACGGGGACTTTCTATAAAATACTAAAATATTCGAATATATTTTTAAATTACCTTGAAAATGAAAATAGTATAAGTCTGCGAACTGTTTTTTTTAAACGCTTTAATAATTTTATTTTATTTATAGGGAATATTGTGGTAGCCAGAGGACGGCTTCTGTTTTTTTTTTAAAGGATCTAGTTCTGAAATTATGGGGTCGAAGAATCAATAAACAGGAAACCGGACTATCTAAAAAAAATGTGGTACAGTCGAGGTGGTGCCAGAAAGTAGAAATTTTTTCTCTCGAAAAAAAATTTTCGGCATACTCCTACTAAGAACTTTCCAAATGGAATTAATTTTTTTTTGGTGAAATTCTATATTTATACCTAGAGGTTCCGTAAATTTTTACCGACTGGGAAAGTTACGTCAAAGAAGCTATTTAAAGTATATGGGGCAAGTTTCAAGTTAATATGTTGAGGGGTGTGGGAGAAAACACAGAAAATCGATTGCTGGGGTGGGGGGTCCGGATCGATAAAATTTGGATGTGGATTTGTTCATTAGAGCTACAAGAATGGGCTTACCAAAAATTCTGGTTCGAGGTCACTTGTAACCATAATTAGGTAGAGTCAAATATTGACGCAGTTTGTATATTTTTGATTATAGCTTTTTCTGTATTTGTCCAATTTAGTTCAAGACGCGCGAAACCAAAACGCACCACTCTGTGAAATTTCAGATGAAAATACTAAACGGTGTTGCCAAAAACCGCAAAAATCTACTGCGGGGGATCGGGGAAAGATATCGACATGATTCAACAAACTTCATCTTCTGAGAAAATGTGCACACTAGGTGGTAAACTTTGGTGTCTCTAGCCTTCTAGTCTTCGAGATCTAGGCGTCCATTCGGACGGACGGACATGTCCCAATCGCTACCCGAGGTTATGATAAGCATTTTGGTATAAAGGGCTTGGGCATTGCCGCGCCTCCTTCTGTCCGTTACATACATTGCACAAATCTAGTATAAATACTACAATTTTCGAAAATATTTTTAAATTGCCTCGAAAATGAAAATCGCAAGCATAAGTTTTTTTTTTAATGAAACTTTGACCATAAGTTTAATTTATAGGGAATGAATATTATCAGTGGTAGCTAGAGGACGGCTTCTATTTTTAAAAAGGTCTTAACTCTAAAATTATGGGTTCGAAGAATAAACAGGAAAACGGACTACCTATGAGATACTACAATATTAGAAAATACTCAAATTTTTAAATTGGATTGAAAATTACGTTGACTTATCTGAAATTATTTTTAGCTGGTTTAAAAAAAAAATCATATAGGTATAAAGAAGAAACTAAAGCTTGAGTTCTACACTCCTTGTGACTTGAATGTATATCCTGTATGCTTAGTTTTAAAATGGGTCGTGGAAAAGCTCAAACTGAGGAAGAAAAATTACATATAAAAGCTTGCAAGGATTCTGGCCTATCTATTGCTATCTTTGCTTATACTACAAAATTCTTCAAATTCTCATTGACTCTTTGCCAAAAGTGTGCCAAGTCTGTAAAAATAATAAGACTCTAGGAAAAATCATCACTGGACTGATTGGACCCAACGCCTCGTTTTTGAATTTTTTCAAAAATGTTTGTGGATGAAGAACTCTTTTGAAATATGGATCCGGACAAGTCTGAATTCAATAAAATGTTTTTTTAACTCTTTTTTTATTACTTTATGCTACAGCTTCAAATATTAAGTTTAGAAAAAATAAAATGAACTTTATTTAAAAAAAAAAAGATTTAGTACTGTAGCTAGCATACTTTAAGAGCAGTTGGCAAAATAAAACAGATTTAAAGAGTGCCAAAGACTGTGTAAACTTTACACTGCTCGCAGACTTATTTCAGCAAGTGTAAATTGTCGGCTGCATTGTTCTTGATAACAAAATGACGTAAAGTTTTTATATTTCGCTTGCACCAGTTTTTCTTTCGCTTTATGGAGGAATATGCAATGAAAATGGGGTCAGAAATATGAAAGAAATTTATTTGATGTTTTTTATTGTTTTTCTCAAAGCCGTCTATAGGCACGAATTGTTTATAAAATGCGCTACTTTTGATGTTGGTTTCACACATTCAAATGAAATGTCCTTATCGCAAAACTTACTTAATTGGGTCAGAGGTTGATAAATTGTGATTTCTAAGCGATATATACTACACAAATCGTATTAATATTTTAGCGTAGCTTTACAAAAAATATTTCTATTAAGTTTAGCTTATATATTTTGTCTAAAGGGTTGATAATTAAATAGTTATAATCTTTTAAACTCACACAATGTTAAATTTTCACACGTTCAAGGCTCAAAACATTTTTTTATTGCACTCCGAGTTTCAAATACTGTTTCGTATTCAATGCGTACACAGAATGTATTGTCGTTATATTCAAGATATTTATTGAAAAGAAGACGTCCTCACTGCACGAGCAGCATTGAGTGAATGATGCTGGGCTGGCTCTTATTAAAGAAATTATTCGGGATGAAAATGCGAGAGCTGATCTCTCGCTTTTGTGTACATATTTATACTCTGGTAGGGAGTATTATGAGCATCGCAGCGCTAAAATATGCTTGAGTTTATATATTTTTTAAATTTGAAATATAACTAAGAAGTTCCATAAGAGCCAACTAAGAACTTCATCAATGTATAAGCGTATTTTTTTGTATTTTTATTTAAACTTGTCCCACCCTAATAAATTGCAGCTTTAGTTTCAAATTGAACCAATTTGTAATAAGCTTCTCATTCATACAAAATCTTCCTTCTTCTAAAAGTGTATTTGAACTTCAGTGTCTTTCTTCACATTTTTACTAAATTAATTAAATAGCACGCACCCGCAAAAAGTGTATATTTTGAAATATTGATTGATTTTCTAATAAAATATCCCGCATATATGTATTTTAAAGTTTCAATTGCTTGCATACCGCCAAAGACATAAAAAGCACAATTGAATAAAGAGTCAATTAATTTTGATTAACTTATTTGAAAGTAAATAAACGCGCCAACCCTGGCGGCGTTGTTAGCGGAATGTTTTAGTGCTGTGTGAATGACAAATTTGATTAAAGAAGCATAAAAACATACAGCCGGGCGACGAATTTTGTTATTTTTCTGAACACAATTAATTATTAATATGCCCACAATCATAGCTATAGATGCATCATTGTCGATGCTGCGTCCAGTACCAGGACGCAGTGATCATACTTACCAGTCTCTAGCACAAAAAGGTGTGGCAAATCTGCTGGATAATTTGTCTTCAGCTGGAAAATTGGAGCACCTTGCATTGGTCTCTTTTACCACAACTACCGAGTTAAAAGTGGATTTTACGCGAGATTACGATCAAATACGACAAGCTGTCAAAAAAATTGATGCCGTAGATAAGGCGTGCTTGGTTAGCATGCTCAAGTCTGCGGTTAGCATTATGCAGGCAACCTGGGGCGCTCAAAATATCTTGCAGCTGGTTGTTTTTACAGACTGTGGCTTGGGCTTTGGCAACACTTCGATAAGTGGCTTTATAGAAAAGTATGTAGGTAAAGAAGCCGATCCGGAGTATGCTTGGCTAAAAAACTTGTCTACATACAAAATAAACTTCATTTGTTTGGGTGTGCATAGCGATAGCTACTTTACACACGGGCTGGCAGTGCACCAACAGTTTTTGGATGCCACAGGTCTTAAAGGTAAGTTGTAGCAATATTTAACAACTTAAATTACAAAATACATTTTTCCTAGGTCAATTGTTTACAACCAAGCCCATTAAAAACGTAGACACTGCAGACAACAGCAATTCATCCAGTGCAATTAACACGCCGCACAGCAGCCACAAAAGCGAGCTAGGACGCACTGCAGTTTTTGAGCTTATCGAACGTTTGTGCGAAAGCAGCTACAAGTCTACAGAGGTGACACTCAAATGCGGCGTCTATTTTCGCCTTGAGAGCCCTGTTCTACTCTGGCCACCCACTACGCCTTACGAACAGCCTGCTGTCTATGGCTGCGAAAAGATAATACGACATATTGACAACCGCATTGAAGTCTGTGGCTTTTTATCCTTATCCGATATTGGTTCTCCCGCCTCTCATAGCCGTCACTGGGTAATGCCCAAAGTAGAGCGTGTCACGCGACGTTCTAGTGCAACAAATGCTCCTATAAAGCCTGCCAAATTAACACTCGATGCCAGCCATCCCAACTACGAGCTAGAAAAACTAGAGCAAGACATACGCGAGTTTTATGTAAAGGATCCCAAGGAAGAGGAAAGCGGTGATGATGCGGATGTTACAGTAGTAACCAAACACAGCACACCACAGCTGAGTGAGCAGCAAAAGGAAAATTTGTGTGTGCTTTTGCATGGAGCACTAAAATTGGAAAATATGGCTGCTTTAGTGCTTCTGGGCGACAAGTGGTACGGTTTCATTTATGCCTTTACCGATGTCAAAAAAAAGTCCAACCTAATGCTAAATATACTGCCACCGGGCACTAATGTTATACCTTGGCTAGGCGACATCGAGCAGTTGGGTTTAACAGAAGATCAGAGTCCTGGCGAAACGTCTAGTTTTCCGGTGCGCGCAGAGCGTCGTTCTTACTCTCAAAGCAGCGTGGTTTGGATACGACAAGCAAGCCTGCAATCGGATGTACAAAAAGTTCTGCGGCATGCAAAGAAAATGCCTGATAAAACGCAACATTTTTACAAGGAACTTAATCGCATAAGACGCACAGCTTTAGCACTAGGATTTGTAGAGCTGCTTGAGGCACTAGCTATGCTACTGGAAAAAGAATGTGCTCAACTGACAATAAACGGCGCAAGCACTGAATGCACACTACAGCTACAACATGCTGCCACAGAACTGCGCAAGACCTCAAATCGGGATATTAAATCCACAATTATGCCACTGCAGAAAGTAGGCGCTGCAATTGATGGTGGCGGCACAGCTGCAACAACTCCAACGCCTTATTTATATTGAGCAGACTTTACATTTAAAAGGTTATTACTCCATAAACTCGATTTCATTAAAATCATCATCCACCACTAAACTGACATGAGCGGGTTTTATCTTGTCAAGCTCATGATAAATATCATTGCTAAGAGGCACTTCAGGATACTGTGGACGGTTTGAAAGTATGATTAAAAGAAGAGTAATTTAATGTAAATAAAATAACAAACCAGTTTGGCCATTTTCCAACAGTCCAGTGCACGCTTGTTTCTTTGCAAACGTAAATTCATGATGGCCAAATAACCCCAAACGTCGGGTATGAAAAGACCAACTTCCGTACAACGTGCCATAAACTCAATGGCTTCTTCAAGACGATTTTGCTAAACATACAAGAAATAGGATAAAAATTAATAAATGTACAATGTGCGGCGTATTTACATGAAACAACGATAGTCCTACGCCAAAGTTGCCTCTGAAATTCTTCGAGTTATCCGGCGGCAAGCACAACTTATAGGCGCGCTCAGCCTGCTCGTAATCACCCTTTTCAAAGCAAAGCTGACCCAAACGTAACAGACTAAAATAAAAGATATGCAGTTGTTCCGGCTCATCGATGCTTAGAAGAAGCTCCAGTTCTTTAATGGCTTCATCCGTACGTCCACGCAAGTATTCCACATTGCCATTTATATGCGCTAGATAGTAACTCTGCAAAATTTAAATATTCTACATTAGAGCTACACAAATTACTCCATTAGTTTAGCATACCTGCAGTTTGCCCTTGTCACTTCCATCTGTACGAAAAGTGCGCACCTGAAACTTTTCGTCAATCTGACGTTGTACTATTTTTAACGTAGTCCTGATTAAATACGTATCAATGGCGCTGCAGTCCTTAGCTATTTCATCAAAAACCACCTCGGCAAACTTATAGGCACCTAAACGCGCAAACAACTTAAAGACATCGTAGAATTTAGCATTACGAATTGACGTAAACTCGCAATCGATGGGCAGGAACAGCTCATATAGTGAGCGAGGCACAAACTTTAAAGGCTTGCGTGTCACATTGTAAAGATTTTCATAACGCCAACGCGTAAACTCCATGCCTGGCAAAAAGCCTTTATTTTTATAGTAACAGTAGAGTAAAATCCAAGTATCTTGTTCCAAAGAGTTTTTCTTACTAAAGATGAATAGTTGAATAAGTAGATTTGAGTAAGCCTCACTAGAGCTCTGTTCCGAACGCATTTCCAGCATATAGTTTATGTAAATTTCTAACAAGGAACTATACAACTGATTATTAAACACAAAACTTTGAAATAAAATTATGATAGACTTACGAAAAGTAGTTTTCATCCCATTCGCTATCATTTGTCGTTTTTAAATAGCACAAGGCTGCCTCATAGTTCATATTCTCTACATGATGATGAAACACACAGAAGTTAAGGATACGCTTATTCGCCACGGTCACATCCAGCTCATCAAAGACCAAGCGGGCTAATGTATTTTCGCCCAGCATGCATAAAGAACGATATTCCTCCATCAAAAGCATGGTGCGATGTTGCTCCGCTTTTTCATTTACCAGTAACTGACTAAGACTTTCGCGTCCGCAGCCCATAAACTTGTTGTGGATGCCATCCATAAGCTCCGCATGCATGTGCGTTAGCATTTCCTACAAAATGTAATATGGAATTTGGTGATTTGATGCTTCATGCGCATTTGGTACTTACCCGAAACTCAATATTCGTTTTTGTTGGCATGCGCACATTAAAATCACTGCCGCAAATCTTTAAAAGCAGATTTCTTAGATTTTGCAGCTGACAACAAAAATATTCTTGTTTCTTGTCTAAGCTACGCAAATCCCTTTTTATAATAAATTGTATTATGTCTGAGATTAGATCATAAAAGCCTCGATATAACTCTTTGACAATATTGCCTTCGTCCTCATCTTCCTTAAGAAACGACATGTCAAAACAGCGACGCAGCTTCGATCTTTTCAGCAAACTTTCATTGTACAAATCCAGGGGTTCATTTTGCTGGTTAATAGGCTGAAAGAAACATATTTTGATAATGCTAAATGTGGGTCCCTTTGGTTGTGAGGTTGCTGACTTAGTAATGCTCCGAGCTCTTTCCGTGGGGTGTAGCACTGTAGCAAAGCGGCATGCGTTTACTGCATTGAAAAAAAGCTGAGTAAATATCTTTATAAGAATTTGTTTCAATTCCTAACACCTACCACCAGGATATCCAAATACATTTATTTTCATAACACCTTCATAGAGCACATTGGCGGGCGTTTCGTTGTATAGTTGCACCAATATTTCATACCGATTTTGAGCGACCGCGTCCTCCAAAACTTCCCGAATTTGCTCATTTAGAACATAACGATGCAAAGAATTGTTAATTAATGCGGAATCAGTTACACCATTGATTTCAGAGATGTTAAAGTCTATGCCCTCCGTAAATAGCAGGTGTCTAAATAGTGGTAGTTCGATGCGTGAATTAGTTTCCATTTGTATAGCATTATAATCCGGAGCGCGATTAAAATCTTGCTTAATGGTCTCCCAAACAACGCTGAAGTTCTGATCACTTATAAATTGAGATAAAAATCCATAAAAGTTGCAAATAGGCACAACTGTAAACTGCCCCGCTTCATTTTTACTCGTTGCGCGAAAAGATAAATTTATGCCCAAGTCAGCCGCAAGTTCATGCAATGCAACGGGAGCATTATATATCGATTCCAATGTAATAAAAACCAAGTTTGTAAAATTAAAGTTTTTCAATAAGGGCAAAATGGAATACATATGCCAACGCGTCCCTGTTGTGATACTTTTATATGGTTCCAATTCCAAAGGTGTTTTAAAATTTGGATAAAGCAGAACGTCGATATCGCTAATGAAACGTTTGGACTGAAACAATTGTAGCAGATCGCAGTGACCTCTGGAAATGAACTCCAAGCGTTCGTCAATTTCCGTGTCTGCCTCTTCCAAAGAGTATGGTATTTCTGTCTCTTCAGGTGGTGGTGAGTTTTGGCTGTCTGTACCTCCAATAGGTAAATTAAATCCTTTATAGTTCTGCTCAGCTGTCAGTCGCCAAGATGAAAGATTTGCGCGCGGAATTTCAATGATATCATTCGCACGATGCCGTGGAATACGTTGATAGAGCGAGATGACCAACGGGTTATCGCTATATATATTCATGTCTTCAATACTGTCCTGAAAGATGCCCATCGCAAATGCTGGTTTTTGTATATGAAATTCATGTTCGTATATGATTGTCTCAGATGTATAGCGTTCCTGCATCTTTTGCAAGCTTTGATTTACATGGTACAAATGCACTTCAAGTGGATGTGTACCTTGTGGAAGCCTTTTAATGCCATTTAATTGTATATAAAGATAAACACGCTGTTGAGCTGGCGTAGTTGGTGGAGCGGGCAGCAAAGCAGATTCCATACAGGAGCGCCCTGTGCTCTTACCTTTTCTTTTAGCTGAACCACATTTAGTCGCTCTTGAAATTTGTTTATTACTTTCCATTTCAAAAAAATATGTATTTTCTGTAACGGTTCTTAAAATTTTATGTTTTACATTAACAGCACTGCACACTTTGTAACTTTGCAGCACAGAAAATTAAAAAAATCGATATATTCATTTATCGATATAATACTGCGACTTAGCGTTGGCAATGCCGTTGTTATTTGTTTTTAGTTGATTTTGGTAAGGAAATCAATTGTTCAATAATGGGTGGCCCCGAACTACCAAACGATCCTGGTGAGGAACATTTTCATACACCTACAATTGAACATCCACATATAAGCGATGATAGCGATGAATCGGATGCTTATGACGGCTATCAGCCGCTGGCTATGGAGGATGAGAACAATGACAGTGCAAATACAACATTACCAATGGAAGCGGATTCTACTGAAGATGATGATTTAATGACAGCAACTGTAACTCATGGCGATCCTAACATGCCAACAATAGAAAGTGCTGATGCAGAAATCGAAAGACAAGTTTGGAATGAGCCAAGACCACAGGAGCTACAAATCGAGCTGGACAAAACGCGTACTGAACAGGTATGAACAATTTATTAGTAATTAACATAATCTTTACTATACCTTTATATACTATACAGATACTCAGCGCCATGTCCAAAATTACACTACCCAATATAACTGTGCCTGACTGGGCGGTAGGCGTGCCGGAGGAACGCTGGAAACACGAACTGTTGGAGCGCATACAAAACCGTAATCAAACTGAAGACAAAACCGTCAAAGAGACGCCCACACAACCGAAATAATTCCCTTGTTAAGTAGTATTTAAATATATTTCATGTAAGATCCTATAAAATTACGGCAATACATAGTTTAATTAAATCAATATCTCCATTTTTAAAAAGCAGTTAATAATGCCTGGCCAGCGGAGTTCACTTTGGTAAATTTCTCACTCTGAGGCGTGCTTGTTAGCTCCCGCAATTTATCCATCACATAGTCGACCGAAACAACCTGTGCAATAGTCTCTTGACCACAAGGAGTTGTAGTTAAGTTGCCAATTGATTGCATCGAGCGATAGCAAGCCTCAAGATCAGTGGCCCATTTTAGCAGCTCCACGATACCAGTGGTAACGATATGACACACCTCCGCTTTGGCAGTGCTCAGAGTTTGCGATATTGTAATATTAAGATAAAAAGTGGCTATTGCAATTTGAAGGTTAGCACTGCCCGTGCGTATGTTGCTCACAACGTCTATGATTCCTGGTAATTGCGATTCGATTATCTCGCGTCCAGTTTTATGTTTCAAAGCGTTCGCTAAGCAACGTAATACCATCAATTGATTGGCTGCAGCTCCATTTAAATGTGGCAGTATTGTTACTAAGATATTATGCTTATTATGCAGCAAGCTAAAAATGTCCTCATTACGCACAGCCAAACGTAGCATATCTAGCACAGGAAATAGCATATTGCCGGGCCATTTTAGTAAATGCATCAATGTTTCCAAAACAGTTTCGTTTACTGGAGCAGTTGGTACGGCCAGTTTTATTATTGTGAGCAACACTTCATCGCTCACCTTGCCCTCTGCACTGGTCAGCTTGTTGTTGAACTCTCTGTAAATCAAGATTAGCTATATATCATTGCTAATCAAAAAGAAACCATGCTTACTTCATTTTATCTAAGACCTTAGCTACATCACAAGTGTCAAAAGTACGATAGCTGCTCACTGGGAAGTGTCTATCGTTTTCACTCACAAATTTGACATCAATGTGTGAGCTTGCAGTAGTGCTTCCAGTTGAGTAGCTTGATGCACCGGTAAAGGGATCTAGATTACTGCCACTTTGAACGTTAGTGGTGCTTGTGCCGGGTACATAGCGTGAACCTCCGGTAAAAGGATCGTGAAAGCCGCTGCATGGAAACACATCAAGTTTTACATTGTTAAAACTCAGTTTTTAAGCTTATATTGTTTAAGAATACAACCTTGCAGAAGGAGCTGCAACAGCCGCGCCTTCAGAGTTCTTTATTATAAAGTTGGCTACCTGATCCAAATAGGCTTGCGGTAGATTGTTGCGATCAATAAAAGTCTGTGCGGCGTGCCAAGGATCCTCGCCTCGATTATATGGTAGTTTAATAGCTGGTTCCGTATCCGAAATATCCACATCAAATACAAAGTCATACTCTTTGCCCTCATGAAGTTTTTTGCCAGAAGTGGCCTGCGTGCCACCGGATCCGCCAGTAACGTCACCAATTAGATTCCAATTGCCCGTTTGCCAGCTGTAGCATTTTACGGATCCATCAGGATGTCGCACCATTTTGGTTTGGCCCTCTCGAGTGCCATTTGTGAGCAAAGCCTCAGGGCCAGGAAGACTATATTACGATTAATACAAAATGATTTGAAAAAATGTTGCAATCAACCTACTCTGTCTTTTTATAGCCTCCGATTTCCTCGTTTTTTTGTAACGTGCGCGTGCTAACCGCCAAATCAAAAGCATTTCTGAGGCTCTCGTTAGCTTGCCGTGTTGGATCTTTCGTGAATACACGCACCACACCATCACTGCTGCCCGTAACAATGTCACCATTATTTAAGCACGTTACCGACCACACAGATATAGCCGGATGTGTAATTGCTTTGCCCAACTCATCGCCAGTAATAACATTCCACATTCGTAGTGTGCTATCCTCGCCACAGGATACCACGACATGTTCGCCTAGTGCTTCGTTTTTAGCGATTGCATATATATAATTGGTATGACCTATTAGCTCGCGCACACATTCGCCATCTTCGTTCCAAAAGCGTATGGTTGCATCATTGCCACAGGAAAGCAATGTGTTGCAGGGTAAAACCAATAGTCCTCGTACACAATCCGTGTGACCTTTGAGTAGACGCAACTTTTCGCCTTTCTCATTCCAGTAGTAGATACACTTATCAGCACCACCTGTTACGTATTTCTTTTGCGTTTCGAAAGTGGCCACAGCCCAAACAGCGGCCTCATGTCCCTCCAGTGCCACAAACTTCACCTCGCCCATCTCAGAAATGGTCCAAACGCGTGCCGTTTTATCCCAACTGCCACTAATTATGCTTCGCGGCCCAACACCAGCAGCTAAGGCACAAACCGTCGATTCGTGACCTTTAAGCGTCAGTATGGGCACGTAGCCATCTTTAGCGTATATGCAAATAGTCGCATCGTTACTGGCAGTGCATATCCATTGTTCGGAGGCAAGGTAGTAAATATAAGATATAAAGTTTGTATGATCCTTGAACGTCACACTCTCTAAGTACTCCTTGCTGTAATTTAAAAACAATAATCTTTTACCTAACTAAACAATTTTATTTGTTAGAGACGCACCCCATGGGTTTCCAAAGCTTTGTTGTTTTATCTCGCGAGCCAGATACTATAATTTGGCCATCTTCAACCGTACTCGCACTAGCTACAGCCCGCACATCCATGCTGTGACCCAGCAGTTCACAGCTTAGTTTATAATCATCCAGAGTAGGCTCCATAACGTATGAAATTTTTAACACCGGCTTTTATATATATTTTTTTTGCAAACTAATGCAAATACTCAGTGCAGAGCGTTCAAGTACTTGGTGTGTGAAGTTATCGATTGTCTTAAAAACTATCGGTTTATCATCGCTTGCTCTTGTTCTTGAACAAGTGCGATTTGCGACGAACAAACCGCTTCTTGACAATTTATTAGTTTCGTAATTTAAACAACAAATTTACATAAAGAAACTTTGTGTCAAAGGTTACTTAATGATGCAGCTGGTCGGAACCCATATTGTCGTGCCGCTGAGACGTGTTGCTTTCTTGCCACAATGTTTACTGCAGGCCACCAGTCGCAACTTTGCAGATGCAAATGTTACCAAGCAACACCAAACAAATACTGCAGATGTGCCGCCTGTGCCACCTATGCCTCCTAGATCTTCGATGAAAATGCGTGGCTGGCAGCTTCATAGCTACGGCAGCATTGACGAGCTGCAGCTTTCAGATAAACTTAAAATGCCACAAGTTCGTTGTTCCAACGACTGCTTGGTACGCGTGCGTACAACAACAATCAATCCTATTGATTTGGCTATGCTAAAGGGTTATGGTGCTACTGTCTTAAATACTCTGCGTTGTCAGCCAAATGAAGGTATTGAATTTCCTCTCACGCTTGGACGCGAGTTTTGTGGTGAACTAGTGCAGAAGGGAATGGGCGTTACTGATGCAAAATTACAACTGGGTGCTCGAGTGTGGGGCGTTGTGCCCTTGCAGTCCAACGGAGCACATGCGGATTATGTAGCTGTGCCCTCCTATTGTGTAAGTATGATTGTTAAGTTACGCAACTAGTTCTGGAGCTCTCTTGCTATTTACAGCTTGCCGCAGCACCCACTGAGCTAGACGACAGTGAAGCAGCTAGTGTGCTCTATGCAGGTCTTACGGCTTGGTCTGGCTTGTACATAAGTGGACACTTGGGTGGTATTTGTGGCGCCACAACTGCTTCAGGTGGCGGTGCCAATAAGCGCGTTTTGGTTTTAGGCGGCTCTGGAGGCGTAGGCTCTCTTGCCATACAAATACTCAAATCTCAAGATGTACAAGTCTTGGCAACTTGCAGTGAGAATGCAGTAGAGATGGTACGCTGTCTGGGCGCCGACTACGTTGTGGATTACACAAATCCTGCTGCTATGGATACGCTCAAGTCTTATGCGCCCTACGATATTGTTTTAGATTGCGCTGGGCAGGGAAACCAGCATGCTGAGCAATTAAAATTCGATTTCCATCAATATATAACGTACTCTTCTCCATTGCTGGCTAACATTGACAAACAAGGCTTAGCCTTTGGTTTACTCAAAAATGTAAGCGAATTGGTGCAAAGCAATGCCAAGGCGCTCAGCCAACATGGTGGCATTGTAAAATGGGGCTATTTTATGCCTGCGCCGCAAGGCATAGAGTTTTTGCAGCGTCTGGTGCAGAGGAAAAAGGTAAGCTGAATTTAATAAACCAATATTACATATTATAAACGGATTATTATTCCAGCTACTGCCTTCAATTGATAGCACCTTTGATTTTGCTGCTGTGCCCAAAGCTTTTGAACGCATGCAAAACGGTCATTTGCGTGGCAAAATAGTGATCAAATTTGACTAAGTCAGCTGTTAGCCTAGCCTAAGTTTGTTCGAACTGATAATTTATTAAAATAGCTTGTTGTATAGTATCAAAGATGTAAAACTTGTGAAACTTTAAGGGGCCTGCGAAACGTTAATGTTTTTGTTTGATATGCAACTACGTCATGTAAAGACGGCCTAAAGTTCAATGACTTGGTTGTGCACTTCCTGTAAGCCACTGACGTGTATTCTGTGATTTTAATAACATGCATAAGCATTACAGCTCACCTTTAAATCACCGCTAAAATGATTATTGCAGCTGTTATCAGTTTGCGTTGTAGAGCATCGCTGAAGGGCAACTGGTCGTATAAGTTATTTTTCAAAGAAAATTTTAAATGTTTGAATTAAACTATAATTGCATTACATTTAAAGCGCTTATTAGGGTTACACACCATTTAGAGCTTTGATTTAGCAATTATTTGGTAGTACTAGGGACAAATCAAAAACTAAAAAACAATATATGTATATTAAGCGAAAGAAAAACATGTTTTGTATAAATTAAGTCTTTTACACAGTTTCACTGATTTTAAAATACTAACAATAAGAACAAGATGTATTTTTCTTGGATATTTACAATTGATAGAATTTAAAATCAAATGTTATAGTTTAGCTTGAAATAAGCTGGCGAACAAGCATGAACTTAAACCTAACTTGATTTACTTGCAAATCTAATTTGATAGGCTTATCACCAAATATAACATGCTAGATTTTATGAACAAACCAATATGTTTGAAAATCTGGGTCCATCCTGGCAGTACCAAGAATCACATTAAAAATAAATGATTATCTATAACTTTTATGGGCTTACCCTAATGGTTTAATGACCGCAATCTTGTACTCTAGTTATTGACTGAGCCATAAAAATCTGCCAGCATTACTTCTGGCAAATGGTGCCAACTGTTTTAAGTCAAAATCCCTGATTGTGGAGCTATCAATCAAGCATTTAGTTTTTATAGTGTACATACGTGGCGTGCGCTTTTCATCATTATACGAGGGTCACTATTTATATTTTAAAGTAAACAAACCGAAAGAAGAGAATCATTTTTCTTTACGATAGTGCGAACTCTCACACATCGATTAAAACCAGTCACTTATTGAAAACTGTTTTGGTCTACAGTTTAAATTAATAGAGATCTTCTTGGGCAAATGAGATCTTAGAGATGCTAAGAGCGCGTGCATAAGCTGATACTGAAATTAACATGCAAAAAGATCATGGGGCTGACAGCGCTGATAAGTTAATGTCATGTCAGCGCGCGGCCTAAGGAGCAGTTGATGCATTCAATTTACATGTTTTGGAAAAAAATTATGCAGAGTGGAAAAATTGTTTTGAAAATTGGTTTTGATAAAGTGCAATCATTGAACAATGCAGTTGATTCTCAATTTAAACGAAAATGTTACTACACCTATTAAAGGTTTTTCAAATAAAAGGTGTTATTTTGGATCACCTGGTATTTCGGTAGCTGTCACTTTTGAAGCTTTTACTCTTTGACATTTGGCAAGTAGAAACTACGCCATTACTAAAAATGGAACGATACACGCTTCACTACAAAAGTGGTGAAAATCTTGCAGTCACATTTCGCAAAACTAAACCATTTTTGGGTCGTCGTGAAGCACCTTCTCGGACCGCAATACAGAAATTGGTCTAAAAATTCGAGCTGTTGGGACAAGTTAGTGATGTGAAGAATAAAACCGCTCAGGAACAACTGAGAATATTGCTGCTGTAGACCAAAGTGTTGAAGAAAACACAAGAACTCAAGCCGGCCGATCATCAACAACGTCGTGTCTTTGCTGATTGGGTCCTTGAAATGCCTGAAAATTATTTGGAATTCCATCAAAAAATCATCTTGACTGATGAGGCTTATTTCCACCTCGGTGGCTATGTCAACAAGCAAAATGGTCGCATCTGGGACTCGGAAAACCCATGAGTTTTGGTTGAGAAGCCTCTTCATCCTCAACGTGTGACTGTTTGGTGCGGTTTATGGTCCGGTCATTGGACCTTACTTTTCGAAAATGTGGTTGATTCATCGAGAGATGATTAATGATTTTTTATGGTCAAAGTTGGATGGTATTGATCTGGACAACGTTTACTTTTAACGAGACGGCGCTACGTGCCACACAAGCAACGAAACCATTACTCTTTTACGGGAAAAGTTTCCGGACCCTGTTATCTCTCAATCGGCCACTGAGATCTTGTGATTTAACACCTTGCGACTTCTTCTTTTGGCGCCACCTGAAAGATAAGGTCTACGCCAACAGCCCAGAGTCGATTCAATACCACAAAGATAGAATTCGTGAGGCTATCGAGAACATAGCCACTTTGCGATTTGGTTATGGAAGATTTCATGAATAGGATTTGGCCATTTGGCTGATGTTGTTTTTCATTATTAACGGCATACCTTCCATACCTTATGAAATAAACATCCGATCATTTATCTCAAAAATTTTAATTTTTCTTTGAATACCAAAATAACACCTCTTATTGGAAAATCCCTTTAGTTCATGGTCAATAGATTTTATCAATGTCTTTGCTGGTGCACTAACGCGACGACTTCTCCCCTGAGGCTTCCAACGAAGTGCCTGTCGAGCGAGGTTCTCGTTGGATCTCCAAGGGTACGCCCAATCCATTGCCACTTACACTCGCCTACTTCTACTGGCGCAGATTTCTGATTAGTTATGTTCCAGGGATCTACATTACTAACACGATTGGGCACTTGTTGTTGTTTCCTCTCGTGCGTTTTCAAGTTTCGCAACCATAAACTAAGATAAAATTGACGCTTGAGTTGAAAATTCGTATTTTGCTTTTTGTAGCAATTTGTCTGGATTTCTAAATTTCGCGAAGTACATATACCAAACGCCGCTTTCGCTAATCGTTAACTGATCTTAATTCGCTGTAAAAATCTTTATGAGATTTTAAACTATTAATTACTTAAATCTTCGCTTACTGTAAGCAGGTTTCTTATCATAATTTGGGTTTAAAATAGAGATCATATGTACTATATATTTTCATTAGCTTCTTAATTCATTTTTAAAATATGGTGCCATAAAGTCAGTCTCAATTACCCAAGTACAATTGATTGGGATATCATTACCTCTTAATGGTCGCAATCTTGTTTACTATTTTTTGACTTAGTCATTAAAAACTGGCGACAATTTTTCTGGCTAATGGTGCCACCTTTTACATTAGATTAAGAAGTTATCAATAAACCACTTAAGATTTTTAGTTCATATTATAGGTACATATACAAAGCGTGCGCTTTTGGTCATAAAAATAGCTAAACTTAGTTTAATTCATAAAAGTAGAAACTCATGATCCATGCGACTTAGAATATGCTTTGTTTTTATGATCATTGTTTTTGTTTTTAGGTATATTTCCGTGCTTCAAGTACCCAACCGTATCAGTAAGAAAGTGAGGGCAGCCTGACATGAGAAGCGCCCGCGCTAATCACACATTTCCCATGTGTTAGCAACATTGCAATGAAGTGTGCTCCGCTCCGACTATCAGCTGACAAGGTCGCAAGTTGCCCAAAAACAAAAAAAGAATGAAATAAACAATCTTGCAAAAAAGTATAAAACTTATATGGTTATTATAATCAAAAACTGCTTGCAATTTTGTTTTGTTTTGGTTTGACATTTAATTATAGTTCATTTTGTTACCAAGTATACAGAAATAGCCTAAAATAAGTGGTTAGATAAGTATGAAAATGCATTCTGATAAGGTACCAAAATCAATAGGAATTTTACTATCTTCTTAATTAGATATGAAGGTGGCTTATGAGGTGACAATATAATTGGCTTATGGAGAACAGATTCACAAAATCGGGTCTCCTCCTAAGCTTAGACTCGGAATTTCGGGAAGAAACTTTAGTCCACTGGTTTGTTGATACCAAAATCGTCATAAATTTGGGTAGCGATTGAGACATGCTCTATTAAGAGCGTCCGTTCGTCGAAACAGCTAGCCAACATAAATTCAAAGAGCCGGAAACAGTATCAGTAAGGAGAAGACATTTTTCGATGCCTACCGTTGGTGCACTCTTATGTACTATATATACATATGTTATTATTATTCTTATTATATTATTAGGTGTATAAATGTACTGCGACCCAGGTGGATCTATTGTGCCCCCTTTATGACTTAAAGCTCTCCCAAAAGTCTTGGACTTATAGTAACTACGATCTCCAGTGGGAAAACGTACATGCCTAGGAGCTTGTTTCTTTTACCGGCAAGTGCCATACATTCACACAATATATGCGAAGAAATTTCTTCCTCCATGCTTTCTTCGTCCAGTAGGTCCCGTACCACGTGGTTACCAATCCCACCGTGTGGTTCAGGACCGATTAGCGGTGTTGCTGCAAGTTTATCTGCCTATATACATATGTTGCGTCCTATTCAGTGATGGTCATGCAATTTTCGTCTGCGAGCAAAACAGTCCCCTTTGGGTCGCTGCGTTGTCGGCGATCTGGTTGTGCGTCTGGCTGGGCACCCGAATTAAAATGAGCCACAATTTCAGAAAACCTCCTCATATAGCCTTAGACACAAGAAAACGTGGTCTTCGTCTGCCATGGCACCCATAGCATGAAGATCGAGTGAACAATTATTTTTGGTAATGGATGCTTCTTTGTTCTCAGTATACGCAGTTGTTTAAAGCTCTGAATCAAGGATGATGATACTATCTAATGAAACTAAGGTTTAGGAAATAACTTCGTAACATATTCGACTCTTTAGGCGTTGGTGGTGAATCCGTAGAATATGGGTTGAAATGACTTTATAAGATCTACGGCGACATTAGGTTAGGTTAGGTGACACCGGTTGATTCCTGGGGAGAGTTACACATAGATTACATAGTCCTTATTAGAACCGGAGGACGCTGCAGGTGTACAATGCATCTTAGTCGTCGAGTATGCGCGTATGCTTGGCGAACGCCAATACCTTTTGAAGTGCCCTGTCGGCTGCCTCTTCCAATGAGGTAAGCCAGGGTAATCCGCATAAGGCGGGGCAGCGGCAGATGAGGTGCTCCAGATTCTCTTTGGCCTCTGTCTCTCTACACTTCCTGCATTAGCTTTGTGATTCGCAGTCTGAGTTTTCAAGGACTGTAGAAACGCGCCACAATTTGGCAACGCGTGTTGTTGTGGCACTAGAGGTACAACTGTCCACTGACCACTGGGGACACGCAGATGCTTATTATTTCCTTCGTGCCCGCCGGTGGTAGCAGTCACGCTTTCCACCGTCGTTTGGGCTGACATCCCAGCCCGAGTTGTTTCCTTAGAGGACTCCAGCGCGCGGGGGCTTGGTTGCATTTTATTCTTGGGAACCATCCCATAGCATTTTATGCCTGCTGCCAGGCATCTCTGGCCATGTCTCCAACGTACCAGCACCAGACTTGGAAAACCGGATACTGCTGCGCTGTTGCCTCAGCTAGACCGTGCACCGGCCCAATCGTCTAGGGAAGACAAGTGCCTGACTCTGGTGTTTGAGCCAGTACACAGTCCATTGCCCAGACGGCACCCTCTTCGAAAGTTTAGCCATAGGATTTTTGCCAGTCTACGGTAACATTAACATAGGGATCATTCATAAACTACGTGACGTGGCTTTTTGGCTCAATCATGTTCATATGAATGCGCTTGTTGTGAGTTCCCGTCGTAGGCATAGACCTCGTCTCCTTTGGAAGTCCAAACACACGCTCTCTACATTTGTTATCATTAAGGGGATTTGCGTACGGGCAGAAGAGACGCTTTTTTTGTTTTTGAAATATTTACGACGTGAAAGCGCAGGATATTGGAAAATTTAATAGCAAAGTTTACGATATCCTTAATTTTTGTAGACCAGGTCGGGCAAAAAAGCAGCATTTTTTAAAGAATTTTGTTGTTGTATAACTTAACTTTTAACATTTTTACATAACCAAATAATCAAGCAGCCATTGAGTTTCCTAATATAAATTTAGGAACCTTTGCTTTTTGGAAGTCTAATCATTATACAATAACAAGCCGTTCAGTTTACATGTTACAATTTTTAAATAAATAACGAAAAATAAATAAATTTTACAAAATTTTAAAAGTGCATACCAAAATTTATAATGCCTAAAAATCAAACTTCACTCTTGCCTCTGGTGTTGACTGTGTTGACCCGTCAGCCGGATTCTGGTAAGTTCATAAGTAAGAGAAGATTTGCTCAGATTGGTTCTCATATGTAACTATGCAGCTTTAACCATCGACGAATTAAGCAATCAGATTAAGGATATTATTGTTGAAGAATACATTCAGCCAATGGGTTCCCTTAAATCTGCCGTGAATTTGGCACTGGAAGTTGGCGATCAACTTGGCATACTCACAATTAAACGAGAACATGCCTCCTTGCCACTTAATTTTTGGGCAGAAAAGCAGCCGAAGGTACCAGTCATATCGCAGACAATAATTCGAAAAACCCTTAAGGAGATACAGGTAGATATGTGCAGAGCATATTTTTGCAAAAACCCATCAAGTTTTAATTCCTAGGCGCAGGAACTAAAGAGCAAACGGGCCAATCAGCTTGCTACCAAGACCGTCAAAGGTGAGGCCAAACAGAAACGGATGAAAAGGCGAAAAGTTTCAAAAGGAAAGAAAACAATTTTAAGATTTCAACATTTGTAAATTATTTGTAGCTTGAAATACAGGACGCAAGGACAAGTCAATAGCAATTGCTGACAATTGACTTTGGTACTTGAGGCCGTACACAGTCCATTGCCCAGTCGGCACCCTCTTGGAAAATTCAGCCAGAGGATTTTCGACAGCCTACGGGGATCATAATCCTGAGATTATCCTTGCATTTTATATGCCAAAAAAGCTACTGGAAACGTGAAAGGCAATGAAGTAACCAAAGAAGATAACAGCGCCTTTGAAAATGATCCTGATGCCTTATTTTAAGTGACTTAGTTAAAAACCAATATAGGAAATCGCTATTTTATGATTTGAAAATAAAAGATATTTTTATTTCTTGGATATTGAAAAAAAAACAAACATTTTTTAAACCATTTTTTTGTAAGTATTTTGGTAGGATAGCCAAGTTCAGAAAAGAAACTATACAGAGTTTCAACACACAGGAATATGAATACAATTGGGACTATATGAATTGGCTTATGTGAAAGATCTGGAACGTTGACTCATCTCCTAATACTTTTAGGAAGAAATCCAATTTTTCTTAAATAAAGCCACTAGTCCCTAGATCGGCAGAATTTGAGTAGCTGTTAAATTTGATACAGGAAATTCTCTTCACATGCTTCACTAGCTCATTTTCTTAATGCTTGAAGAGATGACGAAAAGGTTAGCGAAATGTTGAATATGTTTGGTATACAAATATTACAAAAAAGAACCTCCGGAACCGGGGAGAATTCGAACAGGCAGTACAGGGGCCCCCTTCCCTTCTCCCTCTCGTAATTTTTTCCAAAATATATGCATTATTCCTACTCCTAAATCCCGCTCCCCCATTCCCATCTTCGGCTATCACATATTCCATACAAGTTCTAAATCAAAAAAAAAAATTTGGTTAAAGCACAGTTTGGCTAATAGTACATTAAAAATTAGTTTTGACCGGGAAAAAATTGCATGCTTGAATTTCTCTTATTTAATGTTTTAAGGACACATAAAAAGTATTAAACCAAAATGGTATCCTCCTTCTCTGTAGGGTTTTCCGTCATTTTGACATACATTGTGAGAAAAAGTTTCCGGAATCTCTAAATAAAACGCAAAAATAAAATATGCCCCTTCTGAAGCAATACACATATGCTAACGTTTCTTCCAATCTTCGAAACATTTTTATAGGCGTTGGCGGGATGCGTTCAGCTCTCTCGTTGAATTCTGTTTTATGGTCGGTATGGAATCAAAACGGGTTTAACGGAGTGCCAATTTTAGTTTTGGAAATAGAAAAAAAGACACACGAGGCCAGATCTGGATTGAACGGTGCCACCACACCACGAATATCTAAGAAATATAAATTCCGGAATCGTTTTTTGTCCCAATGTTTGACATCATTCCAACTTCCAAGGCAAAATAGAATAATTTTTGTTTGCAATGGAAGGTTTATCCAGAAGTTCACATTTTATTCGGTTGAGGCTGTCAAAATTACTAAAACGCAGTTTTTTCTATATTTAACCACCTTAGGTGGTCTTGAATATCAGGAAAGAATTTCCCTTGTTAATTTCCCTAGTGTTATGAATTTCAATGCCACACTTTTCTATTCAAAAACCAATTTTAATGGTAAATAATCACACCACACATAAATAATTTATAAAATTGAATCTTAATTTACAATCAGTGTGGCCCTATTTTTGATATATACGTTGATGCTCTAGACGGTGTTGTGTAAGTGCGTAATTAATCGAATATATGGAATATATTCAGACCGGATTACTGTTTTAATAACAGATGAAAGATAAAAGCAACGATTATAAAAGTAAATGGAGTGAAATAGCCAACTATTAAGAACAATATTTTAGCAAGTGATCTGATGAGAGACAAGACAAGAGATCTGATGAGATGTGATGAGACCTGATCAACGGCCAGCTGTTCCTCTCTATCTGAAGTCGTTAATAGAAGGCTCTGTAATAATGGATAATGGTGGATACGTTCCAGAAAAAACCGTGTGAAAGGGACATAAAGTATAAATATGCTATAAAATTTAAATAGAGGCTCTGTAAAAAATAAATTGAGAAAACGAAATAAAAATTGTATAATACCAAGAACATACTAATTTGCTTTCAGAAGCTATTATCGATATGTTTATTAAATAATAATAAATGTTTAAAAATATATCACATTCCTTGCATACCTCACAGAAGGCAAAAATAAGTGGGTCTTATAGTATAGTGTAATATAATTTATATTAGCTTAGCTTTTTGAAGGAAAGCCAATTCGGTGACTTTTATTTGTATGTCCAGGCCCGTAGAGAGAAAATTCGGGACCAAGTGGAAAAATGTACCGGTATTAACATTTAAGCTAGACCAAGTTCTTGAACGTATTCAACGAAGCACTCGTTCAGAAATGACCCTGTGAATAAAATTTTGGAACTCGCAAATTGTAAGCAAAACTCAAAAAAAAAAACTTAAATCAAGAAATTTGTATAAAAACCTTGTAAAATGTTTTGAATGCTTTCGTCGTAAGCATGACTTGGATATATTTAGCGACTATATCTATAAAAATACATGTAAGCATGAATGGCATTAGATGATCATTGAACTAATGATATTCGGGGTGCAGAACTGGGTCAACATGGCGTATGTGCGATTTTGTTTGTTGCCGAAACGTTTCATAAACGATACACACTTGGACTAATTAGTGTCTTAATACAAATACTTACCAATCGATATACATAACCGAGTGTAATTGTATTTCGTGTATCGTATTGTGATCGTAATGTTTTCGTTAGAGGTAAATTTTTGCATACTTATGAATTATTCAATATAATCGTTTCGACGCTTTGCAGTCATTACGAAAGCATTCGCCTTTAAGGGAAATTTAGTATAGGCAAAATGGTTTATGCAAAATAAGGTTGTCCGAACATCCCCTCAACCGAATGCATAAAAGAGTTGATTGACGTCGCGGCCTATTCAGTGTGTTTTTTGAAACAAGTCGGAGTGATCGCGCGCACAATAAGGATTATTGACAACTAAAATATAATACCCCGAAGGATACAAGCATATATTGTGGCTAACAAGGATAAGCCAGATATAAAATATAAAAGGATATACCGTGATAATCGCGATTTCAAGTGTAAAAGTGAAGTGAGTGCGCTTAAAATTATGCAACGATTAAGTATTGCATTCCATATAAGTTCGGATACTATGTCAAGTGCACCTGTGTTCCAAATAAACTGAACAATCCGAAATGCTGCACCAAAGAAAAGTGGCGTGTTTTTTTTTTTTTATTTCTGCCCTTGATCGAGCAGCGTAGTCAATTAGACCCAATGGATTTACAAAATAAAGTGTTACAATCGAAGCATGTCCTTGATAGAGTTCCATACGCAATTAAGTCCAATCCACAAACTAAGCCTAACGGCTCAACAGTGATCACTAGGAACTCACAAGCATTAACAAATCCAGAATTCGAATATATTCAAGACGATGAACTAGTGGAATAGACTTTACCCATTAAAAAAAAAAAAATAGATTCCAGCATATTTTGAAAATTTAGTGAAACCGAGTTTTTTTTTGGCGTCTGATATAATATTTGTATTTTAATACTTTGGTATAAAAATCGAAATCAAGAAATTTTTTTTTTAAATTGTCCCTCCGTAATTTTGAATTGATTTTGATATTTTTCAAAAGTTACGTCAAAATGGTGATTTTCAATATCTGTGGAAAGTTTTAAGTGAATACCTATATTAAAAACTGTGGTAGAAAACAAGTTACAGCGGTGGAAGGAGTCAATAAAAGTTCCATGTGATGGAGCATATTATTGTAGATCTTCATTTAAGCCAAAGAGAATTCTTTCACAAAGTAGCATCTGGAGACAGCTTTTTATTCTAGCATTGGCTGTGTTCCCAATTTTTATTATATTTGACACACAGCTGGGTTAGGTAGGTAGGTTAAGGCCGCAGTTGGGATTTAGCGTCCCAAATCACTAGAACAGGTCCTGTGTGATACCAATAATGGGAGTAAGTAATAAGAATTTAGAATAGACAGAAAAAATTAGGAAAATAGAAAGTGCTTAACGTCGGATTCGAACCCACAACATCTTGGATGATAGTATAGCGACCTACTGTGAAACAAAAATCTGTCAAGAGATCATTCATAAACTATCTGTCGCTTCAGGGGGTAGGGGGGTGTCTGGCAAAGTCTCACGAGACACAAAAGTCATATGGAAAATCTTAAAAAATATTTCGGTGCTGTGGGGGGTCTATTTTGACAAAAATCAGTATCACGTTATTTATGGATGATCGCCAAGTTTCAGATCATAATATTGAACAGCATAGGTTAAGTCGAGGAAATAATAAAACTAAGCGAGATATCGAGATGAAGCGAAAAGTCTTAATGTTTAAGGCTTTTTTCAATTCTACGGTGTGTTCTGGTTCTCACTTTTATACGATTTTCTCTAATAGAATTAGAATTTCACTTACCCCTTCCGAACCTCAATGTTTGCTCCTATTAAAATCACAGCTGGTGTCTGATTTGGTTAGAAACAGTGTCCCGAACTACTCGCGCTACAAATCCGGCCAACATTTTTCTTTCATTCTTAAATTGCCACAACTTCCAAATTAGACGAAAATAAGACGGATTCGTGATCACTTCAATTCCGAAAAATGTAACCATTCCAACTTTAAATGACCAGAACCTCAAAATAATCAAAATAAAAAAATGGTGAAAGATAAATAGGGAATAGAATATGTTAATAGAAAATCAGGACATTTGTCCTATTTACTATTTAGTTTTTTTCTAAAAGTGTTGTCTAAATATCGTTCGGAAACTGCTTGTACCTATATGGGGCATCAGATCATTCTGGGTATCTTATACATATTTGTCACATTATTCTTAAATACTTGTCTTGCTGCTTATATGTTTGGAGTAATCCAATTCAGATACTACAGGATAATCATTATCTTTTAGTCTGATAAAATGTATGCTTAGAAATAGTGTTGAATTATTATCCATTTGAGCAAATTTTTATTAGTATTTAAATGCAAAAAAAATTCTGAAAGCTTATAAAATCTAACCTTGCTCGGATCCGAAAAGAGGGTTTATTAGCAACGCTAAACTGTGGGCCCAGATTTTCATATTTTGGCAAAAAAAACTGGCATTTCTATAATCATTTTTTTCACTTGTTCGTAAAAGAGTTAAACTGTTTTTCTGGGAAGTTTGAGCCTCCTCAGATATAGATAAGCCACACCAAAATTGGAAAAAATTAAAAAAAACAAAATAAAAATGATTAACTTAATTAATAAATAAGATTAGTTGGCATTCGACGACATTTAACACAGAGCTCCACATACATTGAAAAAATAGTCCCAAAATATTTCATGTTTTTGGAATTATACGTTAGCCCCAAACAGAATCAGCTTTCCAATCCGATTACAAAAACGCGCTGTTTAGAAATGATGGTTACAGTTGGCAAAGTTAAACCCATTCTTAAAGTTATACTAGAAAAAGAAAGTTTTAAACAAACCGATGCTTCCTAATTAATAAAGTAAAGTTTCTCTGGAACTTTTTGAGAAAAAGTCATATAAGCGTTTTACTGGTCCTTTCAAGCACTATTGCTTTGGTAAGCGGTTTTTTTAGCACTAGCAAATTGATGGAATATTTGAGGGTTGGTTTAGGGCCCATAACATCCCAATATTTTTTTTTGTATGAAGTTTTTCCATTCCATGCGAAGTTTTTCCATTCCATGCGGAATTTTTGCATTCTGCGTATGGGGCTTTAACTGGCTACCAACATTGCCAAATTGATAAAGAGGAGGTCAAACAGTTTTTTATTTAAAAATGAAAATCTGGCTTTAGTCATGATTAGTTTTTTTGTATCTTGCATCTTTTCGGTAAGTTCGCAACTGACGCTCATGAACCGGCTTCTACCTCACAGATCAACTAAAGAGTTGATATTTCAAAGAATATTAAAAAAACTTCTTGGTACGCAGCTGATATGATCACTTTTAGAAACTTTTCCAAAACAGTGAAAACTGGAACATTCCCGAATATTAATCTTATTAGCTTATAAGCTAATCAGTGCAGTGCACGCAGCCACTTGCTGGACGATTATCTCAAGAGGTGGCCCCTTGGCAACAATTGCCACTGCTTGTCCAGATCGTATGATCAATGCAATTGATTCTTAAGTGCTAATTAAATGTTTAGGTTGGCTTTATATTAATGCCAGGTAATTAATACTAAGTATGTTTGTAAGCTCTGTCAAGTGCGAACTATTCTTGAACGATCGATGGCACTTATTATAAATGCGACAATATTTAAATTACAAAAGTTAAAATACCTGCATATTGTATTTCGATACTCAAACCCATCGAAATGTTTGTTTTGTTGAAAGAAATGTAAGAATTGTTAATTCGTAAATTGCTTAAACAACTGGGGATCAATCGGTCAATGCTATCAGACATATTTTTATTTACTTTACCTTGTATTTCGAGACAGTCTACAATGTTTAAGAAATTTGAATGAAACTCTTTTTGCAAAAAATATAAATGGTCTATCCAATTTGAGTGCAAGGGCAATCACTTTTTGTGACGTTTACGGAAGTATTGAGCAGTCGCTCAAAAGTCCCAAAATATTTGAATTTTTAGTTAGTTTTTTTTTAAGTGCATATTAAGTGGGGATACTGAAGTAGCACTAATTTAATTGAGTTAGTATATGATTTTTGAATCTTGAATCAAAAGAAAATTGTAAAAAATATCATTTTTGACACACAGATGCGTAGGGCCATAACACATTACTCTATTTAATTTCAGATGAAAATATTAAACGGTGTTGCCAAAAACCGCGAAAACCTAATGCGAAGGATCGGGGAAAGATATTGACATGATTCAACAAACTTCATCTTCTGAGGAAATATGCGCACCAGTTGTTTGATGTTTCTAGCTCTTCTAGTCTCCGAGATCTAGGCGTTCATTCGGACGGACATGGGTCAATCGGTTATGATAAGCATTTTGGTATAAAGGACTTGGGGTCTGCCGCGCCTCCTTCTATCCGTTACATACATTACACAAATCTAGTATACTCTTTGTACTTTTGAGTACAGGGTAAAAAAAATAATTTCTTCTAAAATCTTGGAAAACAATAAAAAAAATATATATATGTATAGTTTCAGAATGATCGCAATTCTAAAGTCTAATGGGTGTTTGATTTGAACGAAAAAAACCGACCTTGGCATAAATGTGAAATTAGGTTGTCAAAAAAAAATCATAATAATTAGCCGTGCTCCGAAAAACTGTTTACGGAAGTATCATCAGTCCCAAAATATTTTATTTTTGGCTACTTTTTTTATGTGCATATTAAATGAGATTCTGACGCAGCACTTATTTATTTTAATTAGTAGATCGTCTTGAATCACAAGGAAACAAATTTACAAATTTTGCAAATTTTTGGTACTTTAAACAAAAGGGGACAAAAACAAAAATTTTAAGTATATTTTCATCCGAAATCCTGGAATACAATTAAAAAAAAAAAAAAAACGAATATTGAAAATATCAGAGGGTCCAAAATTTTTGAAGTCATAATTGGAGTTTTTTGCTCCGAAAAACGCAGGTTTGATGCACCCAAACCAAATCGAAATTTTTAAGTGGTTTGAATCCGAAAGTTTTTCTGCAATTAAAATAAATTAGCAAAATGGGTTAAAAAGTGTGGGCATTTAAATCTGAAATCATTTTTTGAACATTCTTAATTTCTATTTATGACAATTAAAAGTTGAATAGTTATTGATAAATATTTTTAATAATTTTGTTTTAAAGTAATATACGGCTTTGGAAATCGAATACGAACAGTTTCGGATGGGTTTTGAAAACAAATCGCCGAAATATGATTTAAAAAGTGAGAAATTTATATTGAAAGAATTTTTTTTTGAATAAAAGGGACGTCGCAAAACGAATCCGAATGAAATTGGTCGTTTTAGATTTTTCGTTTACTAGAGTCTATTTCTTGCATAAAAAAAATGTCCTTTTTAATATAGATTAGTGGATAATTAAGGTATAACGCTGTGCTGACAATGAACAAGGGAAATACGAGTCGATGGTTTTGGCAGCGAGCAATAACGAATTCGATAAAATTCTTAGTTCTGCTGCTTTTTTTTTGTTTTTCGGAGAACGTCTGATTAACTTATATTTCGAAATCGGGAAACAACTCTTATTTAAAAATTTTCACAATTATAAATATACATATTTGTTGTCATTTTAATTTACGAATTAAAAACATATTCTCATAATTAATATGTATATAACAAATTATTTATTTTTTATTTAATAAATATCGCAGTTTTTATTTTTTAAATCTATATATTTATAAAAAAATGAGCCTTAAAAATAGTTAGTAATAGCGTGAGTTAACAATGCATCTGCGAAACACTTTTAAATGAAAGGCCTTTTTATTTATTAGGATTTTGATAAAAAAAATGGCGTACGTTAAGTCGGGCGCGGACGAATTTGGGATACCCTGTACCACTAGCTTGCAATAAAATCCGGTTCTTTCACAAAAAACCAAAAACAGAAGAATTTTTAAGCAAAAAAATTTTTTTTGACCAATCGTTCCTATGGGAACTATATGATAAAGTCAACCGATTTCAATCAAATTTGACGCAGTGATTAAATACCTTAAAAAAGATCTGAATGCTAAATTTGGTTGAAATATCTTTACAAACAAATGAAACACATCGGATTTTGTATAAAAAACGTTTTTTTGGACCGATTGGTCCTATATGATATACTCAACCGATTTGGATTAAATTTAGTACAGTGCTTAGGAACTATAAAAAAACTCACGAATACCAAATTTGGTTACGATATCTTCATGAACAAACGAATTATCCATCTAAAACCTTTTTTTTGTCGAGGTCGTCTCAAACACCCATATGGGAGCTATATAATTTATCCCCGATATCAAAAAAATAAAATAAACTTGTTTCCTATGGAATAATATGGGATCTAATGTGAAAGTTTGGTTACTCTAGCTTTTACCATTTCTGAGATCTAGGCGTTCAAACGGACAGACGGACGGACGGACATGGGTATATCGACTTCTCTATTCACCCTGATCATATTTTAGGTAACTTTGGGGTGTCTCCGACGTGTCCTTCTATATGTTACATACATTTTCGGCTTGCACAAACTTAATATACCCTTGGTACCATACGGTACAGGGTATAAAAATTACACAAAAACGTCTTCTGGTGATTCTCGAAAATTCAAATAAATGTCAAATATGAATTTCTCGACCTTAAAAAAAATTAACGTTTTGATCTAATTTCAATAAAGAAGACCGGGGGTTGGTGTGCAAGCGGTGACGGAGCCCCCTAGTTGAATATAATCATGAAATTAAAAATTTGTTTGGACCAAGGTGCGTATTATAATGGTTAGCGCATTTATGAAGATCTACACATCAATACCTTTCCACCTTTTTCCACAAATATTGTCATTTTTTTAATAGGTCGAAGGACCTAGGTTTATTAGCAATATAATTTCTGGCTCCATTTAAAGTTGTTTTAAAAATATGATATACAACAGTTTACATACTGATCCTAATAATTCTTTTCGGTTTCGTTTTTTCTACCCCAACCTAATCTTTGCGTTCGCTAGTTTAACCCTATATAATTTTTTTACTGTTAAAATAAACTTTCATTATATCACATAATTTAAATAATTCATTATTATTATTTTCTATTCGCATTTCTTATATAGTTACACAGCGCAAAAAACACACCCTATAAATAGACCGAATCACAAGCAAAACACACAATGCCCAACAAAAAGAAAGCGCAATCGCTCAACGCACTCAATGAGGATGAAGTGGGTGATATAGTCATATCGGGTTTATCGGGCAAACTACCCGAAAGCAGCAACATAGAAGAATTCAAGTATAATCTACTAAATGGCATCGACATGGTCAACAATGATGCCAGACGCTGGGAGGCAGGTAAGTTGTACCAGTAACCCTCTAGCCCCTATACAAACTGTTTCATAAAAAAGGCATCTATGGACTGCCTGAGCGCATGGCCAAAATGAAAGATGAGGATTTGGCCAAATTCGATGACACATTTTTTGGCGTACATCAAAAGCAAGCGGAGCTCATGGATCCTTGCATGCGCATGTTACTGGAGATAACACACGAGGCCATTATCGATGCGGGCATTAATCCTGCAGAGCTACGTGGCAGTCGTACCGGCGTCTATATAGGCTTGTCTTTTGTGGAGACAGAGCATGAAATTCCTACCATGGAACCGAGCAGCATCAATGGTTACTGCTTAACCGGCTGTGCACGCGCCATGTTCGCCAATCGCATCTCCTACACATTTGACTTTAAAGGTCCCAGTTTTATTGTGGACACCGCTTGCTCCAGTTCACTGGTAGCGCTCTCCCATGCCTATGATGACATGCGCGCCGGACGCTGCGACTATGCTGTAGTAGCAGGCGTTAATCTCATACTGAAACCCATTTTTGCGCTGCAATTTTTACGTCTGGGCATAGTCAGCCAGGATGGCGCCTGCAAGACCTTTGATGCGGGAGCAAATGGTTATGCACGTGCGGACACATGCGCCGCAGTGCTGCTCCAGCATAGAAACCAGGCCAAACGCGTCTATGCCTCGCTGCTGAATGTGCGCACTAATACGGATGGCTTTAAGGAACAGGGCGTGACTTTTCCGGATGGCCGCATGCAGCTGAAGCTACTGGAGGAAACCTACAGTGAGATTGGTTTGAATCCTGACGAAGTGGTCTACGTGGAGGCACATGGCAGCGGCACGCCTGTGGGCGATGATCAGGAGGCCAATATGATAAACAGCTTTTTCATGCATGCCGGCCGCAAGACTCCACTTTTAATTGGCTCCGTCAAGTCGAACATGGGCCATGCCGAGCCCGCATCGGGTGTTAGTGCTTTGGCCAAAATGATTATAGCCATGGAGGAGGGCATTTTGCCCAGCAATTTGCATTATAAAACGCCCAATCCTGCAGTGCCTGGCTTGATGCAGGGTCGGCTTAAAGTAGTAGACCGCAATTTACCCTGGCAGGGTGGCATCGTAGGTCTCAACTCCTTTGGCTTTGGTGGCGCCAATGCTCATGTCATCTTAAAATCTCATCCAAAGAACAAAACGTCCAAGAAAAATGTAGCTGGCGATAGCCTAAAGCTTGTGGTCTGCTCAGGACGCACTACGGAGGCTGTACAAATGCTACTGGATAGCGCCATAGCACAGCGTCAAGATGATGAATTCCTGGCGCTCATCAATGGCATACACTCGCAGGCTATACCGCTGCATCCCTATCGTGGCTATGCCGTGTTAGCTGCCGCCGGCGCGCTTAAGCAGGAGATCTTGCCTTATGAGGAAGAACCACGTCCCATTTGGTTTGTCTATGCCGGCATGGGCAGCCAATGGCCCAGCATGGCTAAAGAGATGATGCAGCTGGAAGTATTCAAAAAGTCTATAATGGCCAGCGCACAAGTGCTAGCCAAAGTAGACTATGATCTCATCAAAACATTGACTCAATCCACTGAGAGCACCTTTGACAACATGCTGCACTCTTTCGTGTCCATAGCTGCTGTGCAGGTGGCTTTGACGGATGTGCTCAACACCTTGAACATTAAACCGGATGGTGTTATAGGTCACTCGGCGGGTGAGGTGGGCGCAGCCTATCAGGATGGCTGCCTTACGGCTGAACAAACCGTACTGGCTGCCTATTGGCGTGGCAAGAGTGTGCTGGAAACACCAGGTTTGATCAAGGGCAGAATGGCCGCTGTGGGTTTGAGCTGGGCGGAGATTAGCAAACATATACCTGCAGATTGTTATCCCGTGTGTCACAATAGCGATGACAACTGCACAGTCTCGGGACCGTTGGAGTCCATGGATGCACTTATCGAGCAGCTGAGCAGCAAGAGCATCTTTGCACGCGCTGTGGCTTCCGGTGGCTATGCCTTTCACAGCAAGTATATTGAAGGTGCTGCACCTATGCTGCGCAAAAATCTGGAGCGGCTTATAACCTCACCCAAGCAGCGATCTCAGAGCTGGCTCAGCACAAGCGTTAAGGAAGAGGATTGGCAGACACCAAATTGTCGCATTGCCTCGGCTGGCTACTTTATTAATAATCTCATATCCCCTGTGCTCTTTAATGAAGCCCTTAAACATATACCCAAGAATGCTATTGTGCTGGAGATTGCGCCGCATGGACTCTTCCGTGGCATACTGCGCACCTTGGGCTCACAAATCAGCTATGTCAGTTTAATGGAGCGCAAACATCCTAACAATGCGGAGTTCCTGCTGAGCAACGTTGGTAAATTCTTTGCTGCTGGAGGACAACCGCAGATACTGAAACTCAGCCCGTCTATTAGCTATCCTGTATCTCGTGGCACACCCATGTTAAACTCTCTCATAGGCTGGGATCACACGCAAAATTGGAATGTGCCCAAGTTTAAAAGCGGACGTCAGGCGGGTCAAATGTGCATAGAACTGGATTTGACCAAGGATGAGCTTGCTTTTCTGGTAGGTCACAATGTCGATGGGCGCATACTGTTTCCCGCCACTGGTTATCTGACCGTAGCCTGGATGATGTTTGCACAACAGCAGGGCAATGACTTCTTACGTACTCCTGTAGTTTTCGAAGATGTAGTTTTCCACAGAGCTACCATTTTGAGCGTCGGCACAGTGGTCAAGTTGACGGTGAACTATTTCCAAGGCAATGGTGGCTTTGAGATTTGTGAAAACAACAGTTTGGTGGTCTCCGGCAAGCTAAAGCATGCATTGAAAGTGGCAGAGGAGGAACTGCAGTTAAATCCGCTTCCACGCTGCACCAACCCAAGCAAGGTAAACACCAAGGATATTTATAAGGAGCTGCGTCTGCGTGGCTACGATTACAATGGCATGTTTCAGGGTGTGGTGGATTCTGACATTGAGGCCATTACCGGTCATTTACAATGGGCTGAGAATTGGATCAGCTTCATGGACACCATGTTGCAATTCCGCATACTCGGCAATAACATTCGTGAACTCTATGTGCCCACGGCTATTGAGCGTGTGGTTATTAATCCGCAAAAGCACTTGGAACTTATTAAGCAACGTGCTAAGGGTAAGGCGGATCAAGCCATTCTCCCGGTCTATTGGTATAAGAATATATCTGTCATCAAGTGCGGCGGCGTAGAGATCCACAAAATGAAAACGGCTCAGACTCAGCGCCGTTCCGGCACACAGGGTGCACCGATATTGGAGCGTTACAGCTTTGTGCCGAATATCCATGCAGCAGAATCTCATGGGGATCAGCAACGTGCTAAGATTACAGCTCTGACTGTGGCTATGCAGCTGATCTTGGAGAATAGCCAAGGAGCACTGAAGTTAAAGGGCGTGGAAATTGCAGACGAACGCAGTGCAGATAGTCTTAATGCAGTCAAGTTGTTGGAACTGATCGAGCTTGAGCCCGTCTTGGTGGCGGATGTTGCGGTGGCCACTGCTAGTGACAACGAAGCGGAACTTAGTGGTGTACTAGGTGACTCTGGAGTGCGGGTTATTAACAAGAGCATTGCAGAGGCTGCTGTGGAACAAGAATGTCATTTTCTGCATGCCCACGATATGCTCTCAAAACCCCTGCAGCTGGAGCACTGCTTGGCCACGATCAAGACGAATGGCGGCTTTTTGCTGCTGGAAGAGAGCGCCAAGTTCTATAAGAACACCGGGCGGGATATACTTAAACACCATAATCTCTTGCCACTGCTAGAACAATCTTACGGCGGCGATCGCGTGCTGATCCTCGCCAGAAGACCAACTGCTGCACCCAAGGCAATCATCATACAAATAACCAACAAGAAGTTTGATTGGGTGAAGGAGCTTAAAAGCGGTTTGGTCAAGGCACAGGCGGAACAACAGTTGCTGTATATCGTAGCACAAGGTGAGCCCAACTCTGGTGCTTTGGGTTTTATGACTTGTCTAAAACGGGAGCAGGGTGGCAACAATGCGCGTTTGTACCTGCTGCAGGATGCAGGTCTACCGGAATTCTCGCCCACAAACGACTTTTATAGCAGTCAGGTCGCTAAGAACTTGTCCATTAATGTCTATAAAAATGGCAGCTGGGGCACATATCGTCATTTACGGCTGGATGATCAGCAGCCTTTATTGCCGGTGGAGCAGGCATATGTTAATACGTTGGTCAAAGGAGATCTTTCTTCACTCAAATGGATTGAGAGTCCGAGGGCAATCAAAGAAGATAACCACTTGGAACCATGTACGGTTTACTATGCGCCACTAAACTTCCGCGATGTAATGTTGGCTTCCGGCAAACTAGGCGTAGATGCTTTACCCGGTGATCTGGCCTATCAGGACTGCGTGTTGGGTCTGGAATTTGCTGGCCGTGATTCGCATGGCTGTCGCATTATGGCGCTGGTACCAGCAAAATCTTTAGCCACCAATTGTTTGGCCAGCAAAAGTTTATCCTGGAAAATACCCGATAGCTGGTCAATGGAAGATGCCGCCACAGTGCCCTGCGTCTATGCGACAGTCTACTATGCTTTGGTTATGCGTGGTCAGATGAAGAAGGGTGAGCGTATACTGGTGCACGCCGGTTCGGGTGGTGTAGGCCAGGCTGCTATTTCAGTCGCCCTACATCATGGATTGACTGTATTCACTACCGTGGGCAGCAAGGAGAAACGTGAGTTCCTTTTAAAGCGTTTCCCAAAACTACAGGCTAAGCATATTGGCAATTCGCGTGACACATCCTTTGAGCAACTGATCTTAAGTGAAACCAATGGGCAGGGCGTGGAGCTGGTGCTGAATTCATTAGCTGAGGAAAAGCTGCAGGCATCCGTAAGGTGTCTAGGTCTAAACGGTCGTTTTCTGGAGATTGGCAAATTTGATTTGAGCAATAATAATCCGCTGGGCATGTCGGTGTTCCTTAAGAATACATCTTTCCATGGCATATTACTAGACAGTGTCATAGACGGTGAGGAATCCATACAACACGAAGTGGCTGCACTGGTTTCCGAAGGCATTAAGAATGGTGCTGTGGTGCCACTGCCCACCACTGTTTTTACTGATAAGGAAATCGAGAAGGCCTTCCGCTTTATGGCGTCGGGTAAACATATTGGCAAAGTGCTGATCAAGGTGCGCAATGAAGAGCAGCCCTCAGCACTGCCCAAGCAACGTCTGATCAATGCCATACCACGTTCCTACATGCATCCAGAAAAAAGTTATATACTCATTGGTGGCTTGGGTGGCTTTGGTCTGGAGTTAACTAACTGGCTGGTGGGACGTGGAGCGCGTCATATTGTGCTCAACTCGCGTTCTGGCGTTAAAACTGGCTACCAAGCGATTATGATACGCCGCTGGCATGAACGTGGTGTGAAAGTGGTCATTGATACTAATGATGTGACCAGCCTTGCGGGTTGCAAGAAGCTACTGGAAGCTAGTAACAAATTAGCGCTGGTTGGCGGCATTTTCAACTTGGCTGCCGTGCTCAGAGATGCTTTGATTGAGAAACAAACTCCAGCTGACTTTGAGTTAGTGGCTGCATCCAAAGCCCGTGCCACCCAACACCTTGATGCATGCTCCCGCAACATGTGCCCATCACTGGACTACTTTGTTTGCTTCTCCAGTTTGGCTGCTGGTCGCGGTAATCTTGGACAAACTAATTATGGTCTAGCTAACTCGGTCATGGAACGCATTTGTGAGGCTCGACAATTAGATGGCTATCCTGGCACGGCCATACAATGGGGCGCCATAGGCGATACAGGTCTTATAATTGAACATATGGGCACTAATGATACTGTTGTTGGTGGCACACTGCCGCAACGCATGAGCTCCTGCCTACAGACCATGGACTTTTTCCTACAGCAGCCACATCCAGTGCTGGCCTCTATGGTTGTGGCAGAAAAACGCAAGACGGAGCAATCAAATCGCATGAGTCTTATAGCGACCATAGCAAATATTATGGGCCTGCGTGATGTCAAAAATATACAAGACAAAACTACGTTATTTGATCTAGGCATGGACTCTTTGATGAGCACAGAGATTAAGCAAACCTTGGAGCGTCACTTTGATTTGGTACTATCCGCGCAGGAGATACGTCAGTTGACGTTTAGTGCTCTGAAACAAATTGATGCACATGAGCCAGCTGATGCAGCAACTGCTGCGCAGCCAACTGGTCAGTCCACCATTGCACAGGTAGACGAAACCCGCAAGGTATTCGCCCAGGAAGTATTACCAAAGCAAGTGCTTGTGCGCCTGCAATCCAAGGCAACGGCTCAAAGTAATGAGCCGGCTGTATTCTTCCTAGCACCCATCGAGGGCTTTACAATAGCTGTGGAGTCACTGGCGGCCTCGCTGACATGTCCTGCCTATGGCTTGCAATGCACTGAGCAGGTGCCTTTGGATAACATAGAGTCCTGCGCAGCGTATTATGTCAGCCAAATACAGAAAGTACAATCCAAAGGTCCTTACAATATTGTGGGTTACTCTTATGGTTGTTTGCTGGCGCATGCTATAGCCGTTGCCTTGGAACAGCAACGTTTTGTGGTTAAGGTAATTATGCTGGATGGTGCACCCACTATGGCCAGTGGTTATGTGCAGGAGGCGCGGAAGCAAACTGATGATCTGAATAAGCATCAGTCCATGACGTTGGCTTATTTTGGAGCATTGCTGGCAGATGTGGATTACAATCAGGTGGGGTTTGAGATTGCCAATTGTTGGTTTGTGGCTTAATGGTGCAAATACTTTTACAGCTGCTGCAAGTCTTGGATGTTGTAAAGACTTGGAACTCTAAGCTGGATGTATTGGCGGATACATTGGCGGCGCACACCAAGCAAACTAAAGAAGTGGTAAGTGAGGCATAAATACCTGTTGAAGTGTTCATTATCTAAGAACAGAAACAGCACTGATCATTTTGTTATTAAACGAACTCTTTTTATAACACTCACCCTATATTATAGATCAAGAAAGCGGCTTGCATGTTTAAGCAAAAACTGCAGCTCTCGGAAAGCTATGCGGGCGCCAAGCAACTGCGCAGTGATGTGGTGCTTATAAAATCAGAGGAACATAATGCTATAATGGCAAAGGATTATGGTCTAAAGGAAGTATGTACATATACATATATCCGAGTCAGTTTCCATAACAGTTAACATTAATCGATAAATTTTTTGAAATAGATCTGCAGCGCAAACATCGATATGCATGTCGTGGCCGGCACACATCGCACATTCCTGAAGGAAGCGCAAACGCTGCAGATAATTGAAAGGGTTCTAAATAAATAAAAAGCTTTTAGTTGTAGTGCCATTAATTTTAAAATGTACACACGTTTTGTTACACCTAAAACTAAACTAGACTATAGGCCTAATAATAATTTTTTGTTGCATTGTATATAAAATTGGTCTAGCCTCTCGCGTGATTCATCAGCAGACAGCGTCGCAGCCTTTTGTGACCTGCTACTAAAATTTTAAGTACCTTTCCATTGATAACCCAGCCGAAGCCACAAACACAACAAAAATAAAAACATTTATCAACGCAATGATCTGCTAGACGATTAATGACCACGCTCATACACAGCTGATTATATACAATATGTACATAAAGTGGTCCGATGTCTGTGTCGATTTTAGCATGCAATCAAATTATATCACGCATACAGCGAGCGGAATAAATGATACTTAACAAAAATTAAATCTGACTTTAATTTTCAATTAAACGCTGTAACAACAACAATAAACAAAAACATACAGCAGCTGCAACAGCAACAAAATTCAAACATTTGACAGCGCAGTCAGCAGCAGCAGCGACGCAACGCAACGGCGCTCAGCCCTAAAGCTTTTATTTTTTCCAGCTGACACAAAAAGCTTTTTGCTCTGCCGGCTAGCCGGCGGCTGCGGTATATAAACTGCTGGCTCACCTGATTGCCGACAATTTTCAGTTTCGCGGCGAGCAAATGCGGTTCAGTGTTTATTTCTGCGCTTTCCTAACATTGAGCTTAACGTAGGTCGTGCAAAAAGCAAATCAGCAATAATTTAACGGTAGTTGCCCTACGCTTTAATAAGTGTTTCTCATAAAGTGTAACAAATATATAGTACATATAAAACGGTATAAACAGCCAACAAGAACTTTTGCAAAGTGTTTCAAGTGTTTTGAGCTCAGTCAAAATTATATTTTGGCTAAAAACCTTTTTGCCTGGTAAAAATAGCTCAAGAGTAGCTCAGCGTTTTGGGAAGCAGACAGGACCTACTGCCCACCAAAAATCGTCTAGTGACTTTTGACATTTAAGAGCGCCAAAGAGCAAAAAGTGGTTGCAGTCAGCAGCATAAAAGGACACACGAAAACAGCTGTCAAAGTAAATCGCCTGATTTTTAGTAGGTATGTATAAAATGGCGTATAAGCGCGTGAGTGTGTGTGTATGTGTTGGAGTGTGAGTGAGAGTGTAGTAGTTAAAAAGAGTGCGTGAGAGTTAAAAGTAACCCCAAAAAAGGGGAAGTTAGCTTTGGCCAAAAATAGGAAAATTGTAGAGAAGTAAATGTCAAAAGTTGGAGAAATTTAAATATTAGAGTATTTTTTTAAATATTTTAAACAATAAGCTAAATAAGACCAAAACCTATTTAGTAGACCCAGAAGCGAAGTTTAATAAAAAAATATGTTTATTTAAAAAAAAAAAAAGTAATTTATTATCATTCAAAAAAATATGCAGTTACATTTTTTTAAGTTTCAAAAAGTCAACTTTAGTTGTAAAAGAAACTTTAAAAATAATTATGAAAGCAGAAAAGTGCGTAAAGGAAAAAGTCGTTCTTAAAAATTTTACAAAACATACAATTATGGCATTTTTTTTAAATTTATATATTTTGTTTAGAGAATCTAAAATCAATCTAAGAAAAATGGAATATTAAAAAAAATAAAGCTACGTAATTTTTTTAATATTCCATTTTTCTTAGATTGATTTTAGATTCACTAAACAAAAAATCAACGTTTGTAGTAAACAAACTTTAAAAAAATTATCAGAACAGAAAAGTGTTTAGGAAAAAATCTAGCTTGAAAATTAAAAAATATACAAATATGGGAGAGTTTTTTAATTTTTATGTTTTATAAATATTTGTTTAGCCATTCTAAAATAAAACTAAGTAAAGAGGATTATTAAAATACATTTTATTTATAATAAATAAAATTATATCATAGTTTGAGATTAGAAATTTTAACAAACTTTCAAATATGGCATATTTTTTTTTAAATATTAATATTTTGTATAATATAATAATATAAATTTTTAACAAGTCAACTTTAATAAAAGTAAAGCAAACTTTAAAAAAATGATGAAAGCAGAAAAGTGACTAAAGTGAAAAGTCTAGCTAGAAAATTTTACAAAATAGACAAATATGGGACATTTTTTTTTTAATTTTTATATTTTGTTTAGTCAATTTAAAATGAATCTAAGGAAAATAAAGTTTTAAAAAAAATATGTAGGTTTATTTTTTTTATTTTTTAGAATGACAACGTTAATAGTAAAACAAACTTTAAAAAAATTATAAAAGCAGAAAAGAGTCTAAAGAAAAAATCTAGCTTGTAAACTTTAGAAAATATACAATGGGATATTTTTAATTTAATTTTTATATTTTATAAAATTTTGTCTAGGCAATCTAAGATGAATCTGAGAAAAATAGATTATTTAAAAAAGGTTTATTTTTTATAAATTTTTAATTAGTCGGCGTAAATAATAAAACAAACTTTACAAAATTTTTAAAAGCAAAAAAGTGCCTAAAGAGAAAAGTCTAGCCGGAAAATTTTAGACAATATACAATGGGATATTTTTTTTTTAATTTTAATATTTTATAAAATTTTGTTTAGGCAATCTTAAACGAATCTGAGCAAAGTAGATTATTTAAAAAAGGTTTATTTTTTGTAGTTTTTAATTAATCAACGAAAATAGTAGAACAATCTTTGAGAAATTTTTTAAAAGTAAAAAAATGCCTAAAGAGAAAAGTCTAGCGGGAAAATTTTAGAAAATATACCATGGAATATTTTTAAATATTTTTTATATTTTATAAAATTTTGTTTAGGCAATCTTAAACGAATCTGAGCAAAATAGATTATTTAAAAAAGGTTTATTTTTTTAGTTTTTAATTAATCAACGAACTTTAAGAAATTTTTAAAAGCAAAAAAGAGCCTAAAGAGAAAAGTCTAGCTGGAAAATTTTAGGAAATATGCAATGGGATATTTATACCCTGAACCGTATGGTACCAAGGGTATATTAAGTTTGTGCAAGCCGAAAATGTATGTAACATATAGAAGGAGACGTCGGAGACACCCCAGAGTTACCTAAAATATGATCAGGGTGAATAGAGAAGTCGATATACCCATGTCCGTCTGTCCGTCCGTGTGAACGCCTAGATCTCAGAGATGGTAAGAGCTAGAGTTACCAAACTTTCACATTAGATCCCATATTATTCCATAGGAGACAGGTTTATTTTATTTTTTGATATCGGGGATAAATTATATAGCTCCCATGTGGTCACTATATTTCGTTTTTTAATAAAGATATCGTAACCAGATTTGGCGTTTGGAAATTTTTTAGACCACTTAAGCAATGTGCCAAATTTGAATAAAATCGGTTGACTATATCATATAGCTCCCATAGGTCCGATCTTCCAAAAAATCGATTTATGAACAAAATTTGTTGTGTTTCGTTTGTTTGTTAAGATATTGGGACCAAATTTGACATTCGTGAGTATTTTATAATTATTCCTAAGCACTGTACTAAATTTAATCCAAATCGTTTAACTAGATCATATAGCTCCCATAGGACCAATCGGTCCAAAAACACGTTTTTTATACAAAATTCGATGTGTTTTGTTTTTTTGTAAAGATATTTGGCATTCAGATCTTTTTTAAGGTATTTAAGCACTGCGTCAAATTTTATTGAAATCGGTTGACTATATCATATAGCTCCCATAGGAACGATCAGTCAAAAAAATATTTTTGCTTAAAAATTCTTCTGTTTTTGGTTTTTTGTGAAGAAATCGGACTTTATTACAAGCTAGTGGTACAGGGTATCCTAAAGTCGTCCGCGCCCGACTTTACGTCCGCCATTTTTTTTTTACATTTTTATATTTTTAGAAATTTAGCTTAGTCTGTCTAAAATGAATTCAGTTCCTTAGATTAGGATTTATAAAATATAACTTGATAGCTTGATAATTTTAAATAATAAACAAATATGGAATATTTTTTTTAGCATTTTTAAATTTTTTAAAATTTTGTGTAGTTTGTCTAAAATGAATCCAGTTCCTTAGATTAAAATTTTTAAAATAAATTTTATTTACAACAAATAAAGTGAACTCCTAGTTTGCTATTCGAAATCATTACAAAGCAAGCCCTAAAGCTGCATGGCGTTTATTAAAAATATGTGGCTAACCAATATTGGTAACTGCATCATCAATTTGCGAAAAAAAAATTCCATTTACGTTTTGACCTTTGGGACCTTTGGCAAGCACCAAAAGTTATTATGGCTAACCGTCAAAACGTATCAGGCGTTGCAAAACGCCCCACTCTCTCATGCATTTGTTTTGCTTAGCTCATCTTTTGATGCATTGACTTGGCTATCTATTTGCTATATAAACAAATTGGCAGCGCATACTTTACTTGCTAATTAGGGTCGATAGATACAGACATATATAACTTATTAGCCAGACAGACTAAACTAAGGGCAGACAGACTTATTTTGTCTGGTATGTCTGCTTAATATAAGGGCTTCTTCCAGCATTGTATATGAATTTTTTTATAGGGTTTCATTAGCTAATTGAACTGCAACATATCGATTTGTAAGATTTCCATAGATAAACTCAAGCTAATTGAAAAAACACTTTCAATAATCGCGTTGCTATCTACCTTCCTGTATTCCACGCGACTTTAAAAAACGTTCGACGAACATCAGATACTATGTTTCTTATCAGTAGCAATGTGCCAGCTCAGCGACAACGGAATCGCCCCATTTTTCTTATCACTAACCCTGACAATGAACTTGAGTCGCGCGCCATAATGCTAGCCACCTTCCTACTTGACAACGTTTTCCGAGATGTGGCTAAAGATGACGCTGCACCAAGCCAGTGCAGTAGCACTTGAAGCAATAAACCAAACCATAATCAATATCTAGCGAAAAAAATAAACATTGTATAGTTTTTATACTATATCGAAACTTGTATAGTCAGCGAAGCTTAGCGGATGGGTTTGGGTTGTAGAATCGAATGCAAGTGTCAATAGTTTTCATGAGGTTTTGTTTACACACTTTTATAATGACGCAATTTGGTAATATGGCCTGATGTGTGCCAGTCGTCGTCAGTTTCTAAGTAAAAGTCATTTGCAATCGATAAAGTAGTTAGTTAGTTACCAAATACAGCAGGCGTCAAGTAATAAAACGAACTAGTTCGTGTTAGTTTCTTTTTCGACAAGTCTTGGTCCTAAATTAAATAATAATAAACGCTTCAAGGTCCTAGGGTAGGCTATGGAAAATTTTCAGCGTTGCTTGGCTTATTGAATGCTGCCTAAAAAACTTTCCATTTTTGTTGCTCTTAAGAACTAGTTCGTGTTTGTTTCATTTTCGGCAAAACTAGTCCTAAATGAAATAATAATCAACGCAGCAAGGTTCTAGGCTGTGGAAAATTTCCAAGGCTGCTTTGCTTATTAAGTGCTTCTTAAAAAACTTCAATTTTTGTTGCTCTTAAGAACTAGTTCATGTTAGTTTCTTTTGCGGCAAGACTAATCCTAAATGAAACAAGATCCTAGGGCGTGGAAAAATTCCAAAGCTGTTTTGCTTATTGAGTGTGGCTTAAAAACTTTCCATTTTTGTTATCTGGTATTTGTTCGAAAATTATTCCAGGCTTTACAGCAGTGTTGTCATCCCGTTTTCATGAACATCAATGGCATGAATTCTTTGGTTTTTAGACTTTCTGACAGTTAAAGGTTAGATTAGGTTACACCGGTTAACCCCTGGGGGAGTCACACTTAGTACAGTTAAAGGTGATTTAAAATAAATTCGATTTTGTTCGAAAGTTGGTTGAAGAACCATTAGAAGGCATAATTTCAACTCGTTTTTTTTCGAAAATAAGGCTGAAAGAACCAATTATGATGCTAATGATTCATTACTAATGATGATGAAATTTTAATAAAAGTGACGTAGAGAGAGTATCTAAAGTACGTAGAGTAGTAGAGTATCAGTGTTTCTAAAACCATATATGACATTATTTGTTTTCCTTTAAATGACTTGTTAGTAATAAATAGAGGGCTAAGGTAAATGAGAAGGCTTAAAATGAAAGATGATGGAGCTTAAGATTTCCTAATTGATTAAAGAATGAAATCAAAGATTTTATCTTCATTTATGCAACATAATTCGTAGAAATATTTGAAAGGGGGTTCCCACAAGGACGTTTAGGGTACCAACAATCCATAATTTGAAGACTGTAAAGCGTTTTAACGTATTTTTTTAACTTTTATTAGTATGCACATGGAAAATGAATCATAGAAGGGTGTGTATTGAACCAGTTCAATGCTTAAATAAAAAAATCTTCATATAAAAAAATAGTCACAATTTTATTTAATAAAAATTCATATAAATAAATAGTCACCATTTTTATACCCTGTACCGTAAAGTACAAAGGGGTATATTAAGATTATGCAAGCCGAAAATGTATGTAACATATAGAAGGAGTCGTCGGAGACGTCCAAAGTTACCTAAAGTAATAAAGAAGTCGATATACCCATGTCCGTCTGTCCGTTTGAAATCCTAGATCTCAATAATAGTAAGAGCTAGAGTAACCGAACTTTCACATTAGATCGCTTATTACTCCATAGAAGACAAGTTCATTTTATTTTTTCTTATCTGGGTTACTTTATATAGCTCCCATAGTGTTTCAGAGGACCTCGAAAAAAAAACCAAAAGTTTTAGATGTATAATTCGTTTGTTTTGAAGATATCGAAACCAAATTTGGCAATCGAAAGTTTTTTAAAGTTCTCAAGCAGTGTAATCAATTTTTTAACATCAAATAACTATATCATATTCCTACCAAATTGGATCAGGTTGACTATATTATATAGCTCTTATAAGACCAATCGACCAAAAAGCGTTTTTTGCACAAATATCGGTATATTTTGTTTGTTTATGAAAATATCGTAGCCAAATTTGGCACTCGGAAGTTTTTTTAAGTTCTCAAGCACTGTAATCAATTTTTTTAACATCAAATAGCTCCCATAGGACGGATATTTATATTTTTTATACAAAATTCGTTGTTTCGATTGTTTGTAAAGATATTTGAACCAATTCGGCATTCATGTCTATTCTAAAGTACCAAAGCACTGTGTCAAATTTGAACAAAATCGGTTGACTTAATCAAATAGCTCCCATAGAAACGATAGGTAAAAAAAAAATTGTTGCTTACAAATTTTTGTTTTTGATTTTTTATGAAGGACCCAACTTGACAATCAAATGTTTTTGGTGTTTTTCACCAACATATCGGATTTTTCTTGCAAGCTAGCGGTACAGGGTATCCCAAAGTCGTTAACGCCCGACTTTACGTACGACATTATTACATTCGTAAATTTTGCATGCTGCATATTGGCCTTTAGGGAGAAAATTTATTCATTTCGACGTAAATGCGCCATTTCTCAAATTTATAACATTAAAATATGATAAATTATGTAAAAACTTTGAAAAAAGATGGCTGAGTTTGAAAAACGAACTTGAATGATGTTAAAGGTTTTGATTGAAATGAGTTCTCTGAGAAATAATAGATGAAATTGACTTTTTTTTTAATTTCTCACAGTAACGAACTCTCAAGAAAATTCACAAGAATTGTGTAGATCAATAGCTTTCTACGAAGAACTTCCAGAGTATTTTCTAAACCATAATTGCGGTTGGAAATTGCTTTTAGAACGCAAGTTGCGTTTTACTCTACATCGTCGTTTTCTAGCCCTTATCCAACACTTTTCTGCGTGGGTGTGTAATTAATCCAAGTGCAGAAGATCTAACCTATGATTGTCGAATTGTGGTGCAGCGTTGGCAAATCAACCCCTAGAGAACACACAAAAGTAATTAATAACGTGAATACCCTTTACAAAAGGGTATTTGCGAATTGTTTGCCAAACCGTACCAAAGGCAATAACCTACCCAACCAAACTTATTTGAGTGTATGCACAATACATACATATGTACATACATATAGCGTTGCTTGGCAACCGAGAACCAAACACAAACAGACCACAGATGAGATGAGCTGTTAACTATGTACATGCAAACATATTTACAAACACACCTATATATGGTACATACATACATAAGTACTATAATGAAGCTGAGAAGAAATCACGCCACCTTATCTCAATGTATACAAATGTACACGCGCTACTGTGTGCACATGTACGTGTGTGTGTGTTTTGTGTCTGTCTATGCATCATTATAGTTGCCGGCAAAGCGTGCAAAATTTCGCTTATTATTGCTTCAGCTGCTGTTGCTGCTCCGCTCTTTCATTTTGACGCTCTTCTAGTTTTCATGATAAACATAAACAGTAAACATGCTGCAAGCCAAGAACAATTGTCAAGTATAAAAGCCGCAACGGCTAGTCAGAACGGCGTCGAAATTTGATAACAAAATGCCAACAATGACGTGTTCTCTTTTTTGTTGTTACTTTTTGGCTTTGCCAAATTTGACATACTGTGTCTAGCGGTTTAACTGCTTTTACTCACTTCTTTTGTTCTGCCATTCCGCGCATCGTACGAGTTTGCTGGCGAATGAGAAAGCAGCGTGACTTTAATGGTGTGAGTGTATGTATGGACGCCGTTTTCTCTACGCGCTCCCATGCAAACATAATGTGTGTTAGTGTGTGTGTACAGCAATGTTTATGCTTGAGAAACATATGTTCAGAGAGAGAGAGCAAATATCACGCCATTGCGCGGCAATGCTAAGAAAAAAAAAAAGAAACAGTACGCCAAGATGCTGCTGCGGCTGCAAGCTTATCCAGAAATCACCTGATTTTCAATTGCTACAACAGTTTTATTTTTACCGGCTAGAAAGTAAGCTTAAAAGCTTAAAGCTTTTAGTAACTTGTAGCTCCAGCAGTGAAAGCTGTAATAATATTTTGGACGGCAGTGTATAACGCCCATGAGTTAACTATTAGAAGTTTGAGTGTTGCTCAAAGAGAGTAGAATAATGAGAGAGCAGAGCACGACGTCACAGCTCGTTTTAATACAGGCGGGAAAATATTTTTGATTTGAAGACTAAAAAAATTCAGATTTTGTTTATGAAGAGAGTTTCGTGGCTTACAGCTTATTTTATGCATAAAATAAAATTTAAAACCCTCTAACTTCTGAAGCAGATGTATTAAATATCTTAGTATTAAAATTAAAAAAAAACTGTCACTAAATTCATTTCACAGATTTTTAAATGCAGCAATATGCAGGGCCGTAGAGAGAATATCCGGGCCCGGAGGAAATCCGGGCCCTTATAAATTTTTCTTAATTCATGAAAATACGAATAGTTTTTAAAAAATGTGTGAGATCAACATAAAAAAATACAGAAAGGATTTCTGAGAGAATTGATGATTTGATAAAATCATAATAATGCATTTTATAAAACTCAAATGCAGATCTAAAAAAACGCAACTTGAAGAAGTTTGAAATTATTATTAACTTCGCCTTCTGTGCTTTAGCTGAGGCGTAAGCATTTATAATATCATCTGAGACGAGTTTTCTAGCTAGCTCAGATTCCAAATACAAAGTTGCCAATCCTGAGACTCGATTCTCAGTTGAACAAGAACGATGGTAATTTTTAATTTTGATAATACACACGACGCTGGCTACTAATACTGGCAAAGTGCAGAATATTCTCAAAGCAATGTAGATATTTGGAAACAGAGTATCCAAATTTTTAGCTGTAATGTCCTATGGGGTATATAAAATTCCCAATTTTCAGTAAAATTTGTTTTGTAGAGAGTTTTCAAGTGACATATTTCAAATAAAATTTCGTCCGATACATCAGCTGGATTTTTTTTAGCGAAATCAAGCGCTGCAGTCTGAAATTCTTCCTTTTCGATTTTAGGGAACAACCACAGAAATGTAAAAATCTTGTTTATGTTCTTGATTGCAGTAAACCGATCTTCTTTTGCTGCGATAATTGAGTCCCATGATGACAAGGAATATGTTTCTTTTAAAATCAATTTCTTCTGTCAAGTTTTCTTTTGGAGTCTGAGACTCTTCATAATTTTGTTTTTTCTTCCGACTGACTGGGAATGTTGACGAAGTATTTGGCAAACCTTCGGCAACTGTTCGACATTCTTTCAAAATGAGTCCCCATTGATTTTAGATCTGCTATGAGGCTTTCAAGATTTTTCACATTTTAAGCAAAAAAACTTCCCGAATGACTCTCAAATCCGGGCCTCTCTGAGAGCTCCGGACCAGGGGTAAAATTTTTCATTTCATTTGGTTCAGAAGTTATGGGGCCTAAAAACTTAAAGGAGATACATTTCATCTATGAACATAATTTAATTCAATTTACTTGTATCGTTCCTTCAAATATGCAAACAACTCCTAAGTGGAGCATATAGCCACAAAAAGTTGGTTACATTCATCGTGTTGTCTGACATTTTTTATGGCAATCAATGAGAGATGGGTTCAAAGATTATTTAGTTAGAAGCCGTCCCTGATTTGGGGAAACAGAACTGCTCTTAGCTTCAGGGCTCTTCCTCGACCTTACCGGCTTGGGTGGCCCTATCTATAGCTATGCTACCGCCAGCATCGCTCTTGAATTCATCGCTAATGAGCCACGACAAGGTCGCAATCCCCGAGAGAGCAAGCACTAAGACCAACATTTATTTTCTTTGCAATTTTTGGCGTCACCTTGAGAAATTCATTGCCTTAATGTTAAACGCCCTTTGGCGCTTGTTTATTTGACTGATTAAAACATGAGTAATACCTGGCGTGTTTCGCTAGCGAAATATTTTTGGAACCCAATCGTATAAACAATTTTTATGGCATGTTTATTAGTCATTGTTTACTTTTATTTCTCTATTAGATCCAAACAGAATGATCCTATCATTCAAAATTAAATAAAGTTTATTTCGGTTTATTTTTACTCCCCAAAGTATGCCTTGATTTTTTTTAAGATACCACTTTTTAACTTCTTTTATTTTTTTTATAGTTACCGCCGCTAGAAACTGTTGCAGGCCGTGGACCAACAACAAACTGTTGCTCTTAAGCAAAATCACAATTCATTCACTGCACCAAGTCAGAGCAAAACTGCACGTGCCAATCGCCGTCGCCGTCGTCGCAATAAAAAGCAACAAAATTCGCAGCAACCTGACGCCTTTCAGGATTCAAGCACGCAGCTAACACCCAGCACATCTGCATCCAGCAATAGCAATCATCACAACACCATCGCCACCATAATGCCAGCCCGTTTTGCCGAAGAAGTTATCACTGCTGAGCCCGCAACGCGACTTGCCGCCCAATTGGACCTGGGTGGTGGTCACTATGCGCCGCGTCAGCAGATTCTAAACGATGATATTGCTATCACCGGTTTCTCTGGTCGGCTGCCCGAGAGTTCCACAATTGAGGAGTTTAAGCAGAATCTGTTTAATGGCGTGGATATGGTCAATGACGATCCCAGACGCTGGGAGCGCGGTAAGTTACACATTTCATTATTTCTTTATTGGAAACTAACTTGACTTTTTTCTCAACAGGTCTCTATGGCTTGCCCGAGCGAATGGGCAAAATAAAGGAAGAAGATTTGGAAAACTTTGATCAGCAGTTCTTCAGCGTGCATCAGAAGCAGGCAGAGTGCATGGATCCTTCCTTGCGCATTTTGCTGGAGCTCACACATGAGGCCATCATTGATGCTGGTTTGAATCCCTCAGAACTGCGCGGCTCACGCACTGGCGTTTATATGGGCGTCTCGAATTCGGAAACGGAGCAGCACTGGACTATAGATCCGGATCGTGTCAATGGCTATGGCCTGACAGGCTGCGCTCGTGCTATGTTTGCCAATCGCATCTCATTCACCTTTGATTTCAAAGGACCCAGTTACAGCATTGATACAGCTTGCTCCAGCTCGCTGTATGCTTTGGAACAGGCTTTTTCGGACATGCGCGCTGGCAAGTGCGATAATGCAATCGTCGCCGGAGCTGGCTTAATTCTGAAGCCTACTATGTCGCTGCAGTTTAAGCGTCTAAACATGTTAAGTCCCGATGGCAGCTGCAAGGCTTTCGATGAGTCTGGCAATGGCTATGTGCGCTCCGATGGCGTTGTTGTGCTGCTGCTGCAGCGCACTTCATCAGCTAAGCGCGTCTATGCCTCCATTTTGAATGTGCGCACTAATACTGATGGTTTCAAGGAGCAAGGCATCACCTATCCAATTGGCAGCATGCAGAATCGTTTGATACGTGAAACCTATGAGGAAATTGGTTTGAATCCCAATGATGTGGTGTACGTTGAAGCTCACGGCACTGGCACTAAGGTTGGCGATCCACAGGAGGTCAACTCTATTACCGACTTTTTCTGCAAGAATCGCACAAATCCTTTGTTAATTGGTTCCGTCAAGTCCAACATGGGTCACTCTGAGCCCGCCTCTGGTGTTTGTTCAGTAGCCAAGATATTGATTGCTATGGAAGCTGGTGTCATACCTGGCAATTTGCACTATTCCAAGCCCAACCCGGATTTATATGGTTTAGTAGATGGTCGCCTTAAGGTGGTCGACAAGAATCTGCCCTGGAATGGAGGCATTATTGGTTTGAACTCATTTGGTTTTGGCGGCGCCAATGCGCACGTCATTCTAAAATCCAATCCCAAGCCCAAAGCCATTGCCAGACGCGATGGTTCACCCAAGCTTGTAATCGCTTCTGGGCGCACATTTGAGGCCGTGCAAATGCTATTGGAATCTGCAACAGAACACTCCGATGATGATGAATACCTACAGCTTATTAATGACATTCATTCGAAACCCATTCCATTGCACTATTATCGCGGTTATGGCGTAGTCAGCAACAAGGCTTCGCTGCAACGCGAAGTTATGGAGTATAGCGATGAAAAGCGTCCCATTTGGTACATTTACTCCGGCATGGGCAGCCAATGGGCTAGCATGGCTAAGGATCTAATGCAAATTGAAGTATTTGCCAAGACAATTCAACGTTGCGCAGATGTGCTTAAACCTGAGGGTATAGATCTGATTGATGTGCTGACTCGTTCCACGGACAAGAGCTTTGAAAATATTCTAAACTCTTTTATTTCCATTGCTGCCATGCAGGTGGCTTTAACGGATTTGCTTACTTCGCTAAATATCGCACCTGACGGCATTATTGGACATTCCGTTGGTGAGCTGGGCTGCGCCTATGCTGATGGCTGCTTCACACCCGAACAAACTGTTTTGGCTGCCTACTGGCGTGGCAAGAGCATTCTGGAAACCCAACTGCCCAAGGGCAAAATGGCAGCCGTTGGCTTAAACTGGGATGATGCATATAACCGCGTGCCCAGCGACTGCTTCCCGGTATGTCACAATAGCGAGGACAACTGTACTCTTTCAGGTCCAGAGGCGTCTATTGATGCATTTGTGGCCAAGCTAAATGCCGAAGGTGTGTTTGCCAAGGCTGTCAACTCCAGCGGATATGCCTTCCACAGCAAATACATTGCCGATGCCGGACCCAAACTGCGCAAGAGCTTGGAGAAAATTATTCCCAATGCCAAGAACCGCACCGCACGTTGGATAAGCACCAGCATACCCGAGTCGGCCTGGTCTACACCAGTTGCACAACAATCGTCGGCTGCCTATCATGTCAACAATCTGCTATCGCCTGTGCTCTTCCATGAGGCGCTGCAGCATGTGCCCAAGAATGCCATATCCATTGAAATTGCACCTCACGGTCTTTTGCAGGCCATTCTTAAGCGTGCTTTGGGACCAGACGCCACCAATTTGAGCTTGGTTAAGCGAGGCCATAACAACAATGTGGAGTTCTTCCTCAGCAATGTGGGCAAGTTATATGCAGCTGGAGCTCAACCAGAGGTTTTGACTTTGGTGCGTCCAATTAGCTATCCAGTGGGACGCGGCACGCCCATGTTGAACTCTATGGTTGGCTGGGATCATTCGCAAAAGTGGTTGGTGGCCAAGTTTGGCAAAGAGACCACGTCAGGCGAAACAGTTGTAGAGGTGGATCTTTCAAAGGAAGATGACGCCTTCTTGGCTGGCCACACCATTGATGGACGCATACTTTTCCCAGCCACAGGTTACATGACTTTGGCCTGGATGACCTACGCCAAGATGCGTGGTGGAGAGTTCCATAAGACACCCGTTGTTATGGAAAACTTGGTGTTCCATCGCGCCACCATTTTAAACAAAAATGCCGTGGTCAAGTTTGGCATTAACTTCTTCGATGGCACTGGCAACTTTGAAATTTGCGAAAGTGGCAGTTTGGCGGTATCTGGCAAGATTGGCATACCCGAGAACATTGACTACGAGGAGCTGCCATTGGAGCCACAGCAGGCTAGCACAGTGGCCAAGAAATTGGTTACCAATGATGTTTATAAGGAGCTGCGTTTGCGTGGTTACGACTACGGTGGCATCTTCCGCGGCATTTTGGCCTCAGATACTTTTGCCTCTACCGGCCAATTGCAGTGGGTGGATAACTGGATCAGCTTTATGGATACTATGCTGCAATTTAGCATCCTAAGCAAGAATTTGCGTGAGCTTTATCTGCCCACACGCATTGAGAAGGCAGTCATCAATCCGGCGAAGCACCTGGAGCTGCTTAATGCTTTGACCAAGGAGACACAGACCGAGACAGGTATTCCTGTTTATTGGTATGACGATATCAACGTTATTAAGAGCGGTGGCGTGGAGCTGCGTGGCCTGAAGGCTTCATTGGCCCAACGTCGCCCAGGTACACAGAACCCACCTACGTTGGAGCGTTACACCTTCATAGCCACCAACAACACCACCGAGCTACACGAGAATTTGGAAAAGGCGCGTTTGCACGCTTTGGATGTGGCCATTCAATTAATAATTGAAAACTCTGGCGGCGCTCTTAAGCTTAAGGCCGTTGAATTGGCCAATGGACGCAATCCCGATGTGCTGATGGCAAATAGGCTACTACAGCTGATTGAGGGAGAGCCTGATATAACCGCTGATGTAGCCGTTGCAACTTCTAATAACAACGAGGAGACTATTGCCAGCGTTTTGGGCGATTCTGGAGTGCGTGTTATTACCAAGGATGTGCTAAACGAACCAGTAGAGCAGAACTGTAATTTCGTCTTTGGCATCGACGTGCTGGCTCGTCCAGATACCATAACCCTGAAGAACAGCATTGCCAGCTTAAAGGACACGGGCTTCCTTGTTTTTGAGGAAAATCTGAACTCATACAACAAGACGGGCCGTGCGCTCTTGGAACAGTTTGGCTTTATTTCCGTTCAAGAACAAGTTTTGGGTGGTACCCGCATTTTGGTACTAGCTCGTCGCAGCGTGGACCTGGACTCTCGTGCTGTGACTGTTGTTCAGATTACCGAACAAAACTTCAACTGGGTGGACAATTTGAAGACTGCCCTAGCTGAAGCTGCCACCGAGGAGAAGTACGTCTACGTCGTTTGCCAGGGTGAAGAGCTGTTCGGCGCCATTGGTCTGATGACTTGTCTCAAGCGAGAAAACGGGGGCAAACTGGCTCGATTGGTTTTCGTGCAGGATGCAAAGGTTGAAAAGTTCTCCTTAAAATCTGACTTTTACCGCAAACAGCTTGAGCGGGATCTTGTCTCGAATGTGCTAAAGCAAGGTAACTGGGGCACCTTCCGCCACTTAAAACTCGAAACTGAGCAAGCCACGCTGCAAGTGGAGCATGCCTATGTGAATGCTTTGGTCAAAGGTGATTTGGCATCACTGAAGTGGATTGAAGCCGCTAAGGCTGATACTTCCAATATAAACAAGGATCTGGAGACCTGCACAGTCTACTATGCGCCTATTAACTTCCGTGATGTGATGTTGTCATCGGGTAAGCTTGCAGCTGATGCCTTACCAGGTGATTTGGCACAACAGGACTGCGTTTTGGGTCTGGAGTTTGCGGGACGTGATTCCGCCGGTCGTCGTGTTATGGCCATGGTACCAGCCAAGTCATTGGCTACTACTTGTTTGGCTAGCAAACGCATGATGTGGCAGATACCTGACAAATGGACCATGGAGCAGGCTTCTACCGTGCCCTGTGTCTACGCAACTGTCTACTATGCATTGGTTGTGCGCGGCCAGATGAAAAAGGGTGAGCGCATACTTATACACGCCGGTTCGGGCGGTGTAGGCCAGGCTGCTATTTCCGTCGCACTGCATCATGGATTGACTGTATTCACTACCGTGGGTAGCAAGGAGAAACGCGAGTTCCTGCTGAAGAAGTTCCCCAAGCTAGAAGATCGCCACATTGGCAACTCACGTGACACCTCATTTGAGCAGTTGGTCATGCGCGAAACTAAGGGACGTGGTGTGGATCTTGTCCTAAACTCGCTGTCTGAAGAGAAACTGCAGGCTTCCGTACGCTGTCTGGGTCTTAATGGACGTTTCTTGGAAATTGGCAAGTTCGATTTGAGCAACAACAGCCCGTTGGGAATGTCCGTGTTCTTGAAGAACACTTCTTTCCATGGCATTCTTTTGGACAGTGTAATGGAGGGTGAGGAACAGATGCAAAACCAAGTGGTATCGCTTGTAGCCGATGGCATCAAAACTGGCGCCGTGGTGCCCTTGCCCACTTCGGTCTTCAACGATCAGCAAGTGGAACAAGCGTTCCGCTTTATGGCTTCCGGCAAACACATTGGTAAGGTGGTCATTAAGGTGCGCGATGAGGAAGATGGCAAGAAAACGATCTTACCCAAGCCGCGTCTGATCAATGCTATTCCAAGGACATACATGCATCCAGAGAAGAGCTACATACTCATTGGAGGTCTCGGTGGTTTTGGTCTGGAGCTGACCAACTGGCTGGTCACACGTGGCGCACGTTACATTGTTTTGACATCGCGCTCGGGTGTTAAGACTGGCTACCAAGGCTTGATGATACGCCGTTGGCAAGAACGTGGCGTCAAGGTGGTTATCGACACCAACGATGTGACCACCGCTGCAGGTTGCAAGAAATTGCTGGATGCCAGCAACAAACTCGCACTTGTTGGAGGCATATTCAACCTGGCCGCTGTGCTGCGTGATGCTTTGATTGAAGATCTGTCCGCCGAAGACTTTAAGACTGTTGCGGATCCTAAGGTAGCTGCCACCAAGTACTTGGATCAGTATTCACGCAGCATCTGCACAGAATTGGACTATTTCATTTGCTTCTCCAGCGTGTCTTGCGGTCGTGGCAACATTGGTCAGTCCAACTATGGTCTAGCTAACTCAGCCATGGAACGCATTTGCGAACAACGTCAAATGAGCGGCTTCCCCGGCACAGCCATACAATGGGGTGCTATTGGCGATACTGGTTTGGTTATTGAAAACCTCGGCGACAATGATACTGTTATTGGTGGCACCTTGCCACAGCGCATGCCCTCTTGCCTGCAGACCATTGATCTCTTCCTGCAACAACCACATCCCGTGTTGGCCTCCATGGTGGTAGCTGAGAAACGCAAAGCCGATCAGTCTGGCGCCATCAGTCTAATTGCTACAATCTCAAATATTTTGGGTCTGCGTGATACCAAGAATATACAAGACGGCGCTTCTTTGGCCGATCTGGGCATGGATTCGTTGATGAGCGCTGAAATTAAACAGACGCTGGAGCGCAACTTTGACATTGTGCTGTCTGCGCAGGAAATACGTAATCTAACCTTTGGCGCACTGAAACAAATGGATGGTGGCGCCGAGAAACCCGTAACAAGCGAACCAGCCGTAAAGACCAGCAGCGAAGTTCAACGCACACCCAGTCCGCTGGGCGATGGCACTCAAGTGGTCTTTACCAGTGACTTGATGCCTAAACATACGATTGTTAAGTTGGAGACCCAGGCCACAGCAGCAAGCAAGCAAAGTCCTGTCTTCTTCATATCACCGATTGAAGGTTTTGTTACCGCGCTGGAGCCGCTAGCTAAGCGTTTGGAGTGTCCCGCCTATGGTCTGCAATTTACAGAAAATGTGCCTACGGATTCAGTGGAAGCCGTAGCCAAGTTCTTTATACAACAAATACGCACAATACAGCCCAAGGGTCCGTATAAGGTGGCTGGATATTCCTATGGTTGTCTGGTAACCTACGCTATAGCCTACATCTTGGAACAAAGCAATGAAGTGACCAATGTGGTGATGTTGGATGGAGCGCCCAATTATGTAAATTGGTTTACCAGCAGTTTCAAGCAACGCTATACTGCGGATGATTCCAACTCCAATCAGAGCTATGGTCTGGCCTACTTTGGCATTGTGCTGGCCAATATTGACTACAAGGCGGTATGTGGAGCAGAAGGATTAGAGTTGGTGAAAAGGGGTACTAATCAATACTCTTATTACAGATTGTGCGTCTGCTTTTGGTCATACCCACATGGGAGGAGAAATTGGAAAAGTTTGCAGAAATCATCAGCGTGGACATTAAGAGGCCTGTAGAGGAGGTAAGTCGTAGGTGGAAGGAAGGAATTAAATGATTCATACTCATAATTTGCTTAAATATTTCCAGATCAAAAAGGCCGCCACATTGTTCTACAAAAAATTGGAAATGGCCGACAGCTACACAGCCACAATCAAGCTGAAATCCAATGTGACGCTGGTCAAGCCCACAGAGAACTCAGCCAAGCTGGATGAGGACTATCGTTTAAAGGAGGTGGGTTTGGTAGAGTTGTACCCGAAACCGGATTGTTATTAAATTTCCATTTTTGTATTTATAGGTTTGCACAAAGCCCGTTGAGGTACACACAGTCGAGGGCAATCATCGCACATTCCTGATAGAGGATCAATCGTTAACCACAATTCAGAGCATACTGAAGCGTTTATTTTATTAGAGTGCACAGATCCGCATCATTGTCTAAGTTAAGCTTCGCAAAAACCATCACACCTGAACATGAAAAATACTCGTGTTTTTAAGCGCTCTCTCTCCCATCCTCAAAAGCATTCATCCAAACCATACTTAGTGTATTTAGTGAATGAATTTATGTTGTCGAGCTGTAAAGGAATGGAAGTTGTTTCACCACTAAAAGTCACCCAGTAAATTGAGTAGTTTCTATCATCTCAATTTAATTGCTGTCTTGCAGTGTTTGTAAGCGATAGGTCCAAAATTTTTGTTTACAAATTATGCGATTCTTGGCAATTGAGTTGGTCAATATGTTTTATTTGGATTTGAGGTGACTTAGTGAGCGGCAAACATTCCTTGAGCGCTACGGCAGTAGACGTCCCAACTTACCAAATATAAATATATATATATACTATACTTATGTAAACCTATGCTGCGGTCTATCATCGTATGTGTATATTATGTCGCACATTTAAGTTTAATTAAATAGCTTTAAGTCGAAAGTTTGTAGTCGCGCATGGAATGATTATACTTATAACTAATATTTATCCCAGTGGATAAAAAAACATATTTTGTTAATCTAATTGTATAAAAAATTAATCGCCTAAATTGAACATTCCTGAATATTGTGGATATTACACGTAATAAAAAATTCTAAAAAGTAAGATTTGTGTGTTTTTGTATAAAGAAACTGTCAATGTGGGATGATAATGTTAAAACCAAATTATTTAGAGCAACTGGCACATTTAATTGTTGTTAATGCTCCTGGCATTTCCCTTCTTGTGGTATATATATACATATCCGAAATCCTAGTCATTGCCTTAAATCGATAAAAAAAATATGCGCCATGTGTCGGATTTGTTTAAATAGATTTTGAGGGAGGGACTATTACTTTTGTTGCATAGACTGGTGACGAGGCAAAATATTTAGTTTAGTTTGGTTTCGGTTGTGTTATATTGGTTCCGTCAGTAAATACTACCTTCGTACTACAATATAGCAAATCCATATTAAATATTTTATGATATTATAACGAGCTTTCTGCATGCTCAACGAAAAAACGCGCAAAATTAAAATCGCCTGCATTCATTCAAATTCATAACGATATGGAAGCGTTTAAAAACGCGCTGCGTAAAGTGTAAAATTCGATGGCAGCAGACAAAAAATCAAAACAGCTGCCAAATCGCACGCGATAATAATAGCGGGCAGCCACTATATAGAAAGCTGGTAATAAAACGCTCTGATAAGATGTCAATGACTAGATCAGATTTGAGCTGCTTTGTTAAACTGCTTAAAAACAATTTGCTAGCGAGCAAAACGCCAACAAGTCGCGTCGGTACGCATGCATACGGAAACTGCTTGATTTCAAATTTGTATAAAAACGTTATTTTAAACTGCTTGAATGCAGCTTCTGCGCGACTTGCGCGCGTTTAAAAACGTTTGACATTCTAACAGAAAAAGACGCGTTGTGGCGCTTGCCAAAAATTCAACTGTTTGATTTAAAATGTGTAAAAAACGTTGTTCCTAATCTGCTTGATTTTTGTTTTTAATTATTATATGAAATACCTATAAATAAATAATAACATTAAAACTGGTGTTGGGCATAGATGCCTTATGCAAGATTTTTTGTGCTCTGATCTTATTACGAAGCGATACCAACTATAACGAATTGTTTAAAGTTACTTTTCGTTACGCATTTAAAATTAATTTAAAAGCTAGAAAAGAGTGAATAGTGCTTATTGAGACTTTCAAAATTTAAATAAAGGTACAGGAAAGAAAGAAAAAGTTTCACCAAAAATACAAATAGCTGCTAAATCGCACGCGGTAATAAATCGCTGCGGCTCTGATAAGATGTCAATGACTGACCAGATTTCAACTGCTTGCGAACAATTTGGTAACGAGTTAAAACGCTGACAAGTAGCGTTCCGCCGCATGATACAACTGAAACTGCTTGATTTCAAATTTGTATAAAAAGATTATTTCTAAACTGCTTGATTTAAGTTATTGTGCGAGTTGCCAGCGTTTAAAAACGCAACACATTTCGCAAATTATATCGCTTTGTTTCGTTTCCCTGTTTGATTTAAATTGTATAAAAAAAAACGTTATTCCTAAACAAATTAATTTTTGTTTTTAATAAATATATGAAATACCTATGAATAAACAGTAACATTTCAGCTGGGGATGGTAGCAGATGCCTTACGCAACTATTTTGTACAAGATTCGATACGAATCGATACCGACTGTATTAAAAGTAACTTTCGTTACGCATTTAAAGTTAATTTAACAGCGAGAAAAGAGTAAACAGTAGTTTTGGAGACCGTGAAAATTTAAATGAAGTTGCAGCAAAGATAAGAAAAAGTGCTACCATTAAAAATGTTTTTGTTGAGTAAAAATTTCGCAGAGAAGTAGCCTTTCGTTTATATTGAACCTTTGCATTTAAAACGCGCTGCGATAACTTCAAAATTAATTAATCAATTGCAGCAGACTTTAAATCCAAGCAGCTGCCAAATCGCACGCGGTAATAAATCGCTGACAGTAGCGTATTTTAATAAAATACTGTGACTGATAAGATGTCATTAATTAAGCCAGTTTTGAACTGCTTTATTAAGATGCTTGCAAACAATTTTCTAGCGTGTTAAAACGCTAGTGAGTCGCTTGCCGACGCATGCAACAGTCATTCGAAACTGCTTGATTTAAAATTTCTAATAAACGGTATTGCTAAACTGCTTTATTGATGTTACTTCGCGACTTGAGTGCGTTTTAAAACGGAAGACATTCCTACAGATCAGGTCACAAAAAATAGTTTGCTAAATCTTTAACTGCTTGACTTAAAATTTATAAAAAAAACCTTACATTAGAAAATGAATTAATTACTAAAATCATAATTTCAAAATAAGTTCCCTTTTTTTTAGGGAGTTTAAAATTTCAAAAAGCTTAATTAAAAAAAATGTATCCTTATCGAAAGGCTTGCAGTAGGGAATATTTATTCAACGTGATGAAAACAGTGAAAAAATTCAGTATAGATATTTTAGCCAAGTTGCAGTTAATTATGTTTTATTGATTGTCCAATCATTAGGGACAAATTATAAGATAAAAATATGAAAAAAAGGCAGGTAACAAAACAAAACTCCTTAATGAAGCTAAGAATGAAATAATACAAAATTCGCCAATGAGAATTACGCACTTAATTTTTTTTTAATATTATTTTATTTATAATATTTAATTTTATATTAAAAAAAAATTGATGTATAATTTTTATTAAATAAATATTTTTCATAAAACATTTTTATAAAATATATCATCAATTTTTATACCCTGTACCGTATGGTACTAAGGGTATATTAAGTTTGTGCAAGCCGAAAATGTATGTAACATATAGAAGGAGACGTCGGAGACACCCCAAAGTTACCTAAAATATGATCAGGGTGAATAGAGAAGTCGATATACCCATGTCCGTCTGTCCGTCTGTCCGTCTGTCCGTCCGTGTGAACGCCTAGATCTCAGAGATGGTAAGAGCTAGAGTTACCAAACTTTCACATTAGATCCCATATTATTCCATAGGAGGCAAGTTTATTTTATTTTTTTGATATCGGGGATAAATTATATAGCTCCCATGGGGGTGTTTGAGACGACCTCGACAAAAAAAAGCGTTTTAGATGAATAATTCGTTCGTTTATGAAGATATCGTAACGAAATTTGGTATTCGAAAGTGTTTTATAGTTCACAATCACTGTACCAAATTTGATCGAAATCGGTTGACTATATCATATAGCTCCCATAGGACCGATCGGCCAAAATAACTTTTTTAAAGAAAAATTCGCTATATTTCGTTTTTTAATAAAGATATCGTAACCAGATTTGGCGTTTGGAAATTTTTTAGACCACTTAAGCAATGTACCAAATTTGAACAAAATCGGTTGACTCTATCATATAGCTCCCATAGGTCCGATCTTCCAAAAAATCGATTTTTTAACAAAATTTGTTGTGTTTCGTTTGTTTGTTAAGATATTGGGACCAAATTTGACATTCGTGAGTATTTTATAGTTCCTAAGCACTGTACTAAATTTAATCCAAATCGTTTGACTAGATCATATAGCTCCCATAGGACCAATCGGTCCAAAAACACGTTTTTTATACAAAATTCGATGTGTTTTGTTTGCTTGTAAAGATATTTGAAATAAATTTGGCATTCAGATCTTTTTTAAGGTATTTAAGCACTGTGTCAAATTTTATTGAAATCGGTTGACTATATCATATAGCTCCCATAGGAACGATCGGTCAAAAAAAAAATTTTTGCTTAAAAATTCTTCTGTTTTTGGTTTTTTGTGAAGAAATCGGACTTTATTACAAGCTAGTGGTACAGGGTATCCTAAAGTCGTCCGCGCCCGACTTTACGTCCGCCAATTTTTTTAAATAATTTTTATATTTTCTTTAAATACGACTTATTTTATTTTAATAAATATTTCATGTACAATTTATAATTAATATTTATAATGTTTATATATTATATAATATAATATAATATAATAATATATATAATATTTATTATATTTATTATTATTTATTCTTATTTGATACCGACTATAGCGAATTATTTAATTATTTTATTCAACTAATTGTACGCACTGAATTTTTTTTTAAATGCTATTTTGTTCATAATATTTTTTATATTAAATAAATATTTTATGTAAAATTTTTATATAATTATAATAAATATTTTTCATTAAACATTTTTATAAAATATGTCATCAATTTTTGTTAGATTATTTTTAGATTTTCTTTAAACACTACTTATTTACTTTTTATAAATATTTCATATGCAATTTATAGTAAATAAATATTTATTTATTTTATTAATTGATAAAATCGCATTTATTCAAATATGTACATAACGATATGAATGCGTTTAAATTCAGCTGGCAAATCGCACGCGATAATAATCGCTGACCAGCTTCTAATAAAACGTTGTGACTCGACTATAGCGAATTATTTAAAGCAAATTTTCGTTATGAATTTAAAATTAATTTTTTAACGACAAAAAAAAAGTAAAACTTGTTACTGTAGAATAAAAATGTAATTAAAGTTATAGGAAAGCAAAATAAAGTAAAAACTTCGCAGAAAACTGGACGACTGAGGACTTAAATGCTTTGAAAGATTTTTGTTGAGAAAAACAAATGTAAATGTTCAATCCAAATAAAAATAAGTGAGATCGTTAAGAGATTTTAAAATCATATAATTTCTTTAAAGCGAATTCGCTATGCAACGAATCTATTTTCTGCTCTTGGGCCAATTGAAGTGTATTTAAGAATTTAGTTTATTTTAATAAAGCTCGACAGACATGTGTCGATAATGATTAGAAAAAGCTAATTTTATTCTATTGCCTGAAACAGATAACAATTTTGTTGTAACAAAGCGATATTTATAAAAACCACTCCATAAACGCTCGAACTCGAACACTGCTTTATCACACGCGACAAAAACCGCGCACAATTCGCGCAAAACGATTCTGAGACTCAAATAAACCGCTGATAAGCAGCCATCGCTCCAGTTTTTTATGATGGTTGAACGTCTTGACGACAACTTTGACTTCTCGCCAATCTGGCTGTTCGGTCAGCCTTTGTTTTTAAACAATTAATTTCCAGAGAGTAATAATATTATACTTTTTTTTAAACAATCTTTACAGCAATAATGGGAACAACAACAAATACAGTATGTACCACTGTTATGGGCAAAATTCCTCTCTTTGGACCTTATCAAAGGTTTGTAGATTGATAAGCCCGAAATGCGTAAAACTGCGTCCAAAATTGGATGGCTCTTCAGTTTCTGTTCTCAGTGCCCGCAAAAATATGTGCTTAGTAAGTTATGTTTATTTTTTTTGTGGTTTTCTGCAGAAACATTTTTCTCGGTCAAAAGTTCAATAACAGTAGACATCTCGAAACGTAAGAGATCAAGCTCATTTAAATTCTTAAAAATAACTAATAATAAATTATAAAAATGTAGCTTGGACTTTAAACTTAATAACAAAGTGATGATTATTCGGTTTTTCGGCTTATAAAAACTTGCGCAAACGTATTTAATTTAATGTATAATTAATATGCATAATTTCGGATAGATTCAACTAGAAACTCATAACTCTATTTGGTTAAACTGTGTCAATGGGCTTTGGTCTACAAGCTTGACACTGGCTTATAAATTAAAAAAAATAATAATATAGACATATATTTAATACAATATTTTATTGCTGTGTTTACAAAGTGTGCATGTGCAGACTATTCCATTGTGATAAGAAAGAAGAAATATTGAATCCAAAAAATTCCAAATTTTTCACACATGATAAATATTAGTTGGTAATAGTGCTTGAAAAATGAATTCGTCATGGAAATTAAAGATAATACTCTTAATTAATTACGCCTTGGCTCTTGAAAAATATATTATTATTAGAGCATTGTTGGGCATTCCACATTTCTGCTGATCGTATCATCTAAAAGCCTAAAATACCTTGAGATAGACGATGTATTGGGAATACCTTTGGTCATGCTGTCTGAATAAAGCTTGGAAATAACAAAGTTAAGGCAGGTAAGTAACGAAAGAATGGAGGTTTTTTTTGTTTTGTTTTGGAACTGTTTGATGAATCATATGAAACTGCAATAAAAAAGTCCTCACAGATAGTGTTTATTGTTTAATTAATTTATTAGGGGAATAATAATTTTTTAAGGTTACTACAGAATTTCGAACGCATTTATTTACTTATTCTTTTTGCTGAAAAAAAGTAATCCTCCCTCTGGCTCAATCCGTGTCGTTAAAATTCTCGTAAGATTGGTTGGGGGTTACTTAAACTTCTCGTTTTATGTCGAGACATTATATACTTATTTTAACCTTGTGGGGATAGCATAGCCCTGTCCCCAGAAAACATTTTTTTTGCTCCAAAATATTTCAATACAGCTATATAAAAGGCACCCTATATTAGGGTTACCAGATGGTCCGAGTTTAAAAGCGAACATTCCACAAATAGTACAGTAAAAATAGACAAAAAAAGGGGTTGACCAGGAAAAAATTGCATGCTTCCTTAAGGTGTTAACGACCACCCAAAAAGCCAAAATGGTGACCTTTTCCCCGGGAGGGTTTTTCGTTACTTTGACATTTGTATGGGCCCATTTATCGAATATAATAAGTCGTACACAAAAATTTCCAAGGCGAAAAATGTTCGAAATTGAATTTAGAGTTTTATTTACAATGAAAGATACACCCAAAAGTTTTTATTTTAGGCGGTAGAGGCCGTCAAAGTTACTTAAACGTATCAAAAAATTTCAGATCTCAAAAAAATACATTAAACTATAATTTGAATCATATAATTATTTCTAGTAATTTCCTAGTTAGAACGCTTAAAGTCTTCCCGCTCCTTGAAAAACAAAGTTTCCAGGATTCTCGTAGTTTTTTTCTTCTAATTTTCATGAAAAATTTACATAAAATAGAGGACGACATACAAAAAACATTTTAAAAAATCGTTTACAAAGAAATTTTGTATGATTATAAGGGGATCTGTTGGGACAGAAAATATTATTTTCACTTTCCAAAAAATTTTAAATAAGCTCAATTGCGGGTTTGTTTTTATACTCTGATTCACTTTTTGTGGAAAATATATTTAAAATACTTGGTAAAAGGTATGAAAATATGTATCACGAAAGTTGGTCGGTCTAATCGAGTGAAAAAACTGAACATTTCTGCCAAAAAGCGAAAAAAAGTACACATGATTGCCCTACCGTATACACTACTTTTTACATTACTTATTCTAGGAAGCAAGTTTTATTTAAAATGATGGTAACTTTAAGAGTTACAGGCTATAGTTACCAAAATCAAACTCCTTTGCCTAGAAAATTACTTAAAAACTGATTGAACTGCTTTACTAGAGGTTATTTTAAAGTCTGGCAGGCAAGATTCTCTGAAAATAAGAAAAGTACAATGTAGATGAGGGTGGGGCAAAACGAGCCACTTTTGATTTTATTGCATTTGCCCCACCCTGGGGTAAAACACGCCACCTGTGGGGCAAAATGCGCCATACCGGATAACGCGGTGTTTGCGAGGTTTATTGCTTAAAAAAAATGGGAAACATAACGAAATTGTATTTTGAAAATGTCAAGAAAATTACAAATTTCTTCAATTTGTGACTTAACGCGGGCGGCATCGATTTTTTCGGTGCGGATGAAATTTTTTTTGGCTTGTAGCAAACAAGCATTGTTCCTCCTGTTCCAGAGCTTTCATAGTCTCGAGGTCGGTAAAGATGGTAGAAAACGCGACGATTTCCGCCCAGCGAAAATTTTACGTGGACCAAAACCAAAAAAGCGTTTTTGCCCCATGGGTACCTTTCAAGTCGGTAAACTTCGCCAAACTGATTTTATTTTCGTGTTCACTATCCACAAATTACTATAAAAAGACACTTCCAATTAAATTCGATAAAAAAATTGACCGAAATATGATATTTCCTTTCACCGAAATATTTGTGAAGCTGTGCTAAAAACACACTTTCTAAAATAAATCACAATTGCAACGCCCAAATGAAACGCGTTTACAGACGTTTAGAGCTCTCCATGGAAAAAATTTCAAGCCTCCAGCGATTATCATCGGGACGGAAATCCAGGTTGAATATTTCCCAAGTGGCGCGATTTGCCCCACCCTCACCTATAGCATGTTCAGGCGTTTTCATGCAAAGCCGACAGGAGACGGAGCCCTCTAGTTTTTGTAAAAAATTCGCTTTGTTTTCTCTCAAAATCCTAAAGATTAAAAATAACTTTTATTTAAAAGTGATTTGGATTAAATCTGCCAACGCATTGTCAACTTACGAAATTACAAACCATTTTTGAGGCTTCCCTTTTATATACATAGATTACAGTCTTGCAGGAAAATAAAGTAAAAACTGCCGCAAAAGAATTTTGGAATGTAATGAATGAATGATAGCAAAAAAAATTGACCCAAAAAAAATATAATTTTTTGCTACTGTTTCACTTTGAATTTTAAGGCCTGTATGCAGCAGCGAAAATCACAACCGTAACGGAATTGAGAAACAAATGCGTGACATAAAATGTTCAATAGATGGCGCACCTACGTTCACTAGATGGCGCAAGCAGCAATAACAGCCTTCTCAAGAAAACAAATGTGCAAGAACTGGCCATTCTTTTAGGGTTGTGGATTTTTGGAACTTCATTCAGGCCTTTTGTGTTAAAAGTAATTCGATATATTTTTATTAAGATAACATAATTTTATGCAAGAAATTAAAATTTATTTTTGTTTTTTTTATCAGCTTGATAATAATACAAAGTATCTTTTCAAATACTGTAGCAATCGAAAAATGTAAGCCAATCACTAGAATGATTTAATAAATTAAAGAATTTTCCAAATTACTACGATGTTTTTTTGTTTTGTGATAACGAAAAACGAAATTCCGCCTCTTTAAAAGCGTGACACCTCTAAGTTAAGGCTTTGTTGTTTTTCTTTCTTTAGTTTTTATTGTTTAATGAATAAGTTTCCGATTCATTATTAAATAGCAAAAATTTGTAATGACGCTTTGGAGCTACTTAACCCATAACACTAAATTATAAGCCACTTCAAAAAAACCCAAAGCATCCATCCATTGTTATTCTTGAATTCCACATCACATGGCACTCGAGAGCTGCTAATTCCGCCAATATATTGTTCCAGCTGGAGAATACCTAATATCTTATCAACTACTTAATAACCAAGAAATATATTACTATTTATTTAAGGAGTTTGCGTATTTGTTTTTTTCGGGAACATAAAACTTTCTTATCAAAAAGACATCAATTTCAAGGTTGGCTATTAAATAATCATTATTTTTTGCAAAGGAAAGTACATTTAAAACAATTTAAGGTTCAAATAAAATGCGCGTTGTCTTATCTAAGATCGTGCCGGGCATATCGAACGATGAGTACCCAAAAAGCCAGCTATCAAACAAAACAGCTAACAATAGGTCATATATTATTAGTGTTTGTTTACTGATGACTTATAGAGACAGCGGACTTTACGTAGAATATCTAATCGCAATTCCAAATTATTAATTTTTTCTACTCAACTTAATTAAAATCAGTGAAAATTCCATTCAACACTTAGTTTAAAATGATTTATTGATTTTGTTTTGAAATTTTTTTGATAAAATATATGTTATTAATTAGCATTGCAAAAGACTCGACTCAATTAGGAAGCAACATTAAGTAAAAAGTTGTTTTATCTGCGGATTGCGCATTTTTAATGAGCTACTAACTCCCAGATCAACTTACGTTGAATATTTATAAATTAAGCGTGTAAATCTATTTTTTACGATCTTATTAAGTGCAAATAATTCTAATTTTTGTTTATTATCCGACTTGTTTGATATTCTTAGCTGCGCAATCAAATGCAATTGTATGAAAATCTGAGTTAATATCGAAATCATTTCAGGCTAGTGGGGCGCTGACGGGGAGTTATATTGAGCTTTGGATGCAGCTGGCCTGGGAAATTGGCGTTGATATAATTTACGTATTTAACGCTCTCAATGGACGTAGATAGTTACAAAGTATTTAATTCACAAATATATAATGAGACTAAAAACACCAGGTTACATAAATTCTTGAGTAAGACATACCTTACCCGGTAAAGATAAGGTTGTTCAATCTAAAGCCGGCTCTGGTATGTACAATATACCCTGAAGACTAAGGCTCATGTTTCAAAACTTGTCACAGCTACTACCAGACAGGGTACTACTGTTCCCTACAGTGGTGGATCCATGGGGGCTATCGGGACCAAACTCTCCCCCAAAGTTCGAAAAATGAGTTGAATACATTTTGTGGGATCTCATAAATGATCCGCGCAGACAGGGTACAACTGATCCGAACAGCGTTTGATCCACGGGGGACTATCAGGTCCAGACCCCCCCAAAGTTTGAACAAATGGTTAAAAGCCTTTTGCGAGATCTGATATATGATCCGACCTGATCGAAGTGCTGAACTCCCCTCCAAGACGAAATCCTAGATCCACCCCTGGTTCACTACCTTCAAAAAAGATTGAGAAGATATGGCTACTTGTAAAGCCGGCTTTTGTATGTACATATATACCCGGAAGACCAAGGTTCAAGTTTTAAAACTTGTCACAACTACTACCAGACAGGGTACTACTGTTCTCTACAGTGGTGGATCCAAGGGAGTTATCGGGTCCAGACACCCCAAAGTTGCAAAAATGGCTTTAAAGTGTTTTGCGCGGTCTAATATATAGGCTGACTTGACCGAAGTGTTTAACTCCCCCCTAGACCAAATTCTAGAACCGCCCCTGATTCCCCACCTTCAAGGAAGAGGGAGAAAAATGACTCTATGTATGCTCAAAATTGCATCATTACATCGGGTTGCTCTTCTCTATAATAGATGTCTATTATTTATAGAGTAGAGTATTATAGACGCACGATATCCCGACCTAAGTGTGTCACTCTCTTAACCTAATTAAATGTAAACTAGTGGGACTACTACAATCTTGATATAATCAAGACTATAATATGCTCCATACTTCTCTTAATTTCTATACTGTCTTGGACCGATCGGCCAAAATAATTTTTTTAAAGAAAAATTCGCTATATTTCGTTTTTTAATAAAGATATCGAAACTCAGATTTGGCGTTTGGAAATTTTTTAGACCACTTAAGCCAAATTTGAACAAAATCGGTTGACTATATCATATAGCTCCTATAGGTCCGAACTTCCAAAAAATCGATTTTTTAACAAAATTTAATGTGTTTCGTTTGTTTGTTAAGATATTGGGACCAAATTTGACATTCGTGTGTATTTTATAGATCCTAAGCACTGTACTAAATTTAATCCAAATCGTTTGACTAGATCATATGGCTCCCATAGGACCAATCGGTCCAAAAACACGTTTTTTATACAAAATTCGATGTGTTTTGTTTGTTTGTAAAGATATTTGAAATAAATTTGGCATTCAGATCTTTTTTAAGGTATTTAAGCACTGTGTCAAATTTTATTGAAATCGGTTGACTATATCATATAGCTCCCATAGGAACGATTGGTCAAAAAAAATGTTTGCTTAAAAATTCTTCTGTTTTTGTTTTTTTTTGAAGGAACCGGATTTTATTGCAAGCTAGTGGTACAGGGTATCCCAAAGTCGTCCGCGCCTGACTTTACGTACGCCATTTTTAATAATATTTCATTCCATTTAACGCGATTTTAAAAGCTGTTTCTTTAAGTTTTGGAAGAAATAATTTTTTATTACCCTTATCTTATAAAAATTTACTTCGTTTCTTTTTTTACACGTATTATTCTGGAACGAATTTAGCCTAAAAAATTTTTGTCTATGTACTTTTTTTAAAAACTACGACCACTGTCGGTCATCTCCTGATTTTTAATACACTAAGAGCTAATATTTTTGCTTCAAAGACTCCTAAACATTCTTGGAACAAAAATAAAATTAATATGAATATCATATCCACGGGTTTTTTGTAATTTTTCCCCCGCCTCATATGACTCTATACTTTTATTATAATTTAAAATCACAGTAGAATAGGTAATTTATTAAATAATTTACACTGTATTGTAAAGAAATTAATATAAAAAAATTAATATGAATACCATATCAAATAAAACGTTTCTTCAACATTCGATTACTATTTTGCACTTTTATCAACCCTGACAGTGTTGCCAGCTGTTGAAAAAGAAAAACCGACTGCAGTGAAAAGCTTCGCTCGTCATTTCAACAGACGCGTTTTTCCGTGTGTTCCAAACAAATTATTTATGTTGTACTAAATTTAAATTATAAATTACTTAAATAATTAATTGCTCAGCTGAGCTATAAATCTTGCTGTAAAACAATGATACGATGGCTAAAAATAAAAAGAAAAAATTTGCGCAAATGACAAATGTCAGAATTTAATAAACTTACAGAGAAATGGGCACGGACTCTGTCTGGGTAAAATGCTCGATAATCAAGGCAATGAATGAGCGGGCTTTATGCTAAGCTTACCTAGTGTAAAAATAACACTCAGAGAGCTGGAGGTATCCACATATAAAAAAAAAAAAACATTGTGCACATTTGATAAGCTTAGTCCGCTCAGAGATCAACTGTTCAAATATAAGTACAGATACAACAGATACAGATACAACTATATAGATGTGTGAAAATTTATCCAAGCTACCCTCAGTTGGTGTGTCTGACAGCAGTCAGTTCAAATTCAAAACTCAAATCAAACACAGTTCAGTTTTTGCGGCCATTGATGACTGACCTGTACCATTGACGACGAATCACTGTGCCCAGCCAGACGACGACGACGACTTACGGATGCTGCTGCCGCGCTGCTCTTTAGCCGTTGCCTGCTGCACGGTAATCGAAAAAAAAACACAACAAAATAAATAAAGTTCGCTAAAAAAAATATAAAAACAAATCTTCTGCGAGTTCAAGCAACTGTACTAAATACATGCAAACATATAAACTAGATTGCATTTACGCCTATCTGTGTATCTGTGTGCGCGCGCGCGTTAGTTTACGTATCGGTGTGCGTAGCTCCGCTCGGTTTTAGTCGCTTTAGCGTTTTTCTATAAGTATAAATAGTCGCGCCAAAAGTCGCGTACGGCGCATTCAAACGAACAACTTCTTAGCAGCGTCAGCGACGACGCGACGCCATTTTCTTTAGCTCAAAAGGAGCCACAGTGCGTACGTTTACTTCCGGTGCGTAGTGTGTTTATGGCCTAATTTAGCCGCGTCAAAGGCCTTAAGCGGGAAAAATCGCGTTGCTGCCGCTGTTGCTGCTACTGCGTAAACTTGAATTAAATCAAATAAATGTTCCTTTAATTTAAACATCGTGTGCGTTACAACAAACCTACGAAGTAAATAAAAACAAAAGCACGCCAATAAAACTAAAAACAAAAACAAAAGCAAAACCAAATCATAATCCAAATAAAATAAAACAAAGCTGCGCAGCTGTGAAGAGACGCGCGTTTTGTTTGCGTTTTTGTTGCTGTTGTGCGCTCTTTCGCACGCACGCACACATTTGCGCAAAAGACTTACGCTCACGCACCCGTTAGGCAGGGCGCAAAAGCAACGGCTGCTAATTTCGAACGGTAAACAATTCTTTTTAATTTACATTAGTCGCCAAAAGTATTTTGACCAAGTTATTTTTAGTGAGACTCTATTTATGTTAAAAAGTGTTGAATTAAATTTTAAAAATTCTGAAAACTAAAAACTGACTAATAATAAAAAAAAAGAGCTCTTAGCCCTTTAATGCACTTGCGCATATCTTTTCAACCACAACGAATTTTTTGGTGAATTAAAATAAGAAATAAACTTAGATCTCTTGGCTCTAATGTTGCATTAACAATTACCTTGACTTTTGAGCGTTCGAGTATTATTTTTAAACATTTGTTTGTTTGAGTTGGACTTTTTTGGAGAAACGTAAATTTGTATCTTTTGACATAAGTCAAATATAAAAGCTATTTAGATAAATAATCGATATACTGACCAATTATTTGTTATGAAGGGTGAAAATATACAAGTTCGTTTTGAATTAAAAAAAAAATTGAAAACATTTTTTTGCGACAGATTTTTATTCTTAAAGATATTACTAAAACTAGTAGTGAGTAAATATTTACAAATTTAATTTAATTTTGTTATTTTACCACTAAATAATAATCGTCAAAAACAATCTACACAGCCTTATGCAAAGAGCGTGCATGAAAGGGTTAAAATATTGAATGCAAAAAAATATTCTCATCTGAAAACTATTCAATATTCATCGACATTTAAATAAACAACTTACATGTAATAATGTTATTAATAAATTAATATATTTTCTACATATTTGTAGTGTTGTTGAGGTAGGCAGATTGGAATTTTGCGCTTAAGCTAATAATCATTTACTACTGTAAAAATGTTATTTTTTGTTGGGGTAGGCTTTTGAGCCTTGGGAGCTCCCTTGGGAAATTATAGTAAACTTACGAGCTTGTAAACAACAAGATGTGGCTTATAGTAAATTTTTATCATAGGAAGGTTCTCTCTGAAAGATCACACCTTTTTCTATAATTTTCTTGCAGTTTTGATACTACTATTCGTATATACAGTACTATTCATTCATCCAATTTAAACGCGCTGTTTCATTACTTAATACTAAATACTGAAAAGCAACCAAAATACTTATTATTACCTTTGAGCCTGTGTATCTTAACGATTACAAAAGCTAGGAACGCCAAATTATATAATTTTTTTTGTCGCTTTTTAAAAATAAAAAGTTGTTTTTTCAAAATGATTTAAACTATTGAATGGTCTTCTTCCAGAGAGCTTCTTTCCCTTACGTATCGTAAGTAATCTTGTAGGTCAAAATAAAAAACTAATTATGCAAGAAATAATTTAATTGGGGGTATATCCTTTATTGAATAAAGAGCTTTAACCACCCTTAATCGTTTTAAAATATTTGTTTATTGACAAAAAGGATTGATACGTGCACGGAGTCATTGCCATTGTTTTTCTCTTATTTAATTAATTAACAATTCTATACCAATTATAATTATGTATCAGCACTTTAAAATCAACTCGTTATATTTTTTCAGAACTCTAAAAGATATTTATTTGTTAATATTGGTTTCGATATCTTCACAAACAAATTAATCACAATTTATTTTGTATCAAACACTTTTTATGGTATTATTGAAGTTATTTGATTTTTTTTTTGATTTTTGATCAAATTTTTTACAGTGCTTAATACAGTGAAATTAAATATTTTTCATATAGAAAGTGTCTAAACTGGTTTATTTCTTACGCTAAATGTAAACCCACACATTTTTATTGAAATTGCACCATATTATGAAGATTATTACAAAATCGTAGGTTGAGCAATTCTAAAATTTTTATGTCAAACTATAAAAGGAATAAATTTATTTTATTACAAAATCAAGAAGAATTTTTCCTTCCAATAATTATTATAAAAATTTACTATACCTTTGACCATCTTTTGACACACCAAAAAAATTTGTTCATACACTTTTATAAAATACATTAAAAAATTTTCGTTTTATTTTTTTTAACATTCCATCAAATCGATTTGATTCAAATTCACATCATATAAGAAACGTATAAAAACACATGTTTAAAAAAATTTTAATCTACATTTTTAAGGAACAAACTTAAAAAATCTGTTAAATAAAAAAAAATTAATATTTTTTTAAATAGCTCTGTTGCCAACTTAGAGTAAAAAAATTGCGTTAAAATATATTCAGTAGTTTAGTCACAAATTAATAAAAACGAAAAACATTAATTTAAAAACTAAAATCTTGAGAACAATATTTTTTTTGCTTTATTCATCGAACTGCATCATTAGTTTTTAAAAATCGATAGGTGCAGTTTCCAGTACCTTATCCATCTAGACCCTTTGTATAATCTTTATAGGAAGGCCTACTTCTTAATTTTATGATGAAAAAAATTGATTAATTTTGTAGGTAAATATACAAATTTTAGCTTTGTTCAACAAACAATTTTTTTATTATCTTCATTAAGCCACTTCCAATATAAGAAATTCGATTTGTTTATGATATATACTATTTACGATTATTCATGTATTTACAATGCCTTGTACGTAGACCGCTTCATGTATTTCGGACATAGAAAAAACACAACTATATCTTAATAAACGATCGATTTGAGTATCTAAAACTTTTTGCTTTTTCGAGGTTCTATGAAAAATCCTTACGGCAACTACGCAATGAATCCCCGGCATCAAAAAAATAAAATAACTCTTACCATCACTAAAATTTGTGCGTTTTTACGGACAGACATATAGAGTATGGCAGTGCATATATCGCTATCCAAGTCTTTCCTTTGAGTGACTCAATATAATTGGCTCTGAATTTGGGATTCTTATACGTTGTTGTTTTGAAGCATTTCTAATCTTGCTATGCATTCAATGTATTTCATTTCGTTTACTTTCGTTTTTCATAATCTTTTTAAGTATTCTACTGAAACAAACGCATTATCTTCTTATTTCTTAAAACATCCGTAATGGCGGTAGATTCAATGTAATATATTTCTTCTTATGTGGTAATATATTTCACACTAATTAATTAATATAACTCAAGCTATAATTGGATCGCACGTGAAACGGCAGAAACAAAAATACAAAATAATTTTTAGCATTGCATAGAGCTTTGTCAAAATACTTTTGCCAACTAGTGTACTACAAAGGGATTTTATATCAATTAATTAATATAACTTTGACTAATAGTAGATAACATGTGAAATGGCAGAAAAAGAAATACTAGACAAAATCATTTTAAGTATTATAAAGAGCTTTGTCAAGATACTTTTGGCGATTAGTGTACTATAAATACACACAAACATTTTTGCATAAATTTATGTTACTTATTAGTTGTACTTGTTGTTTTTTTTATGTGTTTGTGTTTGCAGCGATTTGTTTGCACGCATTTTGTGTTTTTGTTCTAAAATTAAGTGTTGTAAAGCGTGTAAGTTCTATTAGTTTGACTTAATAATAGTATTAATAATATTTATATGTAAATAGGGAAGCATTGAGTAGTTCTTATCAAGTGGAAAGGTTTTACTCGCGCCGCTTATCAGCGTCTATAGGAAATTGTACAACTCGTACAATATTGTGTGATTGCTTGTATTATAGACTTTTAATTGAATTGAACTTGAGATTTAATAATATATTTAAACCGTATTCTAATAGTTTAAAACACCTATTATATTTATTAAACCCTTAGATTAGTTAAGAGAAGTGTTGTGTAAGATGTCTCATCATACGATTTTTTTTTTCAAATTAAATTGTTCTTGAAACTAATTCATCTAATTCATCTATAATAGTTCGAGGCATCTTTAGTGTTTATGTAATCCTTTGATTAGACTAGATAGATATGGCTAAATTCATTTTTTTCTCGAGCTGTAAACTTTTGACCCTTCATAAAGCTTCTAATTTGGACTCAAATTTGACTATATTTTGAATATTTTTAAATCTTAATCTAGAAAGAATGTCAATCAAATTTCTATTTCTTCTAACCTTTTACCCAGATTGATAAAAATAAAAATATTTTCATATCGATCAAATTGAGAAAGAAAGTCATTCAAGTTTATATTTCTTCTAACCTTTTAGTCTAATTGACAAAAATAAAAATATTTTCACATCGATCAAATTGTGAAAGAAATTCATTCAAGTTTCTATTTCTTCTAGACTTTTAGCCCAATTATAAAAATAAACTCAAATTTAACTATATTTTGAATATTTTTAAATCTTAATCTAGAAAGAATGTCAATCAAATTTATATTTCTTCTAGCCTTTTACCCTGATTGATAAAAATAAAAATATTTTCATACCGATCAAATTGCGAAAGAAAGTCAGTCAAATATCCATATCTCTTAGCCTTTTAGCCTAATTGACAGCTACGATGCTAAAAATAAAAATTCCTCCCTATCGACCAAATTATGTTTATAGCATATCTTGCTTACGTTGATCACTTAAGGTATGATGATCCAATTCCTTTTAAAGGGGTTCCAATTCCATTTCTAGCTAGTTTCACATTGTACTCCAATTAGCAAAGCTAATTGACAAAAGAACTGCTAACAATACAGATTCAATTTGCTTGAAAAACCTGCCTCATTGCAATTTGCAACGCTTTTCAGATTCCCTACCCCTCCAGAACAACCCACATACCTATACCATATATCCACCGATTTTCACATTGACTGCACTGTCTACTTAGCTCTGGAAGCTAATTAAATTTGTCAACACAAACTCATACGATATATTCTATATAGAGATAACACATGCTTAGTACTATAAAGTGCTCTAATCTGATGTTTACCTTTGTGGAGTGCTCCTATTGTAAAATTAAAATATAGATCTTGGTAATATTTTTTTTTTGCAAGTTATTGTTCTTGTATAGTCATAAAATTTAATTTACATAAAACTACGCAAGCAAAAACTGTTTGCTTTAATTGTAAATTTGTTTTGGTTATTAACAGAAAATATAGGCTGAAGTGCTTATGACGATGATACGATCCTCCTAGGGGGTGTGACTTGGAGTGTGACTTGGAATCTCAGTATATATTCTTGATGAAGATACGACGGATCGACAAACAAGTTGCACACTTTTCTAGAAAATAAACAAAGTTTTAGCGGGTTGTTGTTGAGTAGTTAAACAATTAATCTTTAATAGTGAGAAGATTGTGAAGCTTAAAACTGAAAGTATAGAAATCGTAAAATTGTTCTAGCAGCTACTGGTAAAATTTCGTAAGTTCCGAAGCAAATTCAAATCGCACTCTGTATCTTAAAGATATAATCTTGTCAAGCGTGATTTTTTTAAATTTTGAATAGGAGACCTATACCCTATTCCCATTTTTTGGCCTATGAAAGGTACAAGAAGCAATGGCTTTGGAGATATGTTGGCTGGTGCAGTCACAGGTCCGTCAAGGAGATATTAGGAATGCTTGAGACTATATTATGAATTTCGTGATGAAAAATTAGCTATTCAATAATTATAATTGTTTCAAAATTATGTTCGTAAATAAAATACGTAAATTGAATAATTACATTTTTATACCCTGTACTTAAAAGTACAAAGGCGTGGCAGACCCCAAGTTCTTTATACCAAAATGCTTATCATAACTGTATGAACACCTAGATCTCGGGGATTATAAGTGCTAGAGAAACGGAAGCACTTAACGCGGGTATTTCCTGAGACGATGAAGTTTGTTGAATCATACCAATATCTTTCCCCTTTCCCCCGCAGTAGATTTTTGGTTTGGACAAATTGGAAAAATACAACAAAAGTTGTAGCCTTAAATCCTACAAATTTCACCTCCCCTTGCCGATAAACTGCGTCAATATTTGACTATACGTAATTATGGTAATTTTCGACATAGAATCGCAATTTTTGGATAGCGAATTCATGTGGCTCTAATAAACAAATCCACATCCAATCTTTATTGATACGGACCCCCAACCCTCGCAATCGATTAACCGTGCTTTCTCCTGCAAATGCATTTTTTGAGTACCCTCCGTTCTCATCAAAATCGGTAGAAATGCAGAACTTGTAGGTATAAATATAGTTTTACCCCAAAAAATCAATGTTTCAATTGGAAAATTCTTTGAAGGAATATGCGGGAATACAATTTTATCGAGAAAAAGGGTATAGGGTATTACACTGTCGGGCACCGCCTCGACTGAATTAAATTATTTATATATTTATATAATGACAATATATTTACCAAATTATCCGCCAATGTTCCCTAGGCGAATCTTTTCTTTTAACGCCGATATTTTGCTTAGACCGATTCTTTCAATAGTTTGTACATCGATAGCACTCAAGTATCGACGCCATTGATTTTTTTTCTTTTAATTCCATAATTTCTGAAATTTTTAAAGTATAAAAATATTTTAAATAATAAAAAAAATATTTCACTATTTAAACTTCTAAAGTCTTATTTAAATTTTTACCATTGAGAATTTTTTTTTGTTTTTGACAAAACAACAAAAATTTCGTCCTCTATTGAGCGATAGAAAAATTTAAAGACTTTTTCCCGTTTTTTTTAAATATGTACTATATGATTTTTTGTGGTTTAAAAAATCATAATCAAGATTTTGAAGACACATTTTAAAAAATTGTAATTCAAGAACAGCATTTTTAAACTGACAACAAAAAGTCTGCGCCATTTTCGTGCTTATTTGGTCCCGATTACTAAAGATCTTTATCACCATCTTCTTATTATCAGCTGTAGGTTTAAAATAATCTAAGTTCTGTTTTGTGGTTTGAAAAGTCATAATTAACTCTTAAGTGAAGATTTGGCGAACATATTTAAAAAAAATAAAGATTAATTCAAGAATAGAATTTTTAAACTGACTACAAAAAGTCTGCGCCATTTCATGCTCAAGTGCCCACGATGACAAAAGATCTTAATTATCATCATCTTATTATCAGTGTTGCTTCAATAGAATCCGAGTTTTAAGTGTTTGTATGGAATTTATCTTAAGCAAATCATTTCAGATATAATGAACTTTTTTAATACCCAAAAATTTAACTCAAAATTAACTCGGTATTTATTATGTTTTGAAAACGTTTGTTTTGTTGTTAGAAAATCATAAATAAAGTTCTAAGTTTTTAAGAATTTTCGTGATCTCAATCGATATGCCATTACAGTTTAGATATATTCCCAATACATATACTCTTAAGCCACATTCTGAGCTCTAGGTGTTTATAGGGATAAGTCTTAGATTCTTAATCGAGTCATTTCAGATATAACAAAATGAACTTTTTGCATATCGAAATATATAACTAAAGATTGACTCGGTATTTATTATGTTTCGAATTTTGAACCTTTTGTTGTAAGAAATTTCATGGCCAATGTGATTCTTGAGATATGCTCAAAAAAAGTTCTAAGGTAAAGAACACTTCTATCCTCATGATCTCAACCGATATGCCATTTGAGTTTAGATATATTCCCAAGACATATAATCTTAAACCAGAATCTTAATTTTTATTTCTTTATCTTAATGCTTATTATTTTAATTCTTTATCGAGTTACTGCTGAAATTACAAATTGAACCTTTTGCATTTCGAAAAATTTAGCTCAAGATTAAGAAAAGATAGAAAGAAGAAAATGTGATTCTCGGGATTATCCTCAAAAAGAGGTCCTAAAGTCAAAAAGTTTTTATTCTAAGAGTTTTTGTGATCTCAACCGATATGCCATTTCAGTTTTGACATATTCGATTTTGCTATAACGAAAAAAATATGACAATTCCTAGGCCAGCAATTGAAAAATAGTCCTATACATTTTCAGAAATTAGTTTCGAAGACTAGAAAAGCAACATGAATGCTTTAGCCTACCAGAATTATTCAGGAAACCAAATCTTAGACAAAACCGTCAAGACATTTCTATCACATAATTCGAAATGAAATGATCGATCCAAAAAATAAAATATTCAATGCATTTATTTATTGCATTTTAAGCCACTAGAATTTTTTTCAAAAAGTCCGTTCATAGTATGAACTTGAAATGAGATCACATCGAATTATGTTGGCGTGATCTTGAAATGCGTGTGGCACGCGTGTCTCCACTAAAGCTAAACTGAAAATTTAAACCACTATATATACTACATATATTACAATATATATAGCTGCAGAGCATTAGAGAGATAATGCTTGCCACAGTCGTATAACAGATTTTGCTGCCCCAAACGAGGAAGTCTTGCTGGGCTGCGTTTGCCTCAATGAGCTGCCCAGCGGGCGTTTCAATTAGCCGCAAATTCACCACTTTGATTTAAATGCGCTTGACCTAAACTCAACAGAAAACAAAAATATAACTAGTCGAAAAAAATATAAAAAGATAGAAAAAATTCCAAAATTATAATGCAACTAATGTCTAGTTATACTAACTAGTTTGTTTGCAATGTCATTTCTGCAGTCGCACTTGTTGGACCTTCAACAGAAACCAAACGAAACAAAACGAAAGTCGCGCTCTGTGTTTTAATTATTGCGCATACGCCCTGTTTGCTGTTGCCGCCTTGTCTCGAATTCAAATCACAAACATCCTGCGCATAAATTAGCTCTGCTATATAAGTTCAATGTAATTTTGTACAGTCAACACATAATTAGACGGAAGCTGCGGCGCCATTGAAATTATCATCACCTAAAGTACATTTTTGTGCACATTTATAGATCTATATAGTATATATAGTATATGTATATAGTAACTAGGTACTAAATTGGAAACCCTTGCGCTGTAAAGTGAACATGCGCCTTGAGAAGACAAGTTCAAGAGTCTGTCAATGTCTTTTGTGTGTTTTTTTGTGTCGTTTAGTAAATTGCGCTTGGAAACTTTCGCTTTTATTTTGAGACATTTTAATTTTAATCAAGGCACATCTCGTGTTTGCCTTTTCATGCCTAATGCTCTAGAGGAGAGTGTGTTAATTTTGTTATCAATTTTGACAGTCACGAAAAGCGCAGTGAAAGGCGGAGCAGCGTTTTTAAGTTTCGATTTCATAAACATCTAATTCTTAATTTAAGGTGAGGTTCTTTCAAAGTTTGGCAATTATTTGTGGCATGATGAAAAGATGTACAAACTTCCTGTTTCGATTGTAAAATGGGATTGCTATTTATTTTTATCTAGATAAAATTCAAAATGGCGGCTTTTGTCTGCCTCTGCACGCAGAGCATCGTCCCAGAATTTTAGTTATCCAGCCTCTTGTAGTGAAATGAAATGAAAAATGTTTTTTTTTTATTAAAACTAATGAATGGCTTTTACTAAATCAGAATGAGTTTTGACGAAAAATTAACTAAAATGTGGAAGTTCATAAAAAATCTATTTTTAATTTTTTTTTGTGATTTGACCTGGCCCATAAATAACATTTTAACAATATTTCATGTACATACTATATATTATATTATATTGTTCTTGAAATTCTAATGAAAATCGTGATTCCGAGAAAATCGAAACTTTTAAAAACATCCCCAGGCGCGCGGGGCTTAGGTGCTTTCAAGACGTTCTATTTCAATAAATATTGATCGCATCGAAAAATCTTTTTTTTCAACAAAAAAAATCGATATTCTCCACCAATTTGAAAGAGCCTCCTCTAAAATATTATTTGTGGTAGTGAAATAATTCTTAATTTTTAGCAACTAGTAAAATTAAAGTAAAACGTCCTTCCGTAAATACTCAAGCTGCTTGTTAGGAGTTTTTCTTAGCTTATATAATTGAAAAATAAATGTTTTTTAAGCTTAAAAATACGAAAAATACAAAAATACAATTAATACAGTCGTCTTTCTCTCCTAGTGGAGCTTAGGGCCCCTACATTTAATTACAAAATTTTGTAATAGTAAAGTTACTTACTGCTCTTCCTGTCTATATACCAGGGACTTCCCCCTCTCTTCCCCATTATTCTTTTACTTTCTTCCTTCTTCATATGGCTTCACTGTAAACAAAACAGTCTGGTTGATTTCAGTCTGAGCAGTCCATCTAACCTATCCCTACCTCTATGTCAGGGCTACAAATCTAACCTCATGTTGCAAAGAAATAATATTTATGATCAGGGATAGATTCAGAAAATAATTAGTTATGTCGCAACTTTAATAACGATGTGATTTCTAAGTTAGGAATTTCTAGAACGATTTCCAAATTCCCATCCTATCCATCTTTGATCCCTTTACAACAAAAAATTATTAATTAGTTTATTTTCCATAAATTTTTGAGTACTCAAGATGTATTTCTAAGGGGGAGAGTTTTAAAACGCTACCCAAAATTGCACCCTATCTTTGATTTTTTTTTTGGGTTTTTTTTTTTTGTTGAAGTAAATTATTAATTAAATTCAGCCATACCTATTATCTATTAATAATAAAAATGTATTTTGAAGTATTCATGATGTGATTTCCAAGAAGGCGGTTTCTAGAACGCTTTCCGAAATTCCACCCTATCTATCTTTGATTTTTATTGGTTTTATCATTTATTAGTGTTCCCTAATATCAATATAATAATTAAATTCAGTCACACCTATTACCTTTTATAAATACATTTTTCATAGTAATAAGTTTTTCTAAGCAACATATTTAGAGAACCCAAAAAAGTGTCCCAAAAATAAAATGAAAAATCAATTGCAGATTAGCTCGATTTTTTGATAGCGTTATAAAAAGATATAGAGTACAAAATAAGTTTTTTATTGGAAAATGGAAAATCCTAATCCTACATGACGGGTCTACTACTGATCCAATGCCGAACCAACTGCAGATTAGCTCGATTATTGGATGTATAATACAAAATTAGTTTTTCATTAAAAAATATAAAATCCTAATCCGACATGTTTGTTATTTCGTGGAGTAGTATGTGTATGGTACAGTGTACGTGTAAATGTGGAGTATTTCGATATCTTGTACTGCTCAGAAAATAGAAAAAGTAACCAAATGTTTTTGCGGGGTTTATCCTAGACCAGAAGAAACCCTACATTGCTCTTTAAAAAATATTTTAATAAAATGGTTGAAGAAATTTAAACTATTGTCTATCACAGTAAAAATCCCAAAATTTGATACACTTACCCTAGACCAGAAGAAACCCAACATTGCTCATTAAAATCTTTAAAGCATGGTTTATTGAAATATTTTGGAAGAAGTATTGTATGCGGAATCCGAAGGGCCCCTCTTTGGATGTCCGACCTCCGACCTAAACATAGCATTGATAACCTTTAAAGTAATTAGGTGATATTTTTTGAAGGGTTTGTGTGTGTCTAATACTATCAATAGCATTTATATGCATACAATAAAAAATTATCAAATTCTGTGTATTTTTTTTTATAGATTTGTATAATATAAATTTTTTTTAAATATGTATTCTTGTAAGAAATCGACCAGACACAGTAATTTTATAAACATCATTATATTTTGTATTTTTTTAATCCATTTTCATTATATATGTATTTTAAATATATTTTTTCTTTATAAGAATTCGCCAAGAGTCAGTAATTTTATGATTATGAAATTCATTATGTTCTGGCTATTTTTAATCCATTTTTATAATATATTTTTTCTTTGTACTAATCCTCCAATGAAAACAATTTTATAAAAATGTAATCTTTATATTCTGTTTTCCTTTTTTTAATCCAATTTTATTATATACTTTGTCTTTGTAAGAATTCGACAAGACAATGAAAACAATTTTATAAAAATTTAATCTTTATATTCTGTTTCCCTTTATTTAAATTCATTTTTATTATATGTATATGATTTTTAAATATTTATTTTCTTTATAAGAATTCCCCCAGACACAGTTATTGTCGTATCATCTTTTGTGTAGGTTCCTTTTAATCGTCAGTCTTTGGGAAACCGTTGGCCGAAACTGGTTCAAGAATCTTCTCTTCAATCTGCTTATTCTTCCAGTAGCCAAATATTATATCTGCTAGAGAAATATAAGATATGGTTCTTTGCTTTTCTCAAAATGAATAACAAGATGAATTTCAAGAAATTTATTAGAAACAAAACTTTTCAAAGATTCTTCCCTAAAATCAGTAAGACTTTTTTAGAGTATTTAAATTGAGCTGCCTTAGCTTTGGCATCTTTCTCTGCTTTTCATATTTTTGGGCTGTGCGAACTGTTCCTAAATTGATTCCATTAAGTACTTGTGATGAGCAATACGCGCATTAGGGGCACTCAGGCACTTAGCTTATGATGACTTGTGAGCACACTCAGGTGTCAAAGCCTTTTGGAATGTGGGAACGGGAACTGCACTTGGTTACCAAATTCTTATCAGTGGTTCTCTCAGCGGTAACTGCCGGTGCATTCTAGTCCGGACCAGTGCAGTCTAATTAAAATGTAGTATACTTATAGGTTAGTTTGGACAGTTGTTAGCCGTAAAGTAATAAATATGTAAAAAGCTAATTAAGTATACGAGGCGTAATTTGCTGGACAAACAAGGTCATATACTTAAATCAAAACTGACGCTATAAGTGCAGCAAATTAATTGATAAGAAAGTATTTAATTGTATGCCTTTGTTTTTTTTTCAATCTTTCAGTAATAAAGAGTCCCAGAGCAGCCTGGTAGCAGCAAGTGGAGCAGAGCGAGTAGGCACCATACTATAAGTATTGGTTGATAAAGCGCGCAGGCAGACACTAAGTGGACTAACTAATTATCAGCTCAAGATTATAATCAGCACGGCGTTGCAACGGTAAACATTATATACACATAAAGCTATATATATGTATATATTGCTTTAACCGCTTCTACTATAGTGATAGGCTCCATACAACCGGCGAACTGGCAAATCCAACGAGAATAACGACGACGGCGCTGACAATCAACACAATGACAATATTTGCAATCCGCAAAATCACTTACCCCAACAGTTTCAAAGCGAAGCTGAACAGTTGAGAGAACCCAACGAAAAAGGTGGCACATAGCACTGGAAATAGATGTGCCCAGCAGGATCGACCTAGAGCGCGTGTACCAAAACGAACAAAAGTAGTCTTTAAATTAGCGGCAATTAAAGCAAATTAGGCAAGGCAATATCAATATTACCAAACCGCCTGATTAGTGCCTAGAGAGATTGAGAGATCGCGAGCGGTGACGACAGTGTGACGTAGACAGTTTTGAGGGCCACGCCATGCTGGCAACGGAAAAGTCCACAGCAACGCCGATCATCGTTAGCAGTTGCAAGTCATTACAGAAAACACATTGCCATGATGCGGCGGCAGCTGCTGCTGCAGCGGCATCGGTTGCAGCCACACACCCGCATACACACTCACATCATACACTGCATCACACACACTCACATCATCACCTGCACACGCACAGTCAGAAATATGCAGCGGATGCGCCACGCAAGAATCTGCATGAGCTGCTGCTGGAAGTGATCGATGTGGTACTCTCCTGCTTGATTGTGGCACCCTGTGTCATTGCCTATTGGCGTGGCACTTGGGAGCTGATGGGTGTGCTGCTCTTTCCCGGCAATCTGCCACTGTCCGCTTTGGCCTCCTTTGTTATAGGTGGTCTGGGCCATTTTGTGTTCACTGTTACACAGAACTTCTTCAAGGATCACATACATCCTGACAAGCGACGTCTTAGCTACTATGTTATATCCCGTTTGTATACCTTTATCTTTGGTATTGTGTGTGTGAATATGTGGCGTGGAGCTTGGATGCTTTGCGATTGGTTGACCAGCGTGGATTCATTGATGATCATCTCAGTGGTGACGGCGGTGGCGCTGCTGTTTTTGGTGGCCACACGTACGGTGCGTAATCTGGGCGCAGCACCCTACACTGTGACCATGGACCACAAGAGCGACTACTTTGAGGTGGATACCATGTTCAAAATATCGGTGAGTGACTTTACTTCAGTGTACTTAATCTATAGAGATCGGTTCAGACCGAACATTCTGACATATATTTCCAATATTTATATACCTCAACTTAAGAAAACTACAGGGATGTTTGAACTGAAAATTGGCTACCCTATCACAATGGTACCGATTCAAAATTAACACCTTCTTTTCATTTCTTTCAGGGTTTCAATCAACCTGGTCTATATGTGCTGGACACACTTTTCTCGGTCTTTGTCATTGGTACATTGGTGGTCATTGCCTGGCGTGGGCTATGGGGCATTTTCGATCTGACCTTATTTCCGCGTGACAAAGCGAAGTCCGCCTGGGGATCGCTGGTAAATTTGTTGATAAAAAGATGCATAAATCTTTAGCGATCACTTATTTCTAAAACGATTCCCAGCTTATTGGCTACCTGACTGTTTTGCTGACCTTCATCCTGCAGCCCATACTGCGTTATGTATGTCGACGCATCGATGGCATCCTGAAATTGATCATATGCGATATATACTATTTCATGACATTCTTTGGTGCCGTCAATGCCTGGCGGGGCATTTGGAATCTCTTGGATGTGTACGTTTATCCAGGTGAGTAATCAAGATAAGATTATGACAGGGGAGAAAGAAGTATTTGAAATGTGCAAAGGATTAAAGTAAGGAGACAGTCTTAGCCCACTACTGTTCATCTTATTCATGGATGAAATAGCTAAATCGTGTAAGAGGCAAACAGAAAAAACAAAGATTGGGAACTGGAGACTTCAACCCTCCTACCTGCAACTATTATATGCGGACGATATTGTTATCATAGCAAACAATCCGGAAAGGCTACGAAATGCATTAGAGAAGTGGTCCAACAATCTAAAAAAAAATTTCAAGCAAGAGAAATGAAGTACGTACGAAGGGTCGCAGGAAAAACCAAGAGAGATACGGTCAGAAATGAAAGAATACGTTCGAAAGTAGGGCAGAAAAAGTCCACTATTCAAGAAATCGAGGAGAGACAGCTAAAATGGTTCCGACATCTGCATCGGGTGGACGAGTCAAGAGAATGAGAGCGGTAGGCAATGCACCGAAAATCGTATCCAGGATGTGGGAAGGAGAGGGGCAGAACCCTGCGAGAGATGAGAAGAGAGTGCCGGAACCGCCCTAATTGGAGAAGATGGATATCCCGAGGCTACCCCGACGCGTAACAGCAAATGGAGATTGAAGAAGAAGTAATCAAGATTAATGTCCCCTCGTAGACTATCAGGATACGATTAATGGCTTTCGCTCCATATTACAATAGATATAATGATATCTCGTATCTCTTGTGACTCTTTGTCAAAGTTGATCTTTGTGGAGAGGTACATTCCAGATCTAGCTCCAGACCTATACCACTGCAAAGTGAAAGTTCTCTTCATTCTTTCTATTCAAGTAAAATTTTGTTTAATAGTATCAGACAGTACTGCTAAGATCCTATCCCAGTTCCTTCAGAAAAGGTTAAAGCACTATAGGTGCTACGGTATGGAGTTGTGGAGAGGTAGTATAGTATCAGACAGTACTGATAAGATCCTATCCAAGTTCCATTTATTGACATTTATTTCTTTTTCATCATCCGCTAATCTACTCAAAACATATTCCATATCCTTGCAGACAATCCACTTATGAGTTATTGGATAACCCATGTCATACCCTTCCTGCTACTAGCCGCGCTCAAGTGCTCCAATTCCATACTGGTGCGTGGAGTTTTCATTGATGCCGAGGGTTCAGGCGCCGAATGCGTAGACATACCCATCAATTATGTGCGTCTGCATTTTCAGCGGGAACGCCGCAAGAAAGTTTTAGTACATCAGCATCCCATGGCCGCCCAACTGCCGCCCCATTATTACCTGAAGGCTGATCATACAACGCTGAGCAAGCATGGCGAGAAGGATAAGGAGGCGCAAAGCAGCTTAATAGAAAAGTCTCATGCGAGTGCGCAGATTGTTTAAAAGCAACACTGTTAAAGTTATCCTTAGAGTTATCTTACTGGTTATCGTTATCGTTATAGCTATCGTTACAATTATCGTTACAATTTGTTTGTATATGCTTAGGTGTTAAACTAATTTTAAATGCATTAACTTAATTTTTAATGAGCATTATTTGTATTTAAAATTAAACTACATAAATACTTAAAAGCAGCTTAAAACGATATGCTGGAAAAACAACGCTATAATACTATAACTAACCCTAAAACTAGAAATATTCGGCTAGCAGCATAATTCATAGTTTTTACCATCATTTAAAATTAAGTATTAAAACCAAAACGATTTGTTAAAGTTGAATTTTAACTTTTAGTGTTAATTCGTCTGCTAAGTTATAAAATAAATATTATATGTACACCATATTCGTTTGTTTTTCGCAAGTATATACAAAAGTATATGCAACATCTGATCATTGAGCTCAAGCATAGCAACATTGTACATTGAAATTTTGCTTTTTGAATGGCAAAAATTATAATGAAATAAACAAATGTAAATAATAAATCAATGTGTTTGTGTGTCTGTGCTAAATTGTCTGTGAATTTCTTGTTATCTATAGTTCCTGCTGCAGATGCGACAACATCTTGAGATCTCACGGCCCCGCTAATGCCGCAGCTATGAACTTGTCATTCCTAAAATTGTTGAGCTGTGTAAATTAAAGGCTTGATTTGCTTTTATAAAGTGTTTTCGTTGCTAAATATTAAAGGTATTTGACGAATAATTTCTTGCATATATTAATGTTTATATGCGATCAAAATGTAGCGCATTAGTAAGGCATTGTGGCCTATGCTGTTCGTGCAACGTCAAGCTACTAACGAGGACATCATCTGTTGATAAACTAAAAGCTGGCACATACTATATGTATCTTGGGAACAAAACAATGGGTTGAATTAAGCGAAAAGATATATTATGAGAGCAAGTGGCATACGCCCAGGCGCTCAAGTGTAGGGCATTATAATGAGGTAAGCATAGTTAAATTTCTATGAACAAGTTGTTACATATTGAAGACTTTACATTTTTAATCTGGAACTAGACTTTATTTATAACTAACGCCACGGATGTAATTGGTATCATTTAATCAGAAAACTATAATTAAAAATTTTTCCTTTTGAGCAAGTTGCTACATATTGAAGTCTTTTGATTTGGGGACTAGACTTTTTTTATAACTAACGCCATGGGTATAATTTGTTTAATTTCATCAGAAAACTGAAATTAAAATTTTTACCTTACAGTTTTAAGTAAAAAAGCAAACAAATTTGTGGTTTTCAAGAAATTATAATGCGAAAAAAAACATATTATGAGAAATATCCTAAAAATTTCTGTTTATTTTATAACAAACTAGAGGGCTCGGCAGACGTTGTCTTGCCCAAACTTTTTGAATAGTCTTAAAGTGTATAAACATCGTAAGATTCTCTAGTTAGCTTATCTAGACAATCATAAGATTTTTGGATTAGTTGACTTTCATGACCTTTTTAAAAAGCCGTATGTACGAACTTAAGTATTCTTTAGAGAGCTCGGATCTGTAATAACTTCATGCCCCACAGAAACTACATTTCAACCCCTTTGCGACTACACTTTTGTCTGCACTTAATGTCCAATACCCGGTGTTGAACAATTTTCTGCTATGCTATATTCACGATATTTACAAAAATGCGTATATCTCACGAACCAATACACCCAATACACATCGCAATAGGCTTAAAACGTCCGTATTGACAACTTCTAACACACGCAAAAATCATATTAGAAATTCTTCAACGCGTTCATGAGAACACTCGTAACACGTAAAATATTATTAACATTAGTTAATCTGACAATGTACACAATGCTACACAAAAAAAATATAAAAAAATTTGTCGAAAAATTAAAAAAAAATGTTAGAGGTGCAATCCCCTCCTTACAAATTACTCAAAAATTTTTGTGCTTTAAACCTTCTACACAGTATAACAAACAAAATAAAAAAAAATTGGGTAAATTTGTCCAGCCGTTTCAGAGTTATGCGATCATAAACCTACAGCATTTAATTTTTATATGTATAGATTAGTATTATAATCATTACACTGAAATTAAAAATGTTACCTTTTTATTTTAAGTAAAAAAGCCTACACCCTGGATTGGCGAATAAAAATAGAAATATGCAATAGATAAAAATAAATGAATTTTTGAGTTATTGCAAAAATAAAAAAAATAAAAAAAAAAAGCAAACAACATTTTGAGAAATATCTTAACACTTTCTACGTTTATTTCATAACAAAATTCTAGAAATTCAAAATATTTAAGCATACAAAGTTTTTAACTATCATTCATTAAATATAATTTTCAAAACCCCTTCAAACAGAATAAAAAATGTCAGTTAATTCATAAATTTGACGTTGTTTCAATTCAAGTACGAATGCTTTTAAGAAAAATCCTTTATTATATAAAATTCAAATAAATGTGTCATTTAATTCATTAATTTGTCACTGTTTCACGCTATTTTAAGCTCTTAAAAAAACACCCCTTTGTAAGACACAATGAAGAAATTACTAGCGCCATCTAGCGAGAACAGTAACTAATATTGGAATGCAGTTCAATTGAACTGCAGCGCGTGAAAATTAAGTGCATTTAAATAAAACCATAAAAAAAACATGCTGACTTACCTGAAGAAACTATAGTAGTTCAATATAGTATAATATGAACCAGTAGTTCATATAAAGCTCAATATTATTTTATTAATTATCATTATCATCAAAAAAAAAAAAACACTGATTAAACACACTTTAAAAAAAAGCTTAAAAAAATTCACACTAAAAAGAGACAAACTGCTTTAAATTTCACACACAATAGATTTACCGCTTACACTTATTGACTTCACACTGATTACACACACTTTAAAAAAAACTTTAAAAAATGCACACACACTAAAAAGATTTACCGCTTACACTTATTGACTTCACACTGATTACACACACTTTAAAAAAACTTTAAAAAAATCACTCACACTAAAAAGATTTACCGCTTACACTTATTGACTTCACACTGATTACACACACTTTAAAAAAAACTTAAAAAAAACACTCACACTAAAAAGAGACAAACTGCTTTAAATTCAACACACAATCTATTTAGCGCTTACAATTATTGACTTCACTGGCAAATAATTTATTAAAACACAAAAAAAATTTCAAAAAAACACGATATAAAATTTAAATAATATTTCACTTGCAGCAACAAACTAAGCCGCGCGCATTGCACTATTGCTAACTTCGGCTTTGACACTTCGCGACGTCATTCGGTTTTCACGACGCGACGTTTGCCCAAAGGAGCACCACCCACGCACGCAACACGTAGCTGGCAGCGCACAGTAAATGCATTTGCACATTCACATTAACTTTACTAATTAATTAATTAATTTAATGATTATAGCAATGCCAGCAATAAAGCGAACTTATAAAGCAACGAACTTTAATAAATTTAGCAACTTTCACTTTGCAAAACACCGTTATTTAGCAAAGCTAAAAATGCGCGGCAGCCGCAACGTTTGTCGAGATCCCTGAACTCTTCGATAACTAACTATCGATAACGACCAAACAGTGTTGTTAAAGTTAAGCTCAACACTCTGGCAACCCAAGCACTCAGACGTTTATTCCGCTAACTATTTTAAACACTGAAAAGTAACTGAGCCGAAGCCTTTTGCTGTCAGTGCTTATAATTTTAGTTAAGTTAATTTTTAAATGTACTTAATCTGCATTAAATAAATAAATAAGTAACTATTGCAACCATTTTTTGGCACGCGTAAACTTATTAATTTTTAGGTGGAAAGACGTACTTTTGTTGGTCATGGAAGGGAGGGGTGAGCAAAAAATTACTTGACTTCAGCAGAACGGGAGACACAGAATATGCTTGTGGGAAAGATATGAGAAAGTTACACGAACAACAAATTGCAACTTAATTCAATAAGTTTATATAAAAAAAAACACTGCTTTAAACATAAATCAATCTTTATTATTATAAAATTAGGAGAAATAACGAACGGATGGTTGCCCAACTAATACGATCCTTGTCGAATGAAGTTCACGATACAAACATGAATTTTTTTAAACTTTTCGAAGTTTTATTAAAATAAAATTTAGTTAAATATTGCCAAGTTTTGCCAAGTGCTCGACATACAGCCTAAACATATTTAAAATCGATCTAGCTCTTATATTATAAGATTATAAGTTTTTTGAAAAAATCACCTGTAGCGTGCCTTGAGTGCCACACGAACCGCCCAAAATCACTCACCGTTGCCTGCTTTTTAAATTAAAAAGAAAAAAAGAATTAAAAATAAAAAGGCAAAGACAGAAAATAAAATCAAACGCTAAAATAAATACGTAAATCGAAGCGTAAGCAAAATAGAAAGCAATTGATATTCTAAAAAGCGAACAACTGCGCCAAATTACAGAAACTTGGCATTTTAGTTTGAAATTTGCGACGGTTTGCTGAAAAACTAGCTTCTACACACGGAAAATTTTCAAAACAATAAATAAATATTTTTTCGTATTTAATCGAAGCCAATTGGCATTATGATTTTAATAATGCATTAACTTTAATATAGTTAAAAATTGTGCTACAAAAACTTAAAAACAAACTCGAAATTTAAAACTTTACATAATCATATAGTACATTTGGAAAAAAGTGGAAAATTAATTTTTGAGCGCTACGCAAAAAATTTGTAGACATGGGCATTCCGGATATAAGACAGCTGGTTACTTTGGATTTTGAGGTCTTTGGAAATGTACAAGGTACGATGGCAAAAATTTTAAACAAGTTAAACTAAAAGAATCCGTCGCAATAGTCTAAAAATAAATGCCACAAAGTAAATAGATTCTTTTTTGGCTGTCCTTGGCTTGCTTTTACGACCCAGTGTACTTTCACTAGCTATAATATAAAGCAAATATATATTATCATATAATACACAGGCTGCTATTTTACAAAAGCTACAAGGGATCGTTGCACTAAAGCCGGCATTACGGGCTGGGTAAAGAACAGCAAACAGGGCACAATAGTTGGCAAGATGCAAGGTCCCAAGGAGGAAGTGGACAAAATGTATGTAAACCTGGCTTATATACTAAGACTTATAAATTGTATATTAACTTATTTTTAAAGGATCACTTGGCTGTCTACAGAAGGCTCGCCGGGCTGCGAAATCAAGCGCTGTGAGCTGCGAAATCAGGGAAATCTAAATCGACTGGACTATAAGGAGTTTGCTATTAGATTTTAGTTGTATTACGAACGATGATTAATTTTTAGTTTTTGTGTTTGTTGTGTGCATTATTTAAATAAGTTTGTAAATAACATTAAATGAAAATAAATATATGAATGAGCGTGTTTTTTATATGGGATGGTCGCTAATAGTGCAGTAGCCTGCGGCCAATCTTTCTGTAAAGAGGAAATACAGAGTTGGAGGGTTTGTGGTGTTTTTTGGGATAAATTCAACGACTCTTTTTGTTGAAGAGGAGCTCATGAGTCTAAGAACAAACTTTGTCGCTTTAGCCAGCTAGACATTCAAAATACAACTTAATAAATTACATTATTCGATTACCAACAAATTGAATCCTATAACAATTAAAGCAAGGTATCAACATACATATTTAAATCAAATTTATCGCTTCCAGATACTTAATAAAAAGATTATTATATACAAAACAGATGCTCTGCTACGCCTGCTTCTGCACGTAGGCACATTAAACAACTCCATTCTACCCTTGACCCTTTGGGTATAGGGCAAATAAAAACACCGACATAGTTACTACGAATTGATATCTATTTAGTTCTCATCGCAGCAGCGTAACACACTTTATAGCAACATATTTATGAACTATATACTATACAATAGCCACAGCACAATTGTCTAGCAAGATTGGAAACGGCCATTGGCCCTCATGCGCTCAAATGACTTGTTGGCATCATACTTCCTGCAAAGAAAATGCTTATTTATACTGATTCACAAGCCTTTTTAATGTCATACGTACTTGTAGAACTCGGCGTAGGCTGCTTGCTTGGGATCGTTGATGAACAATTTGTAGGCCACGGTTATAATGGCTGTCAAACCCAAAGACACAGCCAAATTGCGCTTAATGGTAGCATTATGCAGACCACGCAGTACTGGACCGGCGGCGGAGCTGCTAGAAGTTGCTGGAGTGTTGGTCATATTGAATAAACTGCGGCGGCTGGGGTAGAAAAAAATTAAAGTAAATGAAAAGTTACGTAACGTACAATACGCTAAGCTTGTTGCGTATTTCAAATATCAAGCAAAGCGCTTATAGCCGCATTTAGACGCTTACAGACTGAGTCTAAAATGTTTTGTTAAAATATTGCAACATAAAATTACATTTATTTTTAATTTTTTGGTTTTACTCACATTTGCTAAGTATACTGCAAAAACTTGCTGCTTCTTGCTTTTGCTATTCACAGGGATGCTATTAGAGATGCGCAACTATAAAATCTAGACAAAAGCAACGATTTTACAACACTGTTAATATGAAAATATTAAGCAAATTGCCGCAAAATACGCTAAATACACTGTTTAGTTAAATGTATGCACCTTAAAATGTTCAAAATAAATTTATTAAAGCACAAACTACAATTGTTGCTGTCTAATGACTGTATTTATTTGTTACTACACCAAAAATGCACTAAAAACATGACCACCACGCGTTTGTCATTTTTAGGGCATTTGTGGTCCGCACAGCTGGTTAGCACTGGCTGGAAAATAAAAATGGCTACCACTGAAGGCGAATGCAAATGGCGGTTGTTATTGTTCGTGGAATTTCTATAATTACGAAGATTTTTTTACAAAATAAACAACAAAAACACGACGCAACTGCATTTGTAATATGCTTAAAAGCTAATATAATTATTTAATTAATGCCGTGTGTGGTTAAAATTAATGTGCTAGCTACTAAACCATGTAAATTTAAGGCTACAAAAGTTGTACGAAACATCGTTGCTGCAAGAAAAAAAAAATTTTTTTAGTGCTAGTGAAAAGCAATATAATAGTTTCTATGCATGAAATTGAAAACTGTGCGTGCAAAATACATTGAGCTTAAGTTACAACAAATGCAACAACAATATTGTAAATAACAATGTTACAAGTTTTAAACAGCTAACAACATTAAGAAAAAAAAGCTGAAAAAACTGGCGCAGGAAAAACGGCAGCAGCAGCAGCAGAGCGCCCGAGTGGTCGAAGTGAACGAGGCTTGTTGCCCGCACGCACGCCCGCCCCGCCGTCGTTTTAAAATAAAATGCCTAAAAAACGCGCCGAACGACAACAAAGTTGCAGAGTTTAAATAAAAAGCAAAAAAAAAAACACTAAAATTAAGGCAAAGCTAGATATTAACACACACAAATTGTAGCAACAACAACAACAAGCAAGCAGAGCAAGTGTGTAACGTGAGCGAAGCAGCAGCCAGAGGCGACACTACGTTGCATGTGTCTCCGTTTGTCGTACGTTCCCGTCATTGCTATCAACGCCGCTGTAGCTACATAGCTGCTCGTTGGCTAGATTGTCATATATTTACGGTCGGTATTCCGTCGGACCGCCGCCGCCGTAGCTGTTTCTATGTATTATCTGTCGCTGGAGCGAGAAAAAAAGAGCGCAGAAACATTTATAACGAACGTAGAGTGAATTTATGCCTATAAAAAGTGTACAGCAGCCATATAAAACAAAAAATCTATATAATATATTAACAAGTTAAAATATTATAACAAATTTTGCTAAAATGTGCTGGAAAGTGCGTGAAGCGCAAACATGCAATTGTTTAAATGCAAAAGACGCTATTTCATTGAAACAACAAAAAGAGCGCAAATAAAATTAGATTCAAGTTACAGAATATGTAATTTGCATACATGGAAAATCAGTTGCCGTGTACTGACTTTTACATGCGTGTTTATAGCGAAAATTGTGTGTGTGCTAAATGCAAAATTTGTGCATAATTTTAACAATTAAATCTACGACGTGTGCGATTGTCGTGTGATGATATGCCACTTAAACAGGTGAGTGTAAATCCCCGTGTATCCGTTTCTGTTTCAAAGCCCATTCCCAGTTGGATTTGCTGCTTTCTGCTTTTTCCTTTTGGTCGCACTTTTGTGCGAACAGCTGATTTGCCATTATTGCACTTGTTTTCAAATGCAAGAGGGGGTCGGCTGGGGCGTACAGGGTTGTGTTGCTTATTAACTACACTTGCGTCACCCACGCAGCAGCAGTTTACATTAACAAACATTTTTTTGAACGTGTCATGCGTTTAGTGTGTGTGTGCATGTTCTTTTTTTTGGGGGGACTTTATTGTGGCAGAACCCGCTGCCGCGCGCCCGCTTTGTTGCTAGTACAAAGCGCATGAAGGTGGCAAGAGTATTTTGGTTACCTTTTCCTCTTGCACACACCCTTCCAAGTGTTCAGAAGAAAAATGGCGACGGGGGTATCGATAACAAGAGTAGAGAGAGAAAAGAAAACGAAAACGCGCTCCTTTGCACGCACGTAGCAAAACGCGCAGCAGCAACCTGTAGCCCGTTTTAAATTGATACTAATTTGCTTTAAAATTGCTAGCTAATTATTTAAAATCATTTTGTTTTAAGCTATCATTAAAATTTTATGCATAAATTTTTGTTTTAGTAGCCCAATGTATATATTCCTGTTGTTGAAATAAATTGTTGTTGGAATTTCCAATGCACACATATAGCTGTACTGCTTGCACTAAACGAATAAGCAGCACAAAACAGAAATGTCAGAAAGTTTAATTGGTTTTTGCTTGAGCTCTTCTTCCTCTCGTTTAACACACACACACACGCACATGCGCGTGCTGCATAACATTAGTTAATATTAATTTTGCATAATTGTTTTAATAATTTAGTATTTCATATTAAAAAGAAATTTTGTTATTGTGCGTTTTTGCTGTTGCTTTGCGCTGCCACAAGGGCTGCACACATAAATATACAAACGCACGATAACACTGATATACGATATTTGTTGCGTTATCGTTTTGCCACACACCACTAACAATTTCACTGGCCGTGTTTCCTGCTTCCTTAAATGTAGTAAATTTTTGTTCGATGTTTTTTGTTAATGGCAATTATACTTTGCAGCAGATTGAACCGTCTGTGCGGATATCGGTGTCACTCCCGTGGGATGCGGCGCAACGTTTGCACCAACTTGCAGCCGAGGGCAATTCAGTATTGCGTGCCATCGGCATACTGTCCGTACAACCTGAAGGCGATTCTGTGATAACTTTTAAAGTTGGAGGACAAGATATTAAAATAACAAAAGGTAAGCTTTTAAATTATTAATCTATTATCTTAAGATACTTATCAATTTAATGTTTATCACTATTGCAGATAATGCAAACGATGTAGGCGGTGCAATTGAGGCGGCTGGCACGTCTTCCAACAAAACCGCTTTGACTGGCGGTAGTTCGACGACGAATTTGTTGGCACCCAACTTCGATGGTCCCAGTACCAGTAAGGCTGCATTTTTGCAGCAGCAACAACAGCAGCAAAGACTGTCGCAGCTGCCACAAAATGTTGCGATCGGCGGCGCCGGAACAAACGATGCAATCTCAACGACGCAGCATCAACAACAGCAGCAGCAGCAGCAATTACTGCTGCAGCGGCGTCAAGTGCTGCTGGGCGCCAATGGTCCAGCGCTGCCGCCACAAAAATTGCTACAACAACAGCATCAACAACAACCACAACAACAGTTGCCGCCACCCCAAACGCCGCCTTCACCGTACAGCAATGCTGCTACTACACCGCCTGTCTTCAAATCCCCTAACACAGTGTGTCCAATGGAGGGCAAGGTACCACTCTTGCCATCTCCTGCCGGCACATCTAATGTACCAAGGGACTTTCCTTTCGAGAGTATGCGACAGGCGCGTGTTTTGCAAGGCAGAGGAGAGACGGCTTTGTGTACAAGCAATATGACAGTAAGTGGCAACAGTGGCTCAACCACACCTACTGCAGTAATGGGAGGACTGGGACCGCCGCCGCCTAATGTTACATTAAAGGTTTTGAAAAACCCGCAGAATGGCGAACTCATTACAACGGCCAGCGGAGTGACGGCCACGACTGGCAGCAAATCTCAATTCATACAACCGCCGCCTCCGCCATATCCCGGCCTGGGAACGAGTTCCAATCTAAATGCCGCCAACAATTCACCCGCCATAGCGCAGAGTGCGAAACCAGTGCCGAATTATCACATGCCGCCGGGTGCAGCATCTGCTGTTGCGCCGCAACCGCCGCCGCAGGCAACACCAACAGCTACATCCACTGGTAGTAATAACATTGCCATTTCCTCACCTTTGCTGGTAAATCTGCTGCAGAATGATGGAAATGCCATGTCCAATCAAATGAAGTCACCACAAATGTCGAGCGGACAAGCAACGCCACAATCGCCCATGGTCAATATGAGCCCCAGTGGACCCATGATGAGTTCACCAATGCGCTCAACCTCGGCTACTCCCAGCGACTTTATGATGAGTGGGACACCGGGCGATAGTGGCAGCGTACTAAGTCCAGCCGGAATCGGAGTGCCTTCATCACCTACAACCAGTGGTAATGTCGTGATGCGCAGCATGCAGCAACAACAGCAGCAGCAGGCTCTACTCAGTCCAAGTGGAAATAGCAATTTGTATACTCAAGCAACACCGCAGCCTTCGCTGGCGCAACATCGTTTCCAGCAGCAGCAAATGTCACCGCAACAAGCCGCTGCATTGCGCCAGCAGCAATTGCAGCGGCAGCAGCAGATGCAGGCCATGCAGCCGAGGTTTATGCCACCACAGCAGCAGCAACAATTTCATGCGCAGCAGCAAGCAAATGGTAAGCAAGTTTTATGAATAAATTAAATTCTGTTGCTAATAGACTTCTTCCTTTCAGATTGCTTTAAGCAACAGCTTCGACAACAAGCACTAGTTGGTCTGCCGCCACAACATTCGCAGCAGCAGCAACAAGTTCAACAACAGCAAGCGCAGCAACAACGACTGATGAACATGCCTCAAGCGTCCCCGCAATCGCAGCAATTTATGGCACATGGTGGAGCCTCGCCACTTGCGCATTCTCCTGCCTCTAGCCATCATTCGATGCATAGTCCGCTTATGGCTAATCATCAGCAGCAGCCTCTTTTATCGCCTTCGACGACTCCGGCACAATCTCCGCTTACGAACAGTCCGCATCCGCAGCAGCTGGCTCAAATGCATCAAATGCAGCAACAGCAGGTTCCAAACGAGGCTGCAACCCATATGCAAACGCCACATCATGTACCTGCCGCCACAACAAACACAGCTTTGCCGCCACCGCCTGACTACAATCAAGCAGCGGCCAATTCACGCTGGCCAGCTCTTAATAAGCCGATGGACTCGGTTACTAAGAGCAGCTTTCAGGAGTTTACGCGCTATCAAATGCAATATAATCTGCAGCAGCAGCAACAATCAATCAATCAAGCGCAGCCCAGTGGACAGCAAATGCAGCAGCAGCCGCAGCAACAACAAGCACCGCAGCCACAACAACAGCAGCTGGGACAACAAATTCAGCAACAGCAACAAGTACAGCAGGTGCAACAACAGCAACAAAATCAGCTGGCACCCAGTGGTGCAGCGCTTAATGATCCATTAATATCGCTTTCCGATCTGGATGCCTTAACTACAAATGATTTGGACGCTTTACTGCCAACTCTAAACTGTGATCTCGACTCGACGCTTAGTCTTGAAGATAAAAATGAGCTCGAATCATTGCTGCAGGACGCCAAGGATCTGGATTTGGATTTGATAGAAGATAATCTGTCTGCAGTTGGAATGGATGTGGGTGATGCCTTGAGTACGTTGCAGGATGGTTCAATGGATGCAACAAGCAGTCAGCAGCAAGTTCTGCCACAACAACAACAGCAGCAACAGCCACAGCAACAACAATTGTTGGGCATGAATCAGCAAACAACGCAAATGCAATATCAACAACAAATGCAGCATCAAATGTCTCAGCAGCAGCAGCAGTTGTTAGCACAGCGTCAGCAGCAACAACAACATATGCAACATATGCCGCCGCAGCTGCAGCAGCGCCAACAACTTCAGCGTCAGCTACAGCAACAGCAGCAACAAATGGGCCCAGGTCCAGGTCCAATGCTGGCGCAGCGGCCGCAACAACAGCAGGTTGGTCAGCAGTTCACTCCGCAAAAGAAACTTTCGCAGCTGCAGCAACAACAACAGCATCAGCAACAACAAATAAGCAACCAACAACGCTCAGCTAATGCACAACAGAAACAGTTTATTATTAATCCTCACACCGGTGATATGGAGCCCATGGCTAGTGATGACAGTGATACGGAGGCTGAGCAGGAAACTGCACAGATACATTTTCGCAGCAGTACAGTCAGTTTTAGCAATTTTAATCCCGCTAACGACATGGTGCTGCCTAATAATATATTTTCTGAGGAGGATTCAAACTCAGCCATGTCAAATCATCATTTGCCGTTTGCAGGCAGTGATCAAGAACGCTCAAGGGACTCTCTTACATCCAATAAGTCCAATCGCGGTCGTAAAACAAACAAGGCAAACCATACAACTGCACAACAACAGCCTGTTAAGCAAACGGTGGCAGGCAAGCCGTTGCCAACCAACGAGTCCATGATGACCAATTCACCGCGTTCTAGTAATAGTTCGCCGCTAATTGGTGGCATGAATTCGCCAATAAATACACCGGGTGGCACGAAAAAGGCCAAGCCGAATTTGCTTAAAGAAAAATTGCAGCAGGGCGTAAAGGAGCGCAAGGCTAAGGATACAACGGCAACACCAAAGCCGAAGAGAGAACGTGCCAAGGGCACAGCTAAGGCGAAAGCTGCAGCGGCGGCTGCAGCAGCAGCAACAATGCCAACAGCAACAGCGGCTTCAGTAGGGCCAACAGGAGGGCAGGCAGCGCCTATGATGAACGTTACGGCCACGCAGAATGCAGTAATGGAGGAGAAAATTAAGCTGCGTCTTAAGCTGGAGAAGTCTGAGCCGGTGACAACGGCTTATAAAGTGGATATGTTGTCTTATGAGCAGCAGCAAGGTGGTGTAAGCAATAATCATTTGGCGCAGCAGCAACATCAACAACATCAGCAGCTGCAACAACAACCACAACAGCAGCAACAACAACAGCAGCAAATGCAACTTCATGCGCATACGCAGTTGGTGCCACTGCAACAACAACAACAACAGCAGCAGCAACATCATCCAGTCTACAGCAATTACGTGCAACAACAACAACCTATGCAGCCACAGCAAGCCCAACAACAGCAGCAGCAACAAGGCGCCTCTCCGGGTATGAATGAACCACGCGTGCCACCTTTACAAATTCGTCTACGTGGCAAGAACTCTGTTGTAGTAAAAAACACACGCAAAGAGCGTAAAAAGACACAAAATGTACAGAGTGCGGGTATTGTGGAAGCCAATTCCGAGGAGGAGCAAAAATTGCGACAGCTAAAACGCACCTACAGCGAACAACAACAACAGCAGGCAACTTTATTACCACTAGAAGGCGCCTCCGAGGCAAAGCAGCCAAAGTTGACGCATTTTAATGGCGTGCCCACAGCTGCAATACTCATACAAAAGAGCCAGCAACCTCAGCAACAACAACAACAAAATCAACCGCCACCGCCTCATCCCGCAGCGTTACTTAAACAACAACAACAAGGAGGAGCAAAGACCACAACAATTGTGGCGGGAAAAAATGGGCTGACCATAAGTGCCATAGTTGAAGCACATAAGGCAAGTGGGGACAATCAGTTGTTAACAGTTGGATCCACAAATATTGGCACCATACCGCAGCTGACTGCACAGCAGTCAAACACAACGGCTACAACACTGCAGCAGCAACAACAGCAGCAGCTGACTAAGATTGCCACATCGCTGCCCAGCAGCATTACCTTAAGCGCCATTACAAACACAAATAACAACAATAACAATAATGGCCCTGGCAATTTGGTTGGGCCAAATCGCTTAACACTGAAAAATCCCATCAAGACTTCGGCCACCATAACGCCCATTGTGGGTGGCAAGCCGATTACAAAAAACCATAAGCCGCCGCCATACACAACCGCCGTGCATCAGTTGCAAATGCAAAAGCAACAACAGCAGCAACAACAACTGGCGGCGGCCGTAACCATGTTGCCCAATTCGACGACGCTGAAGCGTGTAGAGATTACAAAAATTACAACACCAACGACAACAGCGTCGGCGGGTACACAACCAAATGAGGGAAGTTCCAACAGTTCCTTGGCCACCATTTCAACCATGCCGGCAAGCATAACGGCAACAGCAACAACGCTGCTCTGTGATAGAAAGCTACCAATGGCCAACAATGTCAGCCTGCATGAGTCCTATGTGTCGTCGGGCAATGGTGGGGCAGTTACTGTAACTGCGGCAGCGCCGCCAAAGGCACTGACGACGGCGAATGTTGTTGCAACGGCGGTAACAGCTGCCAGTTCTTCTCCTGCTTTAGTCTCTACGCTGCGCAATTCTCCTGCTAGCAATGGCAGTGGCACGCCAGGACATGGCAATAATGGCGGTGGAGAGGATAGTGGTATAGAATCCATGGATGCGTTGTCTGAGAAGAGTCCGCATCAATTGTCCTCTAGCAGTCCTATACAGCAGCAACAACAACAGCAGCAGCAACAAATTGTCAGCAAGGCGAATGTGGCCATGGCGACTACAACTCAAATCACAACAACAACAGCAACTATAGCAGCCATCAGTGAGACACAACGCAGCAAGCTACAACAACAACAAATGCAACATGCAGACGATGAAATAGAGAAGGCGTTGGCCAAAATGGAAGGTGGTTTTCCGGATGAATTGGAAAATATAATGGAAAGCGTGTTGAAAGATGCTGAGGCGGGTAATGTTAGCTTTAATCAGAGCCATATGGATACAAAACTGAATGGGGAGCACGAAATTCTCGAACACGATGATCTCATCAAAAACCTTACAGATAACATTGAGGCTGACAATAAGTTTCATGCTACAAAATTGGAAACGCTAGTGGAAATAAAAAAGCAAATGCCTAATGCAACAAAAGCAGAAATTGCAGCGACACAAACAAGTGGAGCAGCGCCCCCCAAGTTGTTAGAACTTAAAACAGAAGACAAGCTAAAACTGGAACAGATTAAACTGGAGGATTTGCCGCCTTTGTTGTCGATAAAGAAAGAAGAAATGTCACAGTCGCTGACAGCGGTTACCAGCAATTGTAGTGATGACAAAAGCATTATAAACAAGCTTGCCAGCGATGCAGCCAACATGAAGCATGAGGAGCTGAAGGCGGAAGACAAAACTCTAAATGAAGCAGATAAAGAGCAGCAGCAGCGAAATGCCTCACTGCAGCCCATTTCCATCGAGATACCCGCCCAAACGGAATCCGAAACGCCGCGTATACGCACACGTGCTAGCAGTCGCTTGGAAAGTCCGCTTGATGCTGTTAAGTCTAGTCCTTGCAATGCAGAGCTGCAAATGGTTAATTCAAACAACTCCAATTCCAATTCAACGCTGTTAAATAACAAGACCTTAACCCGCGCTGCATCAAATCCCAGTCCAAGACTGGGCGCCACGACGCCAACAGCAAATATCAACAACAATAACAACAGCAAGCGGCGACATCAAGAATCAGAGAGCGGTAGTAGCAATGAAGGTGCCGAGTCGGAAAGCGGCAAGCGTACCAGAGTAAGCAGCGGCAACAATAATAGTAACAACGTGTCCGAGACTGAGTCTACAGCAACACAAAATCATATAGCAAAAAAAATCGAAATTGAATCCTCAGATTCGGATGAGCCGCTAATTGAAGTGGCTGGAAAGGTGCGTAATTCGAAGGCACAAGTAGGAGGAGTTGTGGGCACAGAGACGGATGCAGCCGCCGCCGCCGCAGCTGTGGATAAGCATGTCACGCGAAATAGTCGCAATGCGCAGCAACAACAACAACAGCAAAGTAAGTAAATGCAGTAGAGGATTAATATCGAAGACTAAATCCTGATATTTTTACAGAAAACCATGTAGCAGGCAATAACAATGCAAATATTTTAAATGCAACGCCAGCACAGGCTTTAAAAGGCGGCAAACTGGGCACTGTCAGCAACAACAACAATAATCACACGCCCAGCAGCTCAAGTGGTGGTCATATGAACAACAATAATATAGCTGCAGCACTTCCAACAACTGCAGCCAGCAATGCAACAACAACAACAACGACAGCAACCAACCACACTGCAGTCAGCGCAGCAACAACACCCACGCAAGCCAATGTAGTACACGCCACAAGAGGAGCCACAGCCGCAGCAGCTACTAACAACAGTGCTATATCGCCCACTGATGAAAAAATTGGAACACGTCGCAGCGTGCGCGCCAGTGCAGCAGCTAATAAAATAATCTATAGTCGTAGTAATGCGGCAGCAGCTGCTGCAGCGGCCGCTGCGGCGGCAGAGCCCAAGGGCACGCCAGGCAAGTTGCATGCAACCAATGCCAATGCGACGAATGTGGAAAGCGTGGCCGAAGCGCGACGTAAGACGCGCAGCGCAGGTAAGTCGAAAATTAAACTTAAAAGCAAATTAATTATGAGTAAAGTTATGAATTTTTAAAACTGATTAATTATTTTTACTAACCCGCAGTCATTGGAGAGTCCATGTTGACTGAGGGACGTCGGAGAAGAACATCGCGTGACTACAAGTGACCCGAGTTTTGCGCCTTGGCTAAAGGTATGAACAATGCTAGCGACGAACACGAGCTGCTGAACAACGATGAAACCGAATTCATAGAACTTATTGAGTATGAAACTGTGGATGATATAGAGCAGTTGGAATACAGTTTCCCTTTGGCCGAGACGCAAAACGATGACAAGGACGAGGAGCACGCTGTTGATGCGGAGAACGAACATGAGCACAAATTTGTTAGCTTAGATTTGCTAGAGCAACAACATTCGCCAGCGCTCAGTCTCATAGAGACTGCAGACACCATGGATAATAGTGCTGCGGCTGGCTATGTAGAGGAGGCTGATCATTTGTTGGCCTATCACAGCAGCAGCGGCAGCGCCGCCGAGACAGTAAGTCTATTAATGCCGGAGCTAAACAATGCCACAGCCTTGGATTGCGGCAATTTTGTGGACTATGATGAGTTCAACTTGTGTCTGAACAATATACTTAGCGAAGAGGATGAGGACGATGAAGGCGGCAACAAAGAGACAGCCGAGCCACATCGCCAGCGTTGGCATGAGGCTGGCGATGTACTGAATATAGTGCAACTGAACAATGACTTGGGCTTGAGTTTTCAGGAATTTGCCAACGAAGCGGCAACATTAACAACAACAAATGATGAACAACGCGCTGCCAACAGCAGTTCGCCACAGTTGGCCTAGTTAAAAAACAAAAACAAAAAATACAGCCCATACACTCACTTAGCTACTGAATTGTTTAATATTATATTTGTTTAAAAGCTCAACAGCTCTGTATATATAGCACATAAAACCCAAAATACACAATTTTTACACTTTTGTTTGTAGTTTTTAAGATTATATTTGCATTGAAACATTTGTATAGTTAGTTGTAGCTACAAGTTGCAATAATGTTGCATCTCGAAACGAGCAACATCACACAAAAACCCCTTCCCCACACACACCACACACATCAAGTTACATACATAAGAAGTAAAGTTTCATTTTTTTCCAACTATGCCGCAAAAATTGCCGCATTAAAAGCATTTTTTAACTAAACTACTTTTTTCAACTAGCACTACTTGAATTCTGCTTTTAATTTTGATAAATTAAACTGCTAGTCAAATGTAACCGGCAATTACTTTTTTATTTTTTTTTATAAAGATTTTTGAACAAATTAGTTGAATGAATTATGGAATTGTAACAACAAAATTAAGCATAAAATGTTACTCTATATAAAAATCGCACATCAATAGCAATGTACAACAGAACTTATTACCGATTTTTGTTAAACTTGGCATAAAAACGAGTCAGTCTTGAAATTCCTAGGAACTGCTTCGTTTTAGTGTTTAAGTTTGGGATTAAAAATTAAGCCTTTTGTTGTACTTTGCCCTGAAATTCTAATTTTTGTTTTGTACATATTTAAAATGCCCCTTTAAAGGCATTTCCTTCATTTATTTTGAAACGCTATGTTAATTTTATAGTCTAAACAATGAAAATATCAGCCGTACTTTTTTTAAACATTTTCTCTAATTTAACTAAAATAATTAATGATACAATATACATATATATATAATATACATAGCTTATTAGTTTTGAAATAAGATTGCGTTGTTTCGAAAAATTTGTTTTTTAGTTTTAAATGCTATATTGATTCTAAGGCAATTGCATATTATAAACCAATCCCCCAATCCATATATATAAATATATACAAGAAATCTATGCAATAAGTTAGTCAAAAATGTATAAAGGCCAAGCACGCAAGAACAGAAAAATAAGTCTAGTAAATTAAGCAAAAAAAAAACACAAAAAAAAGTGAAAACGAAAAAAAAACACAAAAATTATTGTAAAATGAATGAATAATATATATTGTAAAGGAAGAGAGCGCGCGCAAGAAAAAAAAACAAGCCGTATATAATGTTATATATTTTGCATACACAAAACAAAAAAAAAAAAAATGAAATTGCAAACCACGATAAATAATAATAAAAACGTTGTATTGTATAATGTATAAGGCATGCTCTATTTTTGCTAAATGTTATTTGAACAAATAAGGGGAAAAACAAAATGTAAAACAAGCAAAAGCAATGCGCTAAACAAAACACATTATATATATATTTCTTCACACGTATATATATATAAATATATTGTTCATTATTATTATTATTATTACTTATATATATTGTATAATTGCTATATAAAATAATTCTTTTGATACTTTGTACATGTTTACTTTAAATCAAGCAAAAACAAAAAAAAAAACAAAAACTTATGTAACACCAGAACCTTGTAGCATAACGTGAACATAAATATATATATAAAAGCATAGTTATATATATAAATCCAGCAAACCATGTTATCAAAAAATCAGCAAAGATGTGCAAAAAAATATTTAGTAAAACCTTATTTAGCTATTTCATACACAAAAAAAAAACACACACATAAACAAATAAATACGGCAATAAACAGCAAAATAGCAGCAAAAATGTTGTTAATTTAAAGTTGTATAAAAAATAAATGAGCATATAAACTAATTTATAAACCAACACACACAAGCAAACAAGTAAAAAATAAACAAATAAGTAAATATATAAATATATATTTAAAAGCAAATGCATAAAGCAACACAAGAAGATGAACAACAACAAAAAACGAAAGTGTCTTAAAAACGTAGTATTAGAAGTTTATTATTAATAATTTGTTTGTACTTTAAAGTAAAAAATATTTATAGAAAAAAATACAAAGATTTAATATACAAAAGGAGTATGGTATTTTTTTTTTTTTAAACGAAAGTTATAATTATATTAAATTTTATTTCTTTAAAAGAATCTTAGTTTAAACTCCAAATGTATTGAAGCAAGAAATGCAAGATTCTATTCGTAGATCCCGCCGCTCTCAGCTGGAATGCAACTGACAAACTGCTTCTCGTCAAACCAGAGCGCAATTTCTTTGTTGGCGGACTCTACAGCATCAAATCCGTGAATAATGTTACGGCCAACCTTAATGCAGATATCTACACGAATGGTGCTGGGCAACGAGTCGGCTGGGTGGTGGCGCCCAACATTTGACGTCCGGTCTTGACAACATTCAAACCCTCCCACACCATGAGAACCACTGGACCAGAGTTCATGTAGTTGAGGGACGGCTAGACATATCAGCATAGTGTTTCTCCAACAATTCCTTGGATGCACATGTGAACTTCAAAGCGACCAATTTGAAGCCCTTCTGCTCGAAACGCTCAATTATTTTGCCGACGAGTCCATGCTGGATACCGTCAGGCTTAACGATGATAAAAGTGCGTTCCTTGTTGGCGGCCATTGCGAATGAGAATAAAGAAGAGATATCTTGAGTATTTATAAGAAACGAAGGATTGGCCTGTAACCAGCTGTCCCGAATTATTTTTTAAAACTTTATCTCAATACAATATTAATTAATGATCTCTCTTAGACATCCTGGAGCTGGGACCTTCGCACCTTTAATCCCAGACTGTTCGCTAACGATTCTTTAGGTATGGCATTTTTTTTTAAACGAAAGTTAAATTTTAAGAATTTTTAAGAAATGTAGGATCAGCTTCTGATTTGGCTATGCCCAGCTGTACTGAATTATTTTTTAAAACTATCTACATATTAATTAATGGTCTCCCTTAGACATCCTGGAGCTTGGACCAGGACTTACACTGATCGCTACCGATTCTTTAGCTACCTGCTTAAAATGGTTCCGATGTCAACAGAAGACAGTAACATATTGTATAAAGGGGTTTTCAATAAGAGCGCTTCAAAAGTTTTTTTTAAATAAAACAAAAACGGTTTTGGACATCAATGAAATTCCTTATTCCTGTGAATGTGCATTCGATGCCATTATGTATGGAACTCGATTTCTTTTGCATGGCCACCACGGGCACGCTTGCAAAAGTCCAGACGCTGAACCCAATTTTCGACGGTTTTCAAGCATAAATCGGCCGATACTGCTGAAACTTCACGTTCGATATTCGTACAAAGTTCATCAATCGTCGCCGGCTTGTTGGCATAGACCATTGAGCAGACTTGACGTAGCCCCACAGGAAATAGTCTAACGGCGTCAAATCGCACGACCGAGGCGGCCAATTGACTGGGCCATTTCGTTCACCAAACTTGGCTTTCAATAAATCGATTGTGACATTCCGCCCTGTTAAAACCACATATTGTCCAAGTCCATATCATCCAATTCAAGCCAAAAATATCCGGTTATCATTGAGCGGTAACGATTCCCATTCACAGCAACGTGCCGCTCTTGATCATCACGGAAGAAGTACGGCCCAATGACGCCGCCGGCCCATAAACCGCAACAAACCGTAATTTTTTCGGGATGCAATGGTGACTCATGGAGTACGTGTGGATTGCTGACCAATAACGCATATTTTGCTTATTGACGCAGCCATTCAGCCAGAAATGAGCCTCATCGCTGAAGATGATTTTTGGATAAAAATCCGGATCATTTTCAAGTTGTTGCTCAGCCCAATTGACGAACATACGACTCTTCTGGTGGTCAAGCGGCTTCAGTTCTTGCGTCAATTTGATCTTGTAAGGATTTAGACAAAAATCTTTTTGCAAAATTCGCCACAATGACGTCACAGAGATGCCCAACGCTTGAGAACGACGTGTGGGAGACTGATTTGGGTCTTCCTCAATTGATGCGCTAGCGGCAGCAATATTCTTCACACTACGGTCACTTTATTGTCTCACTGGCACGGGAACATTTTGTACTGTGCCTGTGGATTCAAATTTTTCCACTAGACGCTTAATTGTCGATCGGGCAGGACAATTATGACGACCATAAATTTGAAGTAGCGCTCTTAAAGTTGAGGCCACTGACTCCGAATTTCGGTAGTAAATTTGAATAATTTCGACTCGTTGGATCGTATATCTTTCCATGATGAAATGGCAAACCTTACTGAAGAGAAATGCGAAGAGTGCGCGAAAAAATATGGCGTCGTTTGCTGTCCCTATCGGCCTACTTTTGTAGCGTCCCTATTGAAAAAAACGATATTTAATTTATATTTTTATTTATTTATTCGAAACAATGACGTCGTCTTTATTTAAATTTATTATATGTGATGTGTAACAAAATGATTCTAACAAGCGAACCCTGATCAGTTTTTGGATTAATGCTTGAGAAGTTTGTGTCAATTTAATTTTTTTTTTGGTATAAAAGTGTAACAATAGATTCTTGAAGAATTCCTTTTGTAGTTTTTAAGTTTTGTATGCTTTAAACATTATTTTTTTAAAAATATAATTAAAAATAGTTGAATAAGGCAAGTGTTAAATACTGCCCACGTTCGTTTATCCGTGGCTTCCGCCCGAAAATCTGTTAGCATTAAATTTGTATTGAGAAGTTTGTGTCAATTTAATTTTTTTGGCAAAAAAGTTTAACAATAGATTCTTGTAGAATTCCTTCTGTAGTTTTTAAGTTTTCTTTGTTTTTAACATTTTTTTTTTTACGTATAATTTAAAAAATTGTAATAGGGCAAGCGTAAATATTTATCGTATTCGTTTATCCGTGGTTTCCGCCCAAACCTCTGTTAGCATTAAATTTGTATTTTAAGTTCTATCCGATGATTTTCCAGACTTTTGTCTAGTTAAAAATTTTAATAGCTTTCTCAGTCGATTTCATCATGGAGCGCTTGCGCGACTTATTATGTATAAGACCAAACATGATCGGATCGCTATCCAAATTTATAATGTCAAAATCAATAGCTTCCATTGACAGCATGTTATAAGCAAATAGTTTGTAGCCATCCCATTCCTTATCAGGCACATTCAGACGGTTTTTGATGCGCTGCTCCAGAGCTGTGAAGTTTTCTCCTTGGCGCATTTTGATAAGAAATGGCACACCGAAGGTACTTTGCGGTTCCTTAGTAAAATGAGCTATGGGTCTCAACATCTCATTTTCCGCCAGCACAACTTCATCAACAGGCACCTCCTCAACGCGAAAGCAAGTTTTTTCCTCTGGTATGCAGATTACGGGACTCATCAAAGATTTTAATAATGCGTGCTCCTTGCAAATTGAAGTAATCATATGATTTCGCACCTTTAAAAGACGTAACATCTTTGAACTATTACTGACAAGGGTTACTTTGTCTTCGACTTGTTCGAGCAGATTCTTGACAGTATCATTTTCATTAATATAGAGCACCAGCTCTTTGAACTCATTTAAGTCCATGGAAACCCAAATGCATTTAAATGGCATCTTATTCGTTAATTCATGTAAGCGTAGCGGCATTTTTTCATAGAATATTTTTTTGATTGAACCGTGTCTTTTATATGAGACCAAATCTTGAATGGTGCCCTTGAATGTGTACGGCACCGCATTGCCTGGAATTTCTTTGAATTTGCTGATGCACATATAGAATTGCAATTTTTGAGCATCGTAATTAATGTGTTCTCCCACGGCATATGACATCTGACTGTAATTATGCCGATAAGACAACTTAAGAGTAAAGTCGGTTTCCTTGCTGTTGCTTTTTTCACAGAATGTTATGTCAACGCGGTTAATCAAGTCCGTAAAATAATCCTCCACTGTGGGCAAGCTATATTTGTAATCGACATTCATACGCTCAAAGATGAGTACATTTCCTTGTAGCTGATCCGAATGCAAGCACAACGCGACCTCAATAGGCGTATTTAGGTTGTCCACTTTTTTGTCGGCATACTCATCGAAGACTGACAACTCTGTGCTTTCGCTGAAGCCCATATCGCGATTAACCTCGGGAACCAGCTCAACCAAAAGCCGACTACGCGGCTGCTGTGTGCAGCCCAAATAGTATAAACGTTTGTGACGCGCATCATAATACTTTATAAAGAGTAACACATCGTTTTCTGGATCAAACGGCAACATCGATCCGCTGGTACCCGGTTTTACAAGTTCTAAAAAGACATACCAAGTTAGTTTTGAGTTTGTTACTTGCTCAATGGTGCTATCGCATTCCGCTTCAAAATCTAAATATTTAAATTTCAGATTGTTATAAATCCAAATACGCATACGATCACGAGACACAGCAAAATTCTTGACAAACATGGCCACCATTTCGTTTACGGTTTGTTTTTGATTCATTGTAAAAGTACGCAGATGTACCTTTTCGAGCTCGAAAAGGCGTCGAGTTTGCACGCCCTCAAAGTACTCCTCGAGTATAACATTTATGGAAACATGCAGAAACTCTTCGCTAAGTTCTTTAAGACGCGCTATTTCAATACGTTTTTCCAGATCTAAACGCTCAATCAGTTCGCTGGGAATATCATTTTCGGTTATTTCGCATAGCACGCTGTTTAGCTCCGAGCAGCGTATATAGACAAGCATATAGGCATTGCTACACTGCGAGAACTTATTATCGGTGCCACCATAGTTCTGCTCAATGGCTTCAGTTTTGCGGCATTTGGAGACAATGTCATCATCAAACTTATACCACTCTCCGTCAGCCTTTGGACTAATGTAGACCACATAATGTCCGCCACGGTTATCGCCAGAATGCACCAAAACAGCCTGCAATACATAATCTGCTGGAGTTTCCTCAGGTGTGGCCAGATAGCTATCTAGACGTATGTGCTCGTAAAACTCATAATGGTCATTGCATTTAATGGAACATTCGGTTATGGTGTCATATTGAAAACGCATTAAATGCAAGTGCATTACTTTGGGCAACTTATTGAAAATGACGCCCTTGCTTGCTTCCTGCAGCCCGTAGTCGTCCGCATAGTACTTATTGTCACCTTCCAAAGTTTCCGAGGTCACATAGTCCCTAAAAGACTCGTATATGTTTGATTTATCTTTGATGTTTAGTTGAATATCGTAAAAAGTTTCTTCCCGAGTACTATTATAATCCACATCCTTACACTTTATATAAGACGACATAGTACCCTTAAATAATCCGGGAATAATGCCCTCTAGGGAGGTATTTGTCATTTTTGATTCCAATTTCTCGAGCAGTACACGCAGAAATTCCTGTACATCATGTTGCAAGAGTGAATCAAAAGTCTGCCAGCCAAATGAATTAGTAAGCTTTTTAGTGCACACTGGATGATCACTGAATTGTAGCTCATGGAAAATGTTCTGCAGTGATAGAGCAACAGACTTGGAGCTGTCATCTGCCTCTGTTGGCATGCGATAGACAGCCAAGCGCATAGCGTTGGTAAAATACAATGTCTGTAGCAGCGAGTTCATGTAGCAAGTGGCGCCCTGGTTTTGTAGTCCCACATAGCCTGAGTGCTTTTTGGAGTCCCAAAGTATACCATGTGGTACGTCGGCTATAACATGCGCCTCCAAAGTAATGCTATTGTTAAGTATATAACAGCCGTCTGGATCGTTTATCATTTGCCACATGATAAAGTTACTAAAGCCATAATCGTTCTCCTTAGCGCAAAAAATATGACCTGTATTCAATTGGCGTACAAAGTCTAGCCGGCCTGGTTTGTGGCATTTGAGGCGCAGCGCAAAGGTGGCATAACATGACCAGCTATCGGAGAAATTTCCTGCATTGCACTGCACAAAAACGCCTAATGCATGAAACGAGGGTACGAGCATAAGTCTCCAAGGCAACATGCGCGCAAAGACTGGTGGCGAAAACAAATTGCCTTCTAACTCGCCAAAAAAGTCAAAGGTAAATGAAAAGGTGGCCTCGGATCTAAATGGATCGTATGTTGCATCGTTGTCAACGAGCAACTCCGTTTCCATGGCAAAGGGCGGAGAGCTGCTTAGCGGCTCCGACTATTATAGAGGAAGAGAGGAAAGTCAAAAATGATTAAATGAAACAGAAGTTAATACATATTGCATCCTACTGAAGACAGTTTTCATATGGTCAGCATTTTAACTAAATCAAGGCAAGAAATATAGCCAGTGACAACGCACTTTTCGCTGTGATTTGCGAATGCTTTAAACATGGGTAAATGATCACCTGCTCTGGTTGTTGCTGCTGCTGCAGGTCGATTGCTATTATCCCATCCGATTTAGGGTCCATCACTTCATTAGGCAAATCAGTTTCCATATCCATCTTTTTTTTTTTTAGTTTGACTGCTTCTATAATATACTTTTTTTATTTCAATTTTTGTTATGGCTACTCATATTACAAAACTTACTTTGTTTATTTAAGCTGCCGCTGTTGTTGCTGCTACCGCGCTGAGCTACTTCGCACAGAATATGTTGTATCAATAAATAAATTTAATGGCAACAAGCAAAAATCTAACTCGTCTTATTAAGTTTCAAATTACGCCTTTAATTTATATAGCTCTTTGTTAAAAATATATATTTTTTTTTAAATTGAAATTCTAGTAAAACCTATATTTTGTAATAATAAAATCTCAACAAACTAGCGATCTTAATATCTTTGTACACATAAAACAATTAAAGTAAATTTTCGTTCAACAATTGAATTAAATTCGACCCGCTTGCTACGTCTTGCACCGAAAAAGGAAACGAAAAACAGTTAACTGTGACAGTACGGCTGTCAAAGAACATGCAAACGAATGGGCAGCACTGTGGCTATCGATAATAATTTGCAATGGCAACGTTGCTTACCACAACAGCTGATTAATAAATGTTGGCAAAAACGTTTGGCGCCATTTGATGCCTTTAAATACTTGAACAATTGTTTTAAAGATATAAAAGGGGTTTTTACTAAGAGTTTCCATTCTTACATATGCGGACTGAGAGTGTATACGAACTGAACTCGAAAATCGTAATGATTTATATTTTTACACTTTCATTTTAGTTGACCTAACAAAAAAAGGTGTTAAACTGCGTTGTCCGCGGTGTTTAAAAATGCCAAATAGATTTGATGCCTTTAAATACTTGTACAATTGTTTTGATGAAATAAAAGGGGTGTGTAATGATTGTGTAATGTTTCCATTCTTTAAAATGCAGACTGTAAGTGAATACGAACTGAACTCGAAAATCGCAGCGTTTAATTTTTTTGCATTTTAATTTTAGTTGACCTAACAAATAAAAAGCTGGTAAACTGCGTTGTCCCTTGCGATGTCTAAAAATGATAGATGCCAACTAGAAGCAAACTATTTGGATGCCGTGCGTCTAAAATTACAAGCCAAGCGGCGCCAATGTGAAGGATTTGAAAGCCTTTTTTGGACAAGAATTTTAATGGCGTACGGCAACGCAACGACTCTTTATATTTGTAAAGAATGGCAATTTAAGGGGACTCATTGCTAGTCATTGGTGTTACATTTATCGCTGCATAAGATCTCAACGCAGTTGACAAAATCTGTAAGATAATCCTCTACCGTTGGCGAGACTAATTTTTATCGCCATTCTTTCAATAATATACATACATATGTATGTACATATGTATGTACATTGATTGTAGCTGCAAAAAAAGTGCGTCAAAATGTTTAAGAAAACTGGCGGGTGTCACACTGAAGGTGTATGTACGATAGCCCCTGTCCTAATCTGCCAAAGCTAATAAGCCCGACGAAAATTGGGCTATATTAAAAATGTCTTATTGCTTACTTTTGCCATTGCAGCGTAGCTGCCAAAAGGAGAAGTTTAATATGTATATTGGGTGAGTGTGCAGCGCATGTTCTAGCAATTTGTTTATACTAAAACGTTTGCACATTTTAGCTGGCTACGATCTGAAGTACTTGCAGCACGCAAGCATTTTCCACGTCCCGAACTACCGGAGCTGCTTTAGCTACTGCCCAGCGCACTATCCTTTTTCTTTGTGCGTGATCTCTTTGAGCGCTTTGTCAGCGCCTATCGCAACAAGCTGGAAGGCAATCGCAACTGTTTTTACAAAACGCTAAGTACCAGAATAGTGCATCAATATAGACGTTGCAGTCAGGGTGGTCCTTGGCCGCGCTGTGGCCCCAAAAGGAGAAGTCTTAAAGTCAGCTTTTGACTTTAGCCATAGCTTTATTGTGTTTGGCTTCTGATACCTTAGGTCTCAGCTTAGGAAACCTCTACAAAATAAGCAATATAGGAAGCCTGTTTGATGACTGAATTTCAGGCGTATGAGCATGGCACTAACTTCCAAAGAGGCAGCACATCTTCAAACGTAAGCAAATGCAGCGTTAAGGCTTGCCGTCTAGGAAACCTCAACAAAACAAGCCATATAGGAAGCCTCTCTGATGAGTGAATGTCAGACGTATGAGCATGGCGCTAGCTTCCAAAGAGGCAGCATATCTTCAAACGTAAGCAAATGCAGCGTTAAGGCTTGCTGGCTGTCCCGCAATTGAGTGGCACCTGCATATGCTGGCGAGGATAGCTGTCAGAATATTCGCACGACTAGAATGAACTCAGAGCGTCTAGACGCGCAGTTGAGAAAGCCTTGTAAATGCTATTATCTGCCAGAAAAGTACGCATTTAATTTGTAGTAGTTCTAACAATCACAATCAGATGCCATGTTTTCAACGCAAATTAATATATTGGGTGAGTGTGGAACACTTGTTGACGAAATTTAACTACATATATTAAAGACACAATTTTCCAGCTGACAACGATCTGAAGTATGCAACAATTGGCGCTAAAACATGGCAAACGAAATCAAAATTAAGACCTAACTAGTCATATGATGATATGACACAAGATATGTGCATTGGAGCAGCACAGTTTATAGGATAGCTGGCAAAATATCCACACGACTAGAACTTACTCAGAGCGCCTAGACGCGCAGTATAGAAAACCTTGTAAATGCTACTAGCTGCCCGAAAAATACGCATTTAATTTATAGTACCTCTGACAATCTCAATCAGATGCAATTCGTTCAACATAAATTAATATATTGGGTGAGTGTGGAACACAAATTTAGTAACATATATTAAAGACACAATTTTCCAGCTGACTACGAACTGAAGTATGCAACAATTGGCGCTGAAACATTGCAACCGAAATCGGTATTTTGACGTACGTAACTATTTTCCTGATGATATGGCATGCACATTGGAGCAGCACAGTTTAACCAGCGTTATTTTAACAAGCTTCTGGTTGCTCTAAGCAACTCATCTATAAAGCCGCCGCCCTGGTCCATTAAGTGTTTTCGAAGTTGTTTTTCCGACTGTTGCTGGCGCTCAAAATGAGCAACGCGCTCTCTCACAGCGCTTGCGCACTTTATGCCAAGTCGGCTTCAAAAGAAACCACAGCCAAAACAAGGCATACTGGCCAACTGACAGCGGACCAGGCCAGTTGAGAGCGAGTGGCCGTTAAGTGTAGCACGGCAAAGCGGAGCAAAATAGCCTCCAAAACGCAACACGTAACCCCCCAGCCAGGTGGGGGCATACGTTGGATACATACGGAGCTTTAAAGTAAACGCCCGCCGCGCATCAACGTAAGTATATATATGATATATTTTTTTTATATATGTGAATACAAAACTTTATTTGGAAATAATTGAAGTGCTAAATTTGTTACATTGAAAAAAAAAAATCATGCATTTGGTGTGTTTTAATTAAGTTTAACATATGCTTGAAATTAATTAATTATAAAAATATATATGTATGTATGTTTGGATGCATTAACTTTGCATAGGTGCTTAAGTGTGTATTTTTTTTATAACTAATAAGCTTATTTTTAAAAACCCTGTTAGATGTCCTTGGCGAGGTTGTTAAGAATTTTTGAAAACAGCGAAATTGAACTGCTGTAGCGGCCGCTGCTACTTGAGGATGACGTCCTACTTTTTAAGTGTGAGCAGCGTATATGTATATACTATATACATATAAAATATATATATATACCAAAAGTGTGACGTAGAGGCAAGTGCCATGTTGGGTACACACCAACAAGTGTCGTTGTGCACAACGCAGGAAAAACCTGCGCCAAAGTTGTTAGTTGGCACGTCTCTAGTCCTGCACTTGCTGTGCGTTATTCCAATTAGAATTTCTTGAGAGAGACCCGCCTGAGCGGCACCTTATTAATATGGTCAAGGCCCAAGATGTGCGATCCGTTGCGAAATAGACGCATATCAACATGATCATGGTCAAAGATACGATATGTGCCTTTTGCAGACATGGTTACAAATTTGTACTTTTTCCATTCCTTATCTGGCACATTAATACGATCCTTTATGCGCTGCTTCAAAACGGAGTACAGTTCACCTTCCTGCGCTTTAATAAGAAATGACACGCCAAAGGATTTATGTAGTTGTTTATTGATGTGCGCTACGGGCAGTAGCATTTCATTTTCGGCAATTTCAGCTTCATCAGCGGGCACCTCTTCAATGCGAAAGCTGGCTTTTGGTATCAGCATGGATGTTACCAAAACATTTTCTCGGCAAATTGATAAAACAATGCTATTGTTCATTTTTAGCAGACGCAACATTTGGCAGCTTTTTTGATTCAAGGCTAATTGTTGTGCTGCTTGTTCGAGCAGTTGCTTCACAGTATCGGTCGGATCAATATAGAGCTCCATCAGTTTATGCTCTTTAAGATCATTGGAAACCCAAAGGCATTTAAACTCCGTCTTATTTGTCAAGTCATCTATGTTTTGCGTCAATCTTTCATACAACATTTTTGTCTGATTAGTAGTTTGATTTTTGGTAGCCAAAAGATCTTGAATGGTGCCCTTAAATGTGGACGGCACCGCATTGACTGGAATCTCTTTGTTGCACATATAAAATTGCAATTTTTTTGGATCGTAATCAATAAGATCTGCCACGGCATTTGCCAGCTGATTGTAAACGCTACGATTAGACAACTTGAGTGTAAAGTCGGTTTCCTTGATGTTACATTTTTCACTGAATGTTATCTCAATGCGATTAAGCAAGTCCGTAAAATAATGCTCCACTGTGGGCAAGTCTGAATTGTTATCGACTTGAATGCGCTCAAAGATCAGTAGATATCCTTGTAGACAATCCGGTGGCAAGCACAACGCGCTCTCAATAGACATATTAAGGTTTTCCACTTTTTTGTTGGCATACTCATCGAAGATTGACAACTCTGTGTCTGGACTAAAGCCCAATCTGCGATTAACCAGGGGTAGCAGCTCCACTAAGCGCTGCTCACGCGGTAGTTGTGTGCTGCTTATATAACATAAACGTTTGTTACGCGCATCATAATACTTTAAAAATAGTAACACATCGTTTTTGGCATCAAATAGCTCCAACGGTCCGATGGTACCCGGTTTTGCAAGCTCTAAAAACATATACCAGGCATTTGCCGAGCTTAGTACTTGCTTTATGGTGCAATGGCATTCCATATCAAAGTCAAAATATTTAAACTTGTGTTGGCTAAAGTTCCAAATGCGCATACGATCACGAGACACGCCAAAATGCTGGACAAACATGGCCACCATTTCGCTCACGGTTTGATTTTTTTTCATTTTATATGTACGCAGATTTGAGTAATCGAAAAGGCGTCGAGTTTGTACATCTTCAAAGTACTCCTCAAGTATGACATGAATGAACACATCATCTTCGCTAAGTTTTTTAGAAAACGCCATTTCAAAGCGTTTTTCTAGTTCTAAACGCTCAATCAGTTCGCTGGGTATATCCAATTTGGTTACTTCGCGCAATACGCTTTTTAGCTCCGAGCTGCGTATATAGACAAGCATGTAGGCGTTGGTATCCCTGATATTATCGCTGCCACCATAGTTTTTCTCAATAGCTTCATGCTTACTGCATTTGGTGACAATCTCATCATCAAACTTATACCACTGTCCGTCAGCATTTGGATTGATAAAGACCACATAATGTCCGCGAAGGTTATCGCCGGAGTGCACCAAAACAGCATGCAATACATAATCTGCTTTAGTTTCGTCAGGTTTAGCCAGAAAGCTATCTAGACGTATGTCCTCGTAAAACTCATAATGGTCATTACATTTAGTGGAACTTTTGGTCATGGTGTCGTATTGAAAGCGCATTAAATGTAAGTACATTACCTTTGGGAACTTATTGAAAATGACGCCCTTGCTTGCTTCCTGCAGACCGTAGCCGCCTGCATCGTACTTATTGTCACCTTCCAAAGCTACCGATGCCACATAGTCCCTAAAAGACTCGTATATGTCTGCTTTGCCTTTGATGTTTAGTTGAATATCATAAAAAGATTCATCACGTGTGCTACTATAATCCAAGTTCTTGCATTTTATGTACGACGTCATAGTACCCTTAAATAGTCCGGGTATAATGCCCTGCAGGGAGGTGTTTGTCATTTTTGATTCCAATTTCTCGAGCAGTACACGCAGAAATTCCTGTACATCATGTTGCGAAAATGAATCAAAAATCCCTCTAAAAGAACTGACAAGAGGTTCGGTGCACACGGAAGCTTTATCGAATTGCAGTTCAAAGAAAATTCGCTGCAGCGCTCGACTAACGGAATCGAAGCTATAATCTGCTTCTATTGGCATTTGATATATTGCCAAGCGCATATAGTTGGTAAAGTATAATGCCTGCAGTAGCGAGTTCATGTAGCAAGTGGTGCCCAGATTTTGTAAGCCCAAATAACCTGTTTGTTTCTTGGAGTCCCATTTTACTACATTTGGTCCAAGTACATTCTTCTTGATCATATTAATATACCTGAGGCTGGAAGGACTAACCTGTAAGGAATTAAGTGCAAATACTTTTATTAAAATGTGATCAAAGGTAATCAGTAATGATGGGTAGCAAATGCTTGCAGCTTAAGCACATGGTTTTTTTATTGGTGCTCTTGCCAGCTTTGAAGTGATGCAGGTGACAAGAAGAAGACGTTATAGGAATATAATTACCAGTTGTTGTTGGTTCTGCTGCTGCAGGTTGTTTGGTGCAATGTTTTCCTTTACTTCCATGACCATATCTGATTGCTTTTCCATCCTTATTTAGTTAACAAAATTGCGGCCTTAAACTCTTCAAATATACGTATGTATGTGCTTTTAATGTGTGTGTGCGTATGCAGGGTCTTGCAAGCCACGTGCTTTTTTTTTAATGTGGGCTTTTGATGAAGGACCTAAGTAACTCTAACTATTCTGTGTACTTCTAGTTTTACGCGCTTCGTCTCGAAGCATAAATTCGACTACAAAATTAATTCAATAAAAATTAATTCACTGAATCCCTTTTTGCAGACAATTATTGTAGTTCACAGAAGACAGTTTGCTTCAACACCGCGTGTTCATATGCATGGGTAGCACTGCAAAACTTTTATGGGCAGCACTATTTCGTTAACAGCTGATTAATGAAAGTCGGCAAATTTGGAGATTTGCCAATAAGGGTATTCACTATTTCTGTTGTGTAGAGGAGTTTTAAATTTGGCTAACAATTCAACAGGCTAAAGCGTAAAAGTTAAATTATGGGGCTTGGAAAGACGATCTTTTCTAGTTTTGTAAATTATAAATTTAAATTTCGTAAAGTTTCGACGGGCGCGGTTAGTATTTAGATGTTGTTGGCATTGTCAACAAATTTTAAAATAAAAGTGATAGTCTAATTTAATTATGATCTCTTCATATTTTTTATTATGCATGCCCTAATATATACATAAATCATTTCCTTTATCTCCTATTGCCTAGGGCCATAAAATCAATTTACATATGTTTATTATATTTTTTATAATGTGGAAGTTTGGCTGCCCTTTAGCAGCTCTGAGACAAAGACGTCTATATGGACGAACCACTTGGGATTCGGAAGTTTTTTTAATTGTTCCCAAGCAATTCAGTTGACTACATAATTTAGCTCCATAGCTTCGATCGGCCAACAAAAATTTTTTGTGTTTCACTTGCATACGAGGTGTGTTCGAAAAGTATCACGAATTTTGCATTTTCGCGGGTTACGTATATTCGAATTTCGATTTTTTTGTGGCGTTATATTGGTACTCATGTCTCTCACTTATGCCGACAAGCTCGGCCATTTTGAATGTTCACTTAATTGTTGACAGCTGCTTTGCTTGCACGTGTTTTGGCTCGTCTTCGATTTTTACCTATTCAAAAAAATAGATCAAAGAACCTGTATCAAATTTTGTGTGGAAAACAAAATTAAGTGCGCGGATGCATTGCGCATGTTGAAGCAACGTTTATCGGTGGTACAAAATGTTCTCAGAAGGCCTAGAAGATGTGAACGACGAAGAGCGTGCCGGACGCCCGAGCACTTAAACAACAGACGGAAAAATTTATGAAGTGAAGAAAATGGTATTCGAATCACCTTTAGAGCAGTTGCTGAGGACCTAGACATATCGATTGGCTCGTGCCATTCGATTTTTATCAATGATTTGGGCATGAGACGGGTCGCTGCGAAATTCGTTCCAAAAACCAGCATCCCATAAAACATTGCTAATGAGATGTTGGACTCTGTTCGCGGCGACCCAAATTTGCGCCAAAGGGTCATAACTGGGGACGAATCGTGGGTTTATGGTTATGACGTGGAAACAAAAGCTCAATCATCTCAATGGAAGCTGCCGCATGAACCAAGACCGAAAAAATCGCGTCAAGTTCGGTCGAATGAGAAAGTTTTGCTTACAGTTTTCTTCGATTGCAGGTGCGTGGTCCATCATGAGTTCTTGCCACAGGGTAGAACGGTCAATAAGGAATATTACCTTATATAATGTTATGCGCAATTTGTGGAAGAACAAAAATTGGCTTTTGCACCACGATAACTTAGGTGCTTATAAAGATATCCAAGTTCACCAAATTTGATCGAAATAGGTTGGACTATATAAACAATTTCATTGTTTCTTGTGTTTTTGAAGATATCCTATTCGAAGCAATGTATCGGATTTGATTGCTTGATTGAAGGATATCACAAAGTCGTCAAGCTTTTTTCCCCGTTCCCGGAGCTCTCGGAGGGGCCCGGATTCGAGAGTCATTCGGGAAATTTTTCGAATCGAGTCCCAAGATTGGCAACTTTGTATTTGGAATCTGAGTTAGCAAGAAAACTCGACTTTGATGATATTATAAAAGCTTTCGCCTCTGCTAGAGCACGGAAGTCGAAATTCTAAGTTTGACTTTTATTGTGAAACGTATATAAGGCTAACTTAGTTAATAAAAATTTCAAACTTCTTTGAGTTGCTTTTATTTAGATCTGCATTGCAGTTTTATGAAATGCATTATTATGATTTTATCAAATCCTCAATTCTCTCAGAAATACTTTTTATACCTTTTTTTATGTTTTTTCAACAATTATACGTATTTTCATACATTAAGAAAAATTAAAAGGAGCCCGGATACAAGATTTCCCCCGGGGCACGGATATTCCCTGCAAGTACCCTTCACTGTTCCTTCATTGCTTAAACGCTATGCATCTTCGAAATTTTGCGGCTCTCCTAGCGGCGCCAGTCTAAATGCTACATAAAGCCTGTTAGCAACATCAAACTGGGGGTTGCTTTGTTGCTCCTTACCATTTGATTGCTTTGTGGCTAAAATTACAGGCCAAGTGGCGCCAGTGCGACGGGTGTGGTCGCCATGTTTGGCTTTTAGGGCACCCACAGGCCTCATCAGCCACACCTAATAAACCCAGTGAGAATTAGCTAACATTAAAAAATCATTATTATTATATTTGTCATTGCAGCCCAGCCCAGCCCAAGCCACACCAGACCCGCCTAGAGGAGCCGTGTAACATGTAGTAGCTGCTAAGCTGCACCAGACCCAAGTCATAGTCAAATTGAACATATTGCGACAATGCTCTTGCGGCTACGCTATGGAAGACGATTACAAACCCATTTAAAGATTGGCGCCTGCATATTGGTTGGACTCTGTTATTTTGCCTTTCTGTTTCGTGAATCACTGAATGCCTATGAGCAGAACAAGGAGCGTGTTACGGCAGAGAATGAGCTGGAGTCGGGTGAGCATGGCGTACCCACCAAGCAGCAGCTTAAGCTAAAGCGTCAGCAAATGCAGCGTCAGCGTTTGTTGGCGGCGCAGCAATTGAATGGCGCCAAAGCTGGCGAGGCCAATCGTAGTAGCAGCGTGCCCGCCACACCACCCAGCACGCTAAATCCCGTCTATGAGTACTCCGAGGAGCTGCATACGTCCACGGAACGTGAGCTGCAGCGTAGACGCGAGCATTTGTCCGAAGTTTGCGAACGTTATAAGCTGCAAGAACAATACCCACCGAATCCCTGGGAGTTCTTTGTTTCGCCCGGTCATAATTTGGTCTGGTGCAATGTCTTCAAAGCGGCCAGCAGCACTTGGATGTACTACTTTAATATATTGGGTGAGTGGACAGCACATGTTAAAGCTTTCAACTTATATTAAAAAGTTTGCTCTTTTTAGCTGGCTACGATTTGAAGTACTTGCAGCGCACCGAAACGCAACCTTTGGAGCTGGCACGCAAGCACTTTCCACGTCCCGAATTGCCGGAGCTGCTAGAGCTACTGCCCAGTGCACTATCCTTTTTCTTTGTGCGTGATCCCTTCGAACGCATAGTCAGCGCCTATCGCAACAAGCTGGAAGGCAATCGCAACTCTTTCTACAAAACGCTGGGCACCAGAATAGTGCATCAATATAGACTTCGCAGTCAGGGTGGTCCTTGGCCGCGCTGTGGCCCCACCTTCGAGGAGTTTGTGCGTTTCCTCATAGCCGAACATGAAGCAAAAAAACGCTTTGATGAGCACTGGGCGCCGATGTATAGCTTTTGTACACCCTGCAGCGTCAACTTTAGCATTATAGGCAAGGTGGAGACCTTTCAGCGCGACTCGGAGTTTATTATAAGACAGGCGGGCCTGGAATCGCTGCTGTTGGGCAAACTGCCGCAACGTAAGTTGCGCAAAATAGGCAATCAGGCAAAGAGTGGCATCAAAACTGAGGCGCTAGTGGAGCGCTATTTTGCCGATCTGGAACGCTCAACATTGGACCAATTGCTCAACATATATCGCTTAGACTTTGAGCTGTTCGACTATGACTATCGCAAATACTATGATATGGTGCATCCATGGAGCATGGAAATTAGCACAGCAGTGGCGTCTACCACGACGACCACAACATTAGCTGTGGGGGCATCGCCGGTAACAGCGGCATAGTTTGAATTTTGCTGAGGGTTTAAGCGAACCAAGTCGTCAAACAATCTTTTCATGTACCTTTTACACGCACATAGACAGTACACTCTCCAACACACACAAACACAAATGTATATTTATATAAGACAAGAGTTGATTGAGTTCGGTTGTACCGACTATAAAATACCCTGTATCCTGGTGTCCCCAAAGTTTAGGCAGTCATCCAAGTTTAACCTGTCGATTGAGTCCGGTTGTACCGACTATAAAATGCCCTGTATCCTGTGCCGTGAAAGCTAAGCCAGACATCCAAGTTTAATCTGTCGATTGAGTCCGGTTGTACCGAGTAGAAAATACCCTGTATCCTGTGCCCTAAAAGCTAAGCCAGACATCCAAGTTTAATCTGTCGATTGAGTCCGGTTGTAGCGACTATAAAATACCCTGTATCCTGTGCCCTTAAGGTTTATCTAGACTACCAAACTTATAGAGATATTTGCTGTGATGAGTTTAGGTGAGGACGCAAAGATTGGAATATCTTCAAGCATCTTCCTGAATTTTAGTTCAATTATGTCGTCTTTAGCAGGACTTCCAGTTTCGGGTTTTCTATAATATAGTATTGATAACTCTAAATCGATGCATAAAAGTGTTTTTTAGGATAATTTTGAATCTAGAAAGACGAAAATGACATTGATTTTTTTTTAGAACCGATTTTGAGAAACATATCTTTGGCTACTGTTTTCAGTTGTCAATATCTGCTGAACCAAATGTTTTACCGACATAGAATACGAAAATCGAAAACGAATCGAACGGCCTTGATGTGACCTTTAAGGTGATATATGTTATATTGAGAAAATATAATTAAACCAAAGTCGAAAAAATGTCACCATTTTTGGACCATTTTTTAAAATTACAAAATTTCATTTTGGTTTTTAATAACTAGAAATATTTTTAAACTATAAGCTAAAAGATTATTTTTTTTACGAACATTTGGAACTTAAAATATTCAAAATCGGTTAAGAACTCTTGATGCTCTAAAGATCTTGTTTATGAGATATTCACGAATAACTGAAAACAGTACCCCAAAAAAATGTCTCGAAATAATCTCAAAATCGGTTCTTAAAAAAAGAAAAATGCTATTTTCGATCCAAAATTACCCTTTAAAACTCTTTATTTTCAAGGTTCACTTAATGACCCTATAACTTGTGAATTAGTGTAAAGGATTTTAAACGAATTTTTCTTTAGGAACTTAAGGAACTTGTCCAGGATGTTTTGATTGGGCCCTTGCTCCAGTAGCAGTTAATATTTATTAATGAGATCTAGAAGAAGATGAAACTTATATTCAGATGTTTCCTACTGCCTTCAACAGCTTCTTTAGCTAAATCCTGAAAGTGGGTCGAATGCATAATGATGACCAATTTTTTTAGTCTATTACCTTCACTTAATTCTTTAGCTTACACTCGGAAGTGAATAAGGTTTTTTTTTGTCTGGATATAGAATAGTGATTGGGCTCTACACAGGCCTGCCAACGGATGTTTCCTTCCCGACTCTGGTGTTTTTTAAAATGGTCTGTAGATTTAAAAAAAAATTTTATATTTTGATTCCTTGGGAAATTGAATAGGGCCCGACCAGACCCGTCAAAAGGGGGTAAGGGGGATACTCTACGGGCCTGAAGCTTTCTCAGGAGCCCGGTTAAATTACTGTCGTACAGTTTTGAGTCAAGAAAAAGGTGATATAGAAGGGCCGTTACATTTTCCCTGGGCTCCGATTTTCTCTCTAGAGCCCTGGGCCCGACTTTAATCTCCACCTTATTTTTTAACATATTTACTAAACTTACTGCTTAATCCTCAGGGTACAGAATATTCAATACCTAAACTCTAAAAAAACACAACCAACTAACCAACCCAACCGAAACTACCAAAACAAATTACCAAAATTTAAGGCCAAATCAACGTTTTCCAAAAACGCAAAACTCTCGACCTCTCTTAGATAATGCCAAAATATAAAAAAAAAACAAAATTATTATGACGTATGTAGTTAGAAGGCGAATTTTTATGGATTTTTTCCTACAAAATCACCAAAAACAAAACCAAATTTAATCTTAAAATCTGTATAATGGAAATCCCCCAAAATGAAATTATACATAACCCCCACACAATACACACATATTTTTACGTGTGGCCGCGTGGGCGTGGCATGTCTTGTAGTTAGTGCTAAGTACAATTTACAGTTACATAGTTATACTTATATAACACTCTATAAAAGATATATGTATGTATATGGCATATTATATATATATATATATACATACACCGACCTCTACACCAATATCGCAGCTGCAGTTCTTCAAAGCTGGAAAGTTATACAACAACAACAACAACAACAAACAAACATTTAAAACAAATCTTCTTATAGTAAAAATTATTTACATATACGAAACATGTATTTACAACCAAACCCAACAAACACCCAAAAAAACAAAAACAAAACCAACTACAACATATGGTACTTATTATATGAAATTTATAAACAGGTCTTATATCTAGTCTATAACTTTTTGTGGACTAGATGATTTTTTCTTAGGCTAATGAAAAAAAAAATTGATAAACCAAAGCGTTTTATCTTGTGAACGAACAAAACCAAAGAGCAAAGATATTTAAACTTAACAAGCAAAAACAAAAAACTTTTCATGTGATGTTTAAGATTTATTATTATAAACAAAAGAAAAAACAAAAAAATATTTATTGTATATGTAATTTAATTTAATTTCGATGAAAATGTAAACCAAAGGCGTACAGATCTAAACTAGTCGATAAACGATGTTATTCTAAATAAAATTAAACTTGTATTTTTTCGTTGTAAACAACAAATGGAAAATCTTTACGAATAAAAGAAACTTCTTATACTTAATGAGTAAATTTAATGAAAGTTTAATTTTTATTTTAAGTATGTTTTTGTCAAATCTTGACTTTTGGTTTTAATGTGCTAACAATTTCAGTTGATTTCGAATTCGCTCTGCTTATAAGGAATGCCTTCTTTGGTCTCCTCTTTTCGATTTTACATAATTAAAGTAAAATTAAAGTACATATAGAAAAGTGGCAATATTTATATTTAAATTTTGATTATAACAATTAAATAGGAATACTTTCGCTTAATTCTATTGTTTTTAACAAATGAGAGTTCGGTGATAGTTGATATTCAAATATTTCATAGAGTTACAAATACGTACAAAAGTATCACGACTTTGACACGCTCAGTCACGCGCTGCAGTTTAATATAAATTTAATAAATTTACTCGTTTCAAAAAAGTGTTAGAATGTTTAAAAATAGTTAGTGAGTACTTTGGGCTGCCAAAGTGTTGAGCTCAACTTTAACAACACTGTTTGGTCGTTATCGATACTTAGTTATCGAAGAGGACAGGGATCTCGACAAACGTTTTAGTTGCCGCGTATTTTTAGCTTTGCCAAATAACGGTGTTTTGCAAAGTGAAAGTTATTAAATTTATTAAATTTCGTTGCCTTATAAGCTTGCTTTATTTTTGTCTATAATTATTATATATATAAATTAATTAGTAAATTGAAAGTATGCACAAAAGTGTTTAGTTTGCGCTGCCAACTACGTGTTGCGTGCGTGGGTGGTGCTCCTTTGGCCAAACGTCGTGTCGTGAAAAACGAATGACGTCGCGAAGTGTCGTGGCAAAGCCGAAGTGTTTATTGTGTGTGAAATTAAAAGCAGCATGTTCTGCTTTGGTGTGCGTGTTTTTTTAAACTTTTTTTTAAGTGTGTGTAATCTGTGTTTTGTTTTGTTGTGATGCTCTATAGCCAAATTGGTTATTGGCGGAGTGTAAGAGCAAATGATAATTTAATAAATTAATATTGATGGTTATATGAACTACAACAAAATAGTTAATGCAGGTAAGTCGGAATGATTTTTTAACTTTTTACTTAAAAGCATTTTAAACTGCTGTTTCATTGAAACAAGAAAAAAAATGGCGGACGTAAAGTCGGGCGCGGACGACTTTAGGATACCCTGTACCACTAGCTTGTAATAAAGTCCGATTTCTTCACAAAAAACCAAAAACAGAAGAATTTTTAAGCAAAAATTTTTTTTTTGACCGATCGTTCCTATGGGAGCTATATGATATAGTCAACCGATTTCAATAAAATTTGACACAGTGCTAAAATACCTTAAAAAAGATATGAATGCCAAATTTATTTCAAATATCTTTACAAACAAACAAAACACATCGAATTTTGTATAAAAAACGTGTTTTTGGACCGATTGGTCCTATGGGAGCTATATGATCTAGTCAAACGATTTGGATTAAATTTAGTACAGTGCTTAGGAACTATAAAATACTCACGAATGTCAAATTTGATCCCAATATCTTAACAAACAAACGAAACACAACAAATTTTGTTAAAAAATGGATTTTTTTGGAAGATCGGACCTATGGGAGCTATATGATATAGTCAACCGATTTTGTTCAAATTTGGCACATTGCTTAAGTGGTCTAAAAAATTTCCAAACGCCAAATCTGGTTACGATATCATTATTAAAAAACGAAATATAACGAATTTTTCTTTAAAAAAGTTATTTTGGCCGATCGGTCCTATGGGAGCTATATGATATAGTCAACCGATTTTGATCAAATTTGGTACAGTGATTGGGAACTATAAAAAACTTTCGAGTGCCAAATTTCGTTACGATATCTTCATAAACAAACGAATTATTCATCTAAAACGCTTTTTTTTTGTCGAGGTCGTCTCAAACACCCCCATGGGAGCTATATAATTTATCCCCGATATCAAAAAAATAAAATAAACTTGCCTCCTATGGAATAATATGGGATCTAATGTGAAAGTTTGGTAACTCTAGCTCTTACCATCTCTGAGATCTAGGCGTTCACACGGACGGACAGACGGACGGACAGACGGACAGACGGACAGACGGACATGGGTATATCGACTTCTCTATTCACCCTGATCATATTTTAGGTAACTTTGGGGTATCTCCGACGTCTCCTTCTATATGTTACATACATTTTCGGCTTGCACAAACTTAATATACCCTGTATACCATACGGTACAGGGTATAAAAAGTTTACGAGTTCCAAATAAGTGTTACAATGCACAGTGATTTATTTTACACCTTTTTTTTGGCATAAATTTGAAAAATTAAGTTAATGACTTGAAATTTTGTACAATCCATTGTAGTGATATATATTTATAAAAAATAAGATAAAATTCAGATTGATCGGATCACGCCCACCTCTAACGCCCATATAAGGATAAATTGTTTCTGATTTTATTGAGTTACAAATTATAGAATTGTGTATATGTATACTTATATTTTGCCAGGCCGCTTTACGTCCATACATAGTCTTGAAATGTCGAATAAATATGAAAACAGTATTTTTTTTTTTTTTTATCTTGTATTATTATATTGCCTTTGTGTGAATAAATTTTCATATAAAAACGCCAAGGCATTGTCAACGGACATTTGTGAAGGCTAAGTAGAAATAACATAGGTTTCTTTTTATTTCATTAATATTTTCTGTATTCCCAACAGCTTTTAAAACTACAACCATGCTTTTTCATAGTCATAGTTTTCCAATTAAGATTTATTGCTATTGTTATACTATTAATAAACCATTTTTTTATTTTTCGATAATTCGACATTATAATAATTTAGTTTATCTCACAAAAGTCCTTACTTTTTGATCCATCAGAGCAATTTGTTCTGTATTTAAATATTTTTCGTCAATTTTTATACCCTGTACTAAAAAGTACAAAGTATATATAAGATTTGTGCAATGTATGTAACGGATTTGTACCAAAATATCATAACCAGGGTATCGAATAAACGCCAAGATCTCGGAGACTAGAAGAGCTAGAAACACCAAACTTTACCAGCTGGTGCGTATATTTCCTCAGAAGATGAAGTTTGTTATTCAATATCTTTCCCCGATACCCCACAGTAGATTTTCGCGGATTTTGGCAACACCGTTTTATATTTTCATCTGAACTCTTTAACAGAGTGATGCCTTATGGTTCCAAGTATGTGTGTGTCAAAAATGAACAAAATCGGACAAATACAGCAAGAGCTATAGTCAAAAATATACAAACTGCATCAATATTTGATTCTACCTAATTATGGTTACAAGTGACCTCGAATAACAATTTACGGTAATCTGATTCATGTGGCTCTTATGAACAAATCCACATCCAAATTTTATCGATGCGGACTCCCCATCCTCGGCAATCGATTTGCCTTGTTTTCTCCTACACCCCTTAACATATCAACTTGAAACTTACCACATATGTGTACTTAAAATAGCTTTTTTGACATAACTTTCGAGTTTTATCACAATCGGAAAAAATTTTCGGAACGTATAGGTATAAATATCGAATTTCAGCAATAAAAAATTAATTCCAATTGGAAAGCTCTAAGTAGGAATAAGCTGAAAAAATGTTTCAGAAAGAAAAAGTTCAGGGTATTCCACTGTCGGGCACCTTCTCGACTGTACCACATTTTTATACCCTGTACCGTATGGTACTAAGGGTATATTAAGTTTGTGCAAGCCGAAAATGTATGTAACATATAGAAGGAGACGTCGGAGACATCCCAAAGTTACCTAAAATATGATCAGGGTGAATAGAGAAGTCGATATACCCATGTCCGTCTGTCCGTCTGTCCGTCCGTCCGTCCGTCCGTCTGTCCGTCCGTCCGTCCGTGTGAACGCCTAGATCTCAGAGATGGTAAGAGCTAGAGTTACCAAACTTTCACATTAGATCCCATATTATTCCATAGGAGGCAAGTTTATTTTATTTTTTTGATATCGGGGATAAATTATATAGCTCCCATGGGGGTGTTTGAGACGACCTCCACAAAAAAAAGCGTTTTAGATGAATAATTCGTTTGTTTACGAAGATATCGTAACCAAATTTGGTATTCGAAAGTTTTTTATAGTTCCCAATCACTCTACCTAATTTGATCAAAATCGGTTGACTATATCATATAGCTCCCATAGGACCGATCGGCCAAAATAACTTTTTTAAAGAAAAGTTCGCTATATTTCGTTTTTTAATTAAGATATCGTAACCAGATTTGGCGTTTGGAAATTTTTTAGACCACTTAAGCAATGTGCCAAATTTGAACAAAATCGGTTGACTATATCATATAGCTCCCATAGGTCCGATCTTCCAAAAATTCGATTTTTTAACAAAATTTGTTGTGTTTCGTTTGTTTGTTAAGATATTGAGACCAAATTTGACATTCTTAAGTTTTTTATAGTTCCTAAGCACTATACTAAATTTAATTCAAATCGGTTGACTAGTTCATATAGCTCCCATAGGACCAATCGGTCCAAAAACACGTTTTTTATACAAAATTCGATGTGTTTCGTTTTTTTGTAAAGATATTTGAACTAAATTCGGCATTCAGATCTTTTTTAAGGTATTTAAGAACTGTGTCAAATTTTATTGAAATCGGTGGAGTATATCATATAGCTCCCATAGGACCGATCGGCCAAAATAACTTTTTTAAAGAAAAATTCGCTATATTTCGTTTTTTAATAAAGATATCGTAACCAGATTTGGCGTTTGAAAATTTTTTAGAGCACTTAAGCACTGTACCAAATTTGATCGAAATCGGTTGACTATATCATATAGCTCCCATAGGAACGATCGGCCAAAAAAAATTTTTTGCTTAAAAATTCTTCTGTTTTTGGTTTTTTGTGAAGAAATCGGACTTTATTACAAGCTAGTGGTACAGGGTATCCTAAAGTCGTCCGCGCCCGACTTTACGTCCGCCATTTTTTAATTATGTGTTGTTAAACAATGTTTTCGCCCAAAAGTCCTAAGGCCTCAATATATTTCAGTATTTTGTTTAGACTTATGGTACCAACGATCTCCGGTGGGAGAACATACATGTCCTGGAGCTTGTTTCTTTTATCGGCGATTACCATACATTCACATAATATTATACATGCGAAGAAGTTTCTTGCTCTGTACTACAGAAGCGACATAGTCCACTATTCACTATGTCAATTTCGTTTAAGTGGCTGCAGAGCCTACAATGTTCCGTCGGAAAGCCCGTCAGGATTCTCACGGTGTTCTTCCCGTGCGTTACCATGCTTTTGAACCTCTTACGGTTGTAGTTGGAGAGGAGGGTTTTTGACTGTTGTCCTTGCAAGTTTATCTGCCAGCTCATCTAATCGTGAGCTTATTCCTGGATCCTAAATTATCCAGTGACGTTCTCACTTCTTTGACCTTTGCCTTTGCTTAATGCCTTTATTACTGTTTGACTATCAGACAGGATGGAAATATCTTTGCCATGGTAGTTCTTTTGCAGATTGAATTCTGCACATCTTCCAATAGCACAGACTATAGCTTGGTAAATGCTGGTGTGTTTGCCTAGAGGTTCCTAATCTGGATCCCTGGATCCTACTTCCATACTACTACTTCCTTGATCAGTGAGTGATCCGTCTGTGTACCACTTTATAGTATGTGGTTTCATAGGGTGAACTGCCGCAATAGAGGTCCAAGCCTCTTTTGTGCTAAGTTTGGTATCAAAGTTTTGATTGAACCTGTACACAGCCAGCATTTCATCCCTTGGCTGCAGAAGCATAGGCATATCCTTAGCTAGATCTGCAGCGTCTTTCTTGGTGAGGCTAAAGTCATCCTATACCTTTCCAATCCTTATTAATGTAGGCTTTCTGCCGCATATCGACATCGATATGTAGCGGTGTGATCTCCATTAATATTTCTAAGGCAGCAGTAGGACAGGTGCGCATTGCTCCTGTCATACATATGCAGGCCATTCTTTGCAGTTTCTAAATTTTTGTTTTGGTCGTGCTAAGGCACGCTCTGACTACCCCAGGCTATAGGTCCCATACGTTAGCATGGATCTGACAAACAAGAGTTATAGCCATATTCGTGGTGATGTGCCCCACAGTACTTGTACGGGTAAAGAAAGCCCTTGAGCACTTGATTTATCGTGTTATCTACATGGGTCTGTGAAGTTAAGGATAGATTCAAAGGTCACTCCAAGATACCTAACTTCTTTGCTCGTTTCTATACTGCTTCCCGATAGGGTTACACTTCTTATTCTTCCAAGTTTATACCTCCTTGTGAAGGGTACTATTAAAGTCTTTGCCAGGGTTGAGACTCAGGTCTGCATTTTCTACCCCAGTCATTGATGTTACTGCCAGCACTATTGGAAATAATTGGCTTATACGCGGCATAGTTTTAAATAAGTAATTCAAGAAAATTAATAAAATGCCCATAAAAGATTGGCAGTGAAAATTGTAAAAACGAAGGGAAATTGAAGTTTTATAGAATGAGCGTGGGTGAAAAATCTAAAAAATTAGTGGTTATTTATGGGAATTATTAATATATTATGCCCCATTTGTAAGAAATTTTCTGTCAGATCTCACTGCAGCGTCTTCTTCTTATCTGTGGTAATCGTCCTTAGAAATATCTTCAAGTGACATTTGTCTCGATTTAATTTCCATCTTCTCTGATGACTGGAAACTCAGAAAAGTCACAGCTCCTTCTAGGAGCTTAGTGTAACCTGTGTGTCACTGCTTGCCAGTACACCTTTGGAGTTGATGCTTGCAAGGATTTTATTCCCTCTTGACCATTCCGCCTGATTACCAATAATAAAAAAATGCTCAAATTTTTTCATTATAAATATTTTTTATTTTTAATCAACACAAACGATTTAAACATTAGATATAATGTAATGTAATTTATAGTTTATTTTTTCATACCATAGAAATAATCATATGTACTTTTTGTTGTATATTTTTTACGATTTTGTTTTGTTTTTCTTGTTTCTTTTAAATTAAGTGTAATACAACTTGTAATATATATATATATATTTATATATATATAATAGATTTAATGTGCGAAACTGGCCAACTTCTGCTCACACAAATATTACAAACAACATTCTAATACAAGGCAAGGCCTTTGAAAACCTTTAACTCTTCTTGCTTCATTCATTTCTTAAGCTAACACATACACATTTATTATGTATATATGTAGTTTATAAGTATATATGTATATATATATATAGATAGATTTTTCAAGTTTCTAAAACTTGGACAACATCTAGGTAGTTAAAGCGCTGTGACCCACACGGGCAACCAAAGCAGCAATAAAATTTAATTAAAAAAATTAAGTGAGAACGACAAAATATAAATTATTAAATATTTAAATATATTTATTGCAAATATTAATTTTATATATATTTTTTAAATATTTTTGTGTTTTTTTCTCTACTACTCTTTTTTTTTTAAAATAAAGTTTTGAATGTGCTACACGCATTTCTTACAACAATATATATTATATATTGTTTTATATTTAGCATTATATACTTGCTTTTTTTTGTTTTAAATAATCATATAGATATATAATAGTAAGCTTAGCTTCAACTTAATTTAGTTATATAATTTTGTATATATGTACAGTATATATTAAATAGGAATAAACTTATGATGCTAGTATGTGTTGTATTATGTACAATAGCAAATACTTTTTTAACATTTATATAAATATATATATTTTATATATTGTTTTAATTTCTGTCGCGCATAAGGAAACTTAGAGAACATTGTATATAGTATATTAAAATAGAACATTTCAAACAGTTCAAACTCTATATAAGTGGGTATATAGTATTGTACATATTTACTACATATCCTTTGTTTTTGTTTTTTTTTAAATTTCTTGCTTCAATGTTAGACGAGATCTATAAAATTTATAGCATAAGTTACACATACACATATAACACATACATTGTACGATTAAACAGTTATAAAACTCAACGTTATAGTAGTATATAGAGTTATATATAAGTTGTATATAGTATATGCATATATATGTGTAAGTAGTTGTACACTTTTTTTTGGACTGTAGTAATAGTATTACATATAGTAGTTGTAGTTGGAGGTATATACTCATAGTGCGCCGCTCCTTAGTGCGGAGTCCTAGAATCGTTTAATCTTTAAGAGCAGCATCATCCACATTAGCATCCACATTCATTCCATTCCATTCCATTCCATTCAGCCGTACCAAAAGTCTCTGCCTTTACAATTTGTCTGTCTCTTCGCTCTCTCTCCTCGGTATGCTCTGCTCGCTCTTTGGAATACCAATTTATTCCGTCACTTGCGTCATCAGACTCTTAATGCTTGCCACCTCCGATTCCAGACGTTCTAGCTGTGTCTTAAGCATATGATCGCGTTCGGCATTGGATACGCTCACTTCCTTGGGCGCCAGCAGCTTGCGCTGCAGCTGCGCTGTCCACTCAGCGCTGGCTATAGAAATACCCGAATCTCGCTCATCGCTGGAGTTGTCACCGCCATCATTCCAAGCCGGCGGTGAGGCACGATTGCAGCTGGGCTCTTGCTTAATGTGTTGCAAAGACAGCAAAGCCGTGGCTGCCGCATCCTTGTCACCCAAATGTGACTTGTGACGCAGCTTCAGCGGCAGACAATTGTTGGCATCATTGCCATGTTGTGGGCTATTGTGCAGCGGGCGTGGCAGCGGCAGAGGCACATGCAGTGTATGTGTATCATGTGTATCATCCACAATATCCTGCTCATCATCGCCCGACACAGCGCCCGAGGAAGAGGCTGAAGACAGCGCAGAGGAGGCGGATGAGTGTGTTGAGTGATGCGTTGAGGATGTAGTGGAGGAAAGCATATGCTCATAGCTGGGTGAGCAGGCGCGGCGTGATAGATTCAACACGCTGGCCGCTGCAGAGCTGACCGAGGAGCTGGATACAGCATCTACAGCACTGGAGCTGACGGCCTCCACGCTGTGTAAATAGCCAGCTGCCTCGAGATGCTCCTTATTAATGCCCACATAGCTGGGCGTGCCGTTGTGATGCGCTGGTGAGTAGAGTGCAGCATTGGGCACGGGTTGTGGTGCGCCCACGTTAGCAGCGACATTGTAAAGCGCGCCCACAGCCACCACCTTGCGCAGACTGTCCAAATCCTCAGGGCGCACATTATTGCGATTCAACGCCTGCTGCAGCACCTGCAGATTGGCAATGGCATTTTGGGTAGGCGGGCGTGTGTGATGCGACTGTTGTTCAAGTGGCGGCGTTACACCTGTGGCCACTGTGGTGCTGGCGGCGGCGCTGATGACCGGATTGGGCGTGCCCGGTGCAGAGCACTCCAGATTAACGCTTTGTTGCTGCTGATAGGCATGTGGCACGGGCACGGCTTGCATATGTGTGGGCGGCATAGGTGGCGGCGCTTGATGTTGTGTCAGCTGCTGCGCTTGATGCACGCTCTTGACCAGCTGTGCGTTGTGGGACTCACCAGCCGAGCTGCGCGAGTTGCCATTGGGTCCATAGATGATGGGTGAGAGCGGCGCATTACCATTATAGCCATTGTGTGAAGAGCTGTTGCGCGGTGAGCTATTGCCCGAGGGTGAGTTGGAGGCGCTGCCATTGCTCATCTTGGCGCGTTTGGTATTGCTCAGCACTTGTTCGCTGGTGGGCAGCGAGGCCAATATTTTCTCCACGCTGACCAGATTCTCACCGGAAATATTAAATTTGTCGCGTATAGCATCCAGCTGCGCCTTAAGCACATGATTCTCCTTGGTCAGCTCTATGACGCGTTGTTCCAAGACCATATCGTTATAACGACGCTTCTCACGACTACGCTTGGCGGCCTCATTGTTGCGCCGGCGACGATCCCAATAACTCTCATCCTTCTTGCTGTCGGGCGTAAACTCACGCTGTTTGCGCTGCGAGAACAGCTCCTTTTGTGCCGCGCTCATGGCGGACTGTGCATTGCCGTTCTGTGAGTCTCTCTTGGAGTCGCCATAGCCATTGCTGCCAAAGCTGCCGGGTCCAAACTTGCCCATACCATCGGACATGCCGCTGTCATTGGATTGCGGACTGATGGAGCCACCATACATGGACATTGAATGCACTGCAGCAGAGAACAGAGGCTTAGCAACATTTACAAGTTTGGGGCGTCAAGTTTATACTTACAATTTGTGGACTCATTGGAGCTGCCGTTCATGGACAGCGTAGGCGAAATGGTGGTCAATCTGACGTTGTTCATGTTGCTATTGTTGTTGTTGCCGAGTGGCAACTGATTGTTGTTTGTGCTGGCCTGATTAGCCTTTATGATGTTTACCAATTGTTGGTTGGCTTTGTTGTGATGATAGCTGTTTGTGGGCGTGGCGCTTAGCACCTCAGGTATTGCTGTGGACGTAGCCGAGGGAAAGATTTTGGCGTGCAGCTCAGCCTCAGAGGCAAAGCCAAAACGCGCTTGTTGTTGGCTATAATGTTGCAAGACTTTTTGTTGCAACTGTTGTTGTTGTTGCAGATCTTCTGTGCGTGTAACTGCAAGTAAAGTTTCAAAAAAGGTAGAAAAGTTAGTTAAAATTCGGAATTCTTGATAATGTAATAAAAGCTATTTACAGATAGTCTGTGTTCAATTGCTTTGGTAGATTTATTATGTTATCATTTTGTTGTTGTTGTTATTCGACTGTTATCAGCTTTAATAGGCTCTCGTAAAGGTCTTGGTAATAATAATAATATGCTAAAGTGCTTATAGACTGCGTTCTGGAGCTGATATAAAGGTATTAAAATGCAGTGATTAATCAGTTTTAATTATTTTATGACATATATATAGAGCTTTTGTTTTGATGTGTGTTATCAGCTTGGAAAAGGCTTTAATTAGGTCTAGTTGTATTAACTAACACAAATATCTGAGGTTACTATATAAAAGTTACATCATTATAGCAAGTTTATTTACTTATGATTAGCAATTTAAAGTTCGGCATTTACTTTAGGCAGTTACATCAGCCTAAAAGTATAATTTATTTTATTGCTTTACACTTAAATTTTTGATTTGTGTATTTACGTCATTGGGTACTTTGACATTACAATAAAATAAGCATTTAATGTTAATGTAATGTAAATAGTTTTGATCTTTAAATAGAATTGTGACGGCTAAAAGTGCATAAAAGCGCTTATCAGCTGTTGAGGGTTGTGCCAGAAATCACTCAACAGTAAATTTCTGCTTATTTACGCGATGTTATGTTAAAAGCGCTTATCAGCTGTTAAGTGTTGTGCTACAAATCGCTCAACAGTGAATTTCTGCTTGTGTGCGCGATGTTATGTTAAAAGCGCATATCGGCTGTTAAGTATTGTGCTAGAAATCTCTTCGCAGCGAATTGCTGTTAGTGTGCTCGAGTTATGTTAAGCGAGAAGTCTCTCAGCTTAGAAATAATTCTCTGTTAGCCCCTATGTTTAAGATATTTGAAATAATATTCTAGTCAAAACCGTCTGGAGATTTCTGTTACGACCACGATTTGTGTGCTTGATAGAAATAATTCTCTGTAAGCCCCAATTTTAAGATATTTAAAATAAAATTCTAGTCAAAACCGTCTGCAGATTACGCGATTTGTGTGCTTGATACATATTATGTTAAACGAGAAGTCTCTCAGCTTAGAAATAACTTCCTGAACGTCGCTCTTTTTCAGAGACTTATAATAAAATTCTAGTCAAACCATCTAGAGATTTCTGTTATACCCAACGACTTGCTATAACTCAAAAAATCTATAAATAACTTTGGCTAGACTGTTAACCTAATTTTAATAAAACACTCTAACGAAATTGAAGTTATTTATGTAAACATTTAACATTTCAAATAAAGGTCCAAACAAATATCAGCTTTCTGTTAAATTTAAAAGTATGTTATAAACATTAGCTGTACAGAGCGCAAAGAGAGAAATCTGTTAACAAAGACGCTCTTCAATACCAGCTCTTTTTAGAGGCCGCGTTAAGTAATCGGTTTTTAAAAAACTTTTATTATTAATAAAATTTATTAACATTTAACATTTCAAATAAATGTCCAAACAAATATCAGCTTTCTATTAAATTTAAAAGTATGTTATAAAAATAACATAAGCTGTAAACGATCTGTCTAGCAACATAATGTAACATATACAGAGCAAAGAGCGAACTCTGTTAAGAGAGACGCTCTTAAATACTAGCTCTCTTTAGATGCCGCGTAAAGTTTATCAGATTTTAAAAAACTTTTATTATTATTAATAAAATTTTGTATTTTCCAGGTAAAAAAGTGATTTATATTCTTGTTTATATTTAAATTTAGTAACTGCATCACGCTCTTAAGCCGCAAACCACAAACGCACTTCTAAACAAATATTTTTTTAAATTTCCGAGAAATCATTAAATTGTTTGCAGACTTGCCTTTGATATATTAATATCTATATATTGTATATGCCAGCCCATATTTATGATATTGAAATATATTATACAAAATTAAAAATTCTAGAAGCATCTAAAAAGTCTGCATAACATTTAAAACGAAAACTGTTTACAGCGTATGTATAGGTAGCTATAAGTACATACTGCTTATATAATTTATTTAATATTTTCATTTACGATTTTATAATCTATTTCAAAACCAAATTTTAATTTTTAAAACATTACGACAGTCAGATTTTTGCTCTTATCTATGAATCGCTAAAACCAATTGTTAACATATTTTGTCGTACATATGTAACGTCACGCTAATAAACATATAACAAGCAAAAATTAAAAAAAAAAGCTTTTTGACTGAATAATTTTGAATAATTGAATTTTCAAAATTATCTCAAATTTTTTCAAATCATACAAAACAAGTCTAACAATAAAAGACTTGCCCGATTTAAAGAAATTTACGATTTTATAATCTCTTTTGAAACCAAATTTTATCTTTTTGATTTGTTTATTTTATCTTAATTCTAATATCTTTTAATCGCGAACACCGATTGTTATCATATTTTGTCGTGTATATGTAACGTCACGCTAATTTAAGAAGCTTACATTTTAATTTTCCATAACAGCCAAAAATGGAAAAAAAGCTTCTTCACGCGAGAAAAAGCTTTTTGACTGAATAATTTTCAAAATTAACTCGAATTTTTTCAAATCATACAAAACAAGTTTTACAACAAAAGACTAGCCCGATTTAAGGAATTTACCATTTTGTAATATCTTTTAAAATCAAATTTTAATTTTTAAAACGTTGCAACAGTCAGAATTTTGCTAATATATTTTAATCGCTAAGATCAATTGTTATCATACTTTGTCGTATATACGTAACGTCACGCTAATTTGAGAAGCTTTCCATAACAGGCAAAAATTGGAAAAAACACCACGCGAGAAAAAGCTTTTTGACTAAATAATTTTCAAAATTAACTCATATTTTTTCAAATTATACTAACTATAACAAAAGACATGCCCGATTAAAAGAAATGTACGATCTTACTTAAAACCAACTTTTATTTTTTATAGGCGGACTTTTGCAAATATAAATTAAAATTAAAGACGTAAATGTAGAAAAAACTATTTAATATTTTTTGTCATATTTTGTTTTACATACGTAACGTCACGCTAATTTAGGAAGCTTACATTTTCCATAGCATGCAAAAATTGAAAAAAAAAACAACATTTCACGCGGAAAAAGCTTTTTGACTGAATAATTTTCAAAATTAACTCATATTTTTTCTAATCATACTAAAGAAGTTTTATAACAAAAGACATTCCCGATTTCAATAAATTTACGATCTCATTTCAAACCAACTGTTATTTTTTATAGGCGGGTTTTTCTTAATATCTTTTAATTATTGTCATATTTGGTACTAAACATAGTATTAAATAATAAATTTTGTTCCTCTTCTTTTGACGTACACACGTAACGTCACGCCAAAATTAAAATGCTTACTTATCGGCTTTTATTTTAAGTTATACATTATTTCTTTAACTATTTTTGAAATATAAATATTACCGATTTTAGATATATTTATATATCAAAAAATTCCCGTTTTTTGTCACATTTTGTTGTACTTATGTCACGTTATGCCAAAATTAAGGTGCTTACATCTCTGCTTTTATTTTAAGTAATGCATTATTTCTTAAACTACTTTTGAAAAATAAAGATTACGGATCTTAGATGAATTTGTATATTTTGAAGAGCTAAAGAATTTGAGCTAAAAATGTTAATTATTTTAAAAAAATTGTCAACGCTTAGTTTTGATAATATTCTTATAGTGCAGAATATTCTACAACTTAGCATCAAAAAAGGCTTAAATTCTTAATAATTTTATTCCCGTTTTTTTTTGTCAAATTTTGTCGTACTTAAGTAACATCACGCCAAAATTGAAATTTTTTTTTGTCAAATTTTGTCGTACTTAAGTAACGTCACGCCAAAATTGAAATGCTTACAACCCTGCTTTTATTTTATGCATTATTTCTTAAGCTACTTTTGAAAAATAAAGATTACGGATTTTAGATGAATTTATATATTTTAAAGATCCAACAAATTTGAGCTAAAATGTTCATTATTATTTTTAAAATTTTATCAACGCCAATTTTTGATAATATTTTTAAAGTGCAGACGTTTCTACAACTTAGTATCGAAAATAAGCATAAATTATCAGGGGTGCCACAGAAAACAAATTCGATTCAATTTCGATACAATTCCAATTCTTGGAGCCACAGACATGGCTAACAACGGTTTTAAAGCCGCTCATAGTCATGTATGTGGCACCAAGAATTGGAATTGTATCGAAATTGAATCGAATTGGTTTTTTAAAACCCTTGTTAGCCATGTCTGTGGCACCAAGAATTGGAATTGAAATCGAATTGGTTTCCTGTGGCACCCCTGTATAATTTTTATTTTGTTGTCAATTTAATTACTTAGTAGTTTTCATTTAAAAACAAAAGAAAAATAATCCATTAACATCTCATTTGTAAAATCACAATTTTATAAACCATGTAATACAAATTAAAGAAAAAATTATTTTCCTTATTTCTAGAATTTTTTTGTCTACTAAACTCATTATAGTTTCCTTTTACCTGTCGTGATTTGTCCAATATTAAATATAAATCCACAACGACATTAACTACCAACAATAATAATTATATATTATCACTAGATAACTTAATAAAATTAATAAACTAATCAGTTTAAATATTTATTAATAAATAAATTTAAAAAGGTGCTTGACTTCTTATTTATCTTTAGTCCAAACTAGCTAGTCCCATAGTCTGGCGTTTACTAGATTGCAAATTATTACGCACCAACCTAAATGAAATAAAGAACTGTCGGCACGCTCCTACAAACTTTCTTTGTCTGGCTTTGTGGGGGAGGGCGCAACACGAACTCAGTCTCAGTCTTTGATATATATAGAATTAATATATAAAATTCTATAACCCCAAAAAGACTCAAACCCACCAATTGAATGTTTTGCGTTTGCTTTCGTTTTTAGCAGAGTCATTTACACAATGATTACGGCAAATGATGCAAGAATCAACGAATTAGACGACAGCGTAAAATAAAACAGCGACAAAGGAGAAGAAAGAAGGCAACCAACACACACACACAGACACGCTGTCATAGTGTATGTGTAAACAAGAAATCAAACAACTGCGAAGTTTTGTTGCTTTCGTCTGAGTCTATCCGTGTATGTGTGTGTGTCTGTGTCGCAACCCTCACCGTGACCATCGAAATTGGCATTTGCAGTTCAATGCGCTCAGACACACACACACGCACATATTTAGCTACATCTTTATATTATAAACACACACATACATTAACACGCGCCAGACGCTGCCAGCGTCAATGCTGCCTCCTACCGCACACCCCCAACACAGACCGAGCGAGCGACCTACGCTTATAAGCACACTCTCTAACCCCTACAAAAAAATAAAATATTTAGCTGCAGTTGCTGCTGCTTGTTGTTGTTTTTGTTATTTGACCAAAAATTCCCAAAAACAAAATGACTAAGCGCGCTCTCTCACTAATACGCTGACAAAAAACCGCGCGCGCTCTCACACATACACACTCAAACACACAAGTGCTCAAATAGTTCAAGTGCAATGCGGCGTATGCTTAATATTTTTGCGTTTGTTTTTATTTTGCGCTGTTTTTTTTTTTTAAATAATATGTTTTTTTTTTAAACAATTTATATAAATTATGTTTCTTTTACACCTACTTTGCTTGTTATTATTGTTGTTGATCGTATCCTGCTGATTGTTGTAATAGTTTTGTTTATCCGTTTGATTGTTGTTCTTAAGTATTAACAAATTTTTGCCTGTTGCAGCTGCATTAAAAAAGTTCACTTTCTGCTCCAAGGTGCACACAATCGACATATTTAAAGGTTTCAACACTTTGGTTTAGTACACTTTTTGGTTTTAAGGCCCCACACATGCCACAATATTTAAAAAAGCCTTAAATGTTTATAAACAACAAGTTTATTATGTGCTGGTAAATACCAGTTAGACACGCCGCTTTTAAGAACTTTCTTTCTTGCTTTCTTAGCTTGCTTAGCTTTCTTTGTTAGTTTATTTATTTTTTGTGTTGTTTGTTGTTGCACGTTAGGTTGGCCAAATGCTTTTAACGGTTCTTGCCAACGTTTTCACTGTTTTTGTTCAAAATATATATGCAGTATATTATTTAGTATTATCAGCGCGTCGCTTAGTATATGTTTTTGAAAGCGTATACTATAAAATTTTGTATTTATTTGATTTAATTCAAAGAGCGCGCACAACCGCTTCGCTCAACAGCTGAATCGCAATTGAATTTTGTAAAAGCATTTCACCGTACTATGGAGCTTCTATACTGGCAGCTGGTCACGTTGCCAACGCACGCAGAGCCGACACGCGACTTGGTTTGACGCCAATCTGCATCGAACATGTTTGAGCATTGGGTAAAAGTGAAATTTTTCTACAACCATTAGACACAGCACAGTGCACAACAACAACATGTTGCGCCTTTGCGCCTTTTGGGTGTTCGTGCATGGGGTTCGATGTGGTATGGGTAACAACTGGTTGCGCTGGCCTGTTGCGCGTTGCAAAAGATCACATTGCCGTTTGTTGAGTAATCAACGTTGAATCTGAAATCGTTTTGAGCTGCACATTTGAAACTAGAACGTGATTGCCAGCACCGGCTGGATGCTAGGGGCGCGCTGGTATGGGGCATGGCAATATACACACATATATATATATATATATACATATACCTATATATATACCACATATGACATAGGTGTTCTGGAGTATTGCGCTGCAATGTGCTGGCCGCGTGAGCTACTCTGCTTGTTGCATACACTCAACATGTGAGTGAGTATATGTTGCCTTTTGGTGACGCAAGCCTTACACAAAAATATTCTCAGAACAAATACATCTTACGTTTTAGCAGCTGAGCTGTCCATGTGAGCGAGTGTTGGGCACTAGTATGTGTGTGTGTGTGTGTGTGTTGGAAATTGCAATAATTGCTACTAGTCCTAAGATTAGCTGACTTGTCAAGTGGTCGGTCGGTCATTAGGCACAAAGAAACTGTCTGTCAGCAAAAGATTTCCACTTCAACTTGAAGTGAGTAGGAATTTTTTTCTACTTCTTTCTGTTTTCCCCACATTTTGGGCAAATCTGCGGAATATTTTGGGTTAATAACAAGTTTAGAAAGTTTCTAGTCTATGGCCCCCATAAATGTGTTACAATTTTTAGTTTTGACCAGTGTGTGCTAGACTTATGCGATATGGATGTCCAAATGGAGAGAAATTTGCAATATTAGATAAAAGATTGCCAAATTGATAGCAGTCAAAAATGCAGGGTTTTAATTTGCTGGAGTTCTTAAGAAATTCTCTAAGAAATATTTTGGGTACATTTTTCGGACTTAC